>BMAV01002338.1:27772-50609 GCA_019973955.1 Trichonephila inaurata madagascariensis
TGTTCATTTAGATGTTAAAAAATATTCAAAAAAGTCAATGTTTAGAATATTTTAATAATTATTTTGAATTTTTAAGCATTTTCTTTTTATGTCATAAAATATCAAATTATCTATAGGTTTCATTTTTTCTACCCATGAAGAAAAGCATTTCTAAATTTTTCTTAGAGCTACCAATATATATATTAGATGAATTTCTCAGATGGAAATACTGTGTTTTTATCATTTTAAAATTTTTAAGTGTTTGATGAATGTGAATTGTATGAATAAATTGATAATAAATGTATCTTCATATTATCTTCTAAATTAAATCGTACATTGGATTTGTTTGTTTTTTAATTCTTTGTTTTACTATAATTATACTGGTAGTTTCTGTGTTCAAGACTTTAACTAATTTCTAACTAAATGACACCTTTTTCAATTCCTACTATTAGCTCACACTCTCTATATATTTATCTTGGTGGAATTTTTGATCGTTAATAAGATACCATTTTAAAGCGCTCAATTGAGCTGAAATGTTATGCACATGATTATTTTAGATGACAATACAGTAATTTAATTATAATTAATAAAAATTAATTTATTAAAACTAATTATTCAAAGAATTACAAATACAGCCACGTTGGCATCATTTTTGGCGACTTAGCGACCATTTTGGCAACATGTCAAAACTTGAGAAGGTTTTTTCTCACATCAGCGCTCATTTGAGCTGAAATTCTCTATACACTATTGTTTTGGGTAAAAATATGATTATTTAATTATAATTAATTGACTGAAACTAATTATTTAAAGAATTACAGATACAGCCACGTTGGTTTCATTTTTAGCGACTTGGGTCAAAACTTTAAAAGATTTTTTTTTCCTCATGTTTTAAAGCATTCAGAGTTGAACTGAAATTTTATATACACGATTGTTTTGGATTACAAAATGATACTTTAATGATAATTAGTAAAAATTAATGACCACTTAATGTTGTGATTCTGTCATATGTATATACATATTTATATTAATTGTAACTATTTAATGAAAAGTAGCTAAAATAAAAATTTTCTTTGTTGATCTAAGTAGGAATTAACTTAAAAAAAATTTTTTTTATTACTTGTTTTTACATCATTTTTCAGTGATCATGGAGGTAGAGGAGAGGGGGAAAAAAAGCAATTTTGTGTTACACACATTATTTTACAGCAATGACAAGTACTGATTTTATAAGTTTTTTTTATTTCTCAGTCTTTTTTAAAAATAGATTTGCAATGTTATACAATTTTTCCCAGTACTATACTGTTATTAAAATTTGAACGACAGGAAATTTATGGTTTTAATATGTTTTGTTATTAGCTATTTGCTGTTATTTAGATAGATAGCATTTATTTGATTGTTTTCTTAAAAGTTGCTTTGTAAGTAAATTTTTTGAAAAATTTTCATTCATTAGGATATTTTACAAATGTATTTAATAATTATATGAATTTTTTTGTATATATGTGTATAATTCATTTAATATTATTTATTTTGGGTATGTCCTTATTGTAGGGATGATTTTAAGAGAATTTATATACATATCCCACAGTAGTAATGTATCACGCTTCCATGCCACAGGTCCTGGGTTGAAATCCCATGCTGGGCAATGCCAACTCAGCCTTTCTTCCCTTCAGTGGGTCGATAAGAGTACCAAGCTTGTACTTGGGAACTGAACACTTAGGCTTTCGCATCAGACAAACCACTTGACCGAAACATCTGCACATGCATTCCAGTGTCTAAGGTCACCTATACTGAGATAGGCACTGTAGGCCTTGACCCTCATGGGCTGTTGCACCACCGAGTTCAGTCAAGGCCATCTTGAAGGACCAGGCCGCGACAGAGTTTTGATGACGTCACGAAAGGAAGGAATGCTTTGCTAGTCGCAGTGGCTGTCAGGAATATAAAGCTTACGACATTTATTTCTTTTCAGGTCGTAGTCTAATATTTCCACATTTATATTGATTATTTTTATAATTCTCATTTAGAATATTTTCAGATGAAAGTTATGTATTAATACATTAGAAAGATGTCTAATATTTTCCAGGAAAAAGGGGGAAATATCACTCGTGAAAGGCTCATAACAATGTAAGAACATCTAAGTAAAAACTGACTCAATATAAAATATTTTCAATCGGATAAAATAACAAAAGCAACATTTACTTGCAAAGAAAATATGAAAAGCAAAGCATTAGAGGCATATTAATAAAAAAAGCATGTGAATTTAGCAACATTTTTCTTTAATCAATGAATCATAATGAAGGCTTAAATGTATGCAAAAAGATACACAAATGCAAAATTCATGCAAATATATATACAAATGCAAAAATATATACAAATAAAGAATACAATTCATGTAAAAAATATATACAAATATAGAAATGACACAAACAGTTTTAGATACCACAGTAATTATACAGCAAAAATAGATTCTAGATTATGCGTTAGGAAATGTATACATTTGAAAAGAATACTTTACTTATAAATCTGGCAAAAAACAAAAAAAAACTTTTAATAGAATATATCATTAATGAGGCAATATACTGATTACTTTCAAGTTTTGAATCATTTGGATTTGTACTGATATTATTCAAACCAATTTTTACGTTATTTTTTTATGCGTTACAAAAAAATATTTAAAACTCAAACAATATTTTTTAAATTAAAAAAATAGTATTTTACATTTAACATTCTTCGAATTCTAAAATCTTCATGAAAATGATTTAAACGAATAATGTAAATAAATAGAACTTTTCTTTAAGTAATAGTTATGTGAGAGAGAGAACTCTATTTTAAACATATGCATAAAATCTATTTTGAATAAAAAAAATGAAGTATAAGGAAGTACATGTACATTGAATAATATACCAATCAATGATTGAATATTTAAATAAATAAAGCAGTGAAATATAAAAAGCAACATTGATCTAAGTGGCCTTAAATTTCTTTATTTTTCGATTATCCTTCACTGTTAAAATTTCTTCATTGCGCTTTTTTGAATAATTTAAGCATATATTTCCGAATGTAATGAATATTTTTTTAAAAATATGAAAATGCAGGTGTGTTACACTTTACACAAGATGAATGAAACGCGCGCGAATGCGAAACATTCCACAACTCATATAATTCCAAATATTCTTCTGTTGTGCTTATAAACAGATAATTGGCAATTAACTTTCGAAATTGATCTCTTCATTTGAAAGAAATATACATTTGCAATCGGAGCATTAGAATTTTATATTATGCCCGCATAACCCGTAATGTACATTAAAATTGTATTCTCTTCTATTGAGATATCCTCTAATTTATTTGAATTGTTTAATACTTCGTTGAAATCCTTAATATATCTTCTTTAACATTAAATCTCTCTAAATATCTATCCTAAAAATCCTGAATAATTTGAAATTAAATTTTTCAGTGAAATAGTACAATATTTATCCGAAAAGCGCAATTATTTTTCAGCTTGCAAAATTTTTCCTGTATTACAAATTTAAACATACTTTTCTTAAGATTGAATAGCCATAACATCATGAACAGAATTAATAAAGCAGATTTCTTCAAAAACATTAACCGTATTAAGAATATTTAGCAATTCACTAATATGTTATCTCATTCAAATAAGATGGATAGCCGGGAAAATGTGTGCAAGGATATGTATTTTATTTGATGAACAGTTGCTACACATAACAATAACGAGGCATTACTATAAAATGTGTGGAGTTTTAGGTTATGTTATTAATAAAACTTTTAATATATTTAAGATAAGGATTTGATCGATTAAAAAATATATATAAATTTAAACACCAATTTCTCATATAGAATAACATATCTGAATTTACAAAGAGCTAGTGATGTTTGCATAAATGCATCAGTTTATTATACTCAGTTATCTTCAAGACTAAAAATAAATTCAATAATGACTCAAGAATAAAGTTATACAATAATATAAATATTCTACCTTTCTTTATATCCAATGGTATCGCTGATGTTATGTTCACTACATTTCATATATAAAAACACGTGGTAAGGTAAAGAACTATATCACAAGCTTTAATGGAAGACTGGTGAAGTGATGGTCAAACGCGGGGAAAATCGTCCCTCCTTTGATCATGTGACTTGTTTTCGGGGGGTTTTCTGTCGCGGCCTTCAGAATCAAGATAGCCTTGGTTCAGTTCAGTATTTATATACGCATATATAAGTTGCTCTGAGCTGTCTTTTGATCTGTACTCGCACAATGCACATTTTTATATCTATGTGTTAATCATTAATTTTGGAACAATTTAAGTATTTTTCATTGCTTATAAGGAAATTCAGACACTTTATTAGTGAAAACGACATAATATGCCCTTTCATCAAATTGACTGTTTCTAGAACAACATTTTATGAAGCAAAGTGCCTTTTTCTTTTTTGGGGCCGCGCCCCCCCGAAATGCAAAATGAATGCTGTTTATTATATTTGAGATATATATGTTTATATAATGTATTTATTGTTGTATGATGAAATAACTTAAAAATATTTTTCATTCTATTGCTATAGTATGTGAATATAGCTTTTGAATGATAGATTAATGATTAGGAATTACATATTATAAACAATTTATATTAGTTAAGAGCATTATTTCTAAACTTTTGTAAGAGAATTTAAAAGGTTTTCCTGAGATATTTCATATACAAATATTGAAATATTTTTAGTCATTGAAAATCAAATTGGTTATATCATTTTTTTAAATATTTTTGATGAAAAAATTTATCATGGTTTTAAAACGATTTTTATGATACAATTTAAAAACTAAAAATTATTATTAAAGTAGTGAATAATTATTCTGTTATTTTTCTTAAATCATTTTGTATTTCGACTCATATTATTGTCAGAAGCACATAACAAAAGTCAAGGGCGATAGAACACATATTTAATTTTTTTAATGTTTCACTATTTACAAAAAAGTTTTCCAAGTAACTTAAATAATTTTCTCATGAGACGTCATCTCTAATTGAATCAGCAATTTTATATACGTTGGCATAAATTTAAACCAGGATTAAAAATTAAGCTTATGGATTAAATGTATGATGATGATATGAGTATTTTATGTTTTTAATGAATTGAACATTGTTTTATTCCATAGTATATTCCTAGTTATTTCATCTTTTCTGTGGAAAGAATTAATGTTCTGTAATTCTATACTTTCATTAGTATATATACACTGAGTGGCTAAATTATTATGACCACTTGACAGCATTTTCTGTCAACAAGGGTTGAACTAAAAATTACCAAATATAAGTTCAGTCAGTATACAATGAATCATAATTTAAAATGTTTTACAAGAGTAGCGCAGAAACTAGCCTTTAAATATAGCGAAAGTTTTGACAAACTAAAATTATCAAAACAAAAAAAATTCCACATGAAAGATTTTTCTACAACCTTAAACAAATGTAAATAAAGTTCCAATTGTATATCAATTTAAATTCAAAATTAAAATTTTGCACATCTCAAATAAATTGCACTTATGAAATGTATTTAACTACATACAAAATAATAGTATATACAGAGACTAAACTAATACAAAAAAATTATTTGTAAAAAAATACATAAGACTTTGCTCCATCATAAAGTATAAACACAGGTAAATTTCTCCTAATGAGGAACGTTTTAAAATCTGACACAATAATAATGTAAACAATGATATGACAACTTTCACCGAAGAAAAAAAATTGAGAAATAAGCAATAAACAAACAAAAAAAAATTTTTTTTAATTGTTAAGACAATTGTAAACACAAGAACCTAAGATACTTCATATAATTATTAGAAGCATCCTTACGAGACCTCAGATTATAACGTTGAATATAAATGACATTATCAGCCCCAGTATCCACTGTCAACTAATTGGTCAAGTGTAAATATGTGTGTCTCATAGTGAAAGGAATCATTCTGTTAACGTGTGTTGAATCTCATTCTCAATTCGACATGCTGAACGCTATAATTGACTCTAGAAAATCTCTCTACAACTGTGTGAAAGGACCTTCGAACTTTTTGGTCTAACCTTAGGAGATAACTTGAATTTTATGCCAGGTGTTTTAATAAAACACAAGGAACCGATCTGATAGTCATAATGATGAAGTTGTGCTCTGTGAAATGTGCAAGTTCTCTTGTTGCTTCAAATTCTCTAACACTTTCTGAAATATTTGTTCTATTGAGGGTAACAATTTCTCTACATATTCATACATACTCCGAGGAGTATCGCTGATCTTCTGATAATTGTAGGACAGACGAATGTAGTAGCTTCTAGATCAGGGATGGCGAACCATTGGCATGCGTGCCATTGATGGCACGCGACACAATATTTTGGGCACGCCACCGATCGAAACGGTTTGCATTTTAATTCAAAATAACAAAGTTCAATATTAAGTATTACGAGCAAACGTGAGTGATCAGTCACAGTTTTCAGCGAGATTTTCTCAGTTCAAAGAATTATCGGTAATGTTCAATTTTTTTTTTTTTTTTTATGTACCCTGATGTGATTTCAACTTAACTTGTCCCAATTCGATTAGTTGGAAATTGAAAATTTTGAAATGCAACTGATTGATTTCCAGTTTAGTTTAATGTGGATTCAAACATTATTGAAAAAAGGAAAAAGTGGGAATTGATTGAAATAGAAAGATTAACAATCAATATAGGTAAAAATGCTAATAATGAAATTTTGGAAACATAGAATTCGATTCCAGACTCATTTAACTGTTTGAAGAAGCTGGGCTTTGCTATTTTAACCATATTTTCGTCTACCCACGCCTGCGAGTCATTATTTTCAGAGATGAATAGCATTAAAAACTCGCTTAGAAACTGTTTGGCAGATGACTCCAACTCAACATGCATTTTGCTAAAAGTAACATCTTACAATCCTAATAAAAGTCATTTTTCATCTCTAATAATAAGCAGCAGAAATCACACTAATATTACTTTAAGGGGAACTGCCAAATGTACTGAAACGGTTAGGGTACTTTAGTACAACGAAATCACATTATTCAGGCGTAAAACTTTTGCTGAGAACGTAAATTACTCATATAAATCCGCTTTGAAATGTAGAAATGTCAAAAATAGTTTAGAAAATTTTTAAATTACAAAAAATACATATATCCTTGCTTGCAGAATTTTTTGACGCCATATTTAGCAAGCTTTATAACAAAGTCAACAGATGGCGCCACGTGTATGCAATTTACATATAAAAGTTTTAAAAAGTTACTTTAGAATAAAATTACTGAATAAACTGCTTAAATACACATTAATAATACTATATTTTATGAAAAAGAATATTTTGCTACACAAATAATGACTTTAATCACTTTAGAAATACTAATTCTGCTTTTTTACATGAAAAAATGGAGGGGGGCGTTAAAAAATAAAGTAACCGTAAACAATACGTCAAGTAACCACTCCCCCTTTCGAAAAGGCAACGCTCAAGTGACCTTGAGATCAGCTGACTGTTAATTTTTGCTTAAATTTTAGAATGGCCGGAAGAAGAATTACTTGCACATGTCAGCTGTGGAATAGGGGGAGAAGGGGGACTCTATTTTTAGCACTGATAGCGGGGTTATTCCTCAAAAGTGGTCTTCAAACTTTTTCTATACTCACAGAACCCCAAGAACACGGGTGACCTACCTTTTTGGAAGAGTGCCACAATTTGATAAAAAATAATTATGAGAGCCGCTTCCAACATTCTCATCAAACAAATATGGATAAGTAAAAAAAATGTTACTTATAGGCTTATTGTGGAATTTTTACGAAAATAGCACATTTTTTTTTTAATGCAAGAAATTTAAAAATAAGATGAAGTGCAAATTTAGGTTTTATTGTTAATAAACTTTTTACAGGTTAAATTCAGTTAAGTTAGGTACAAAATAAAAATGAATAACTTGAAACGTTTAATTTTAAATAATTATTAAACAGTTAGTATTTACTTAATGTGGCTTTTGTGTGTGAATTATTCTTTTTTTTTTACCAAATCATCTATATTAGGATTAACTTTTGCAGTTGCTAACAAAATTAGGTTATTATAGGTGCACATCAGCTAGTTATATGAGTAATATTTATTTTATTATGTTCATAGCAGAAAACATTTATTCACACAAACATAATTTTGATCCAAATTTTGAGACTTTTGTCTGAGACAACCCCGCTTCAATAAAATTGTAGAAAATTATTTATTATTATGTATTCAAATTTCTTTTAATTTTTCAGTATATCTTCGCGTGCCCCCGTTACAACTCCACCGTGCCAGGGGTTAGCCACCACTGCCCTAGAACTAGAAAGTCTTTTTGTGGAACCCCTAGAACAAGAAAGTATTTTTGTCAAACCCTATTCCACATACACTTTTTTATAAAGGCAATTAAAAAAAATATTGCATCGATTATTAAAAATTTTAAACTACTTTTAATATAATTTACTAATTAATAATATTAATCTGTGATCCAGGTTTCACCCACCCAAGCATTATGTTTAGTAACTAGAACGTGTGCTTGATTTTTTCACACAAACCGTTGGAAGTCTAAGCCCACTGAAATTAACTGCGATCGCATTACATATTCTGAGCTTAATTTATTTCTATTCTTTGTTTTTGTAACCACTTATGCCAAGAAATATTTTTCACTTATAGACATTGTTCTGAATAGCATTAAAATGTTTAGAGGATAGTAAGTATTTTGTATGAATTTGCAGCAAAAAATTTAAGAGCTTTTCTTGCTTAAATTTAGAGTTTGGACATCCAATATGTTGATAGGTCGATAAGTCGTTACCTCTTCCTTATTGTAGGTGTTTTCCCAACAAATGTCAAAAGGTACACATTCCATTGGAAAGCTATTTAGTTTTACAAGACATTGTACTAACGAGTATACAATTATCTCTTGGAACCCGGGATAGTAAACAATAAAATTTTTACAATCTATTAGGTAATACATATAAATAAAACACATTTTTTTTAATATCTTTTATTATATTATAATAAAAGTTTAAAAAGTATTGCAAAATAAAGTTATTATGTTGAAATAAAATTTTCAGTTTCTTAATGACAGGAATGAGCTTTAAATTCTTGTGAGGATACAAACTTCATAGAGAACGTGAATCCATTTTGCTTACGATATTCCATAATTGGTGATAAATGACAGGTATGTCTTATTAAAGCCAAAATTTCAGACATGATCTTAGTTTTTAATAAGATTTATTCTGTCACCTTGTAACTACAAATTAACCTTGTAACAAAATCACCTTGCCTATCATTTCTTAATTTTTTAATTTGTGATCTCTCTTCCAGTAGTATGTACTATAAAAATTGGGACTGGATATTTCAATGCTTATTTTCTGCATCTAGAAAAATGGGAAATTCTACTAAAGCACACACACACACACACATTTAAGCATTAATCTAAACCAATCTTGCGATACCCGTTTTGGGAAGCTAAAATAGATTCGGTTAAAGCAGTGAATATATAGTTTGAACAAACTCGTATAATAACCTAGAAGAATTCATTAATTAAAAATTTATTGTGTGGATTCAATACAAGAAATGCCAATCATTTTTAATATAGTATGGTTAGCAATATTGTCCAAAATTGACACTATCAATGAACTATTTCAAGCAAAAACATTTGTTCTCGATATTTGTCCGAAAACTTAGGGAAAAAAATTAACATGTATTCAGACGAAGTAAAAATGCAAGAATATAATTTCTATATTTAAGAATATTTTCCTGAATATTTTTTCCTATTGAAAAGGGTCATTTAAAGCATTTCATCGCAAATACTTGTAATCTCAGTTTATTATACCTAATTTTCGTTTTTGTGACTGAAAGACCAGCATTTTCAGTATTATAGATAAGTTCGATCCAACTTTAGGCAAATTCTCTTTTTTTATTCCTTTGACTTTCACTACTAGTCATATAGCTATTGTAAAGATGTAGTTTCTTTTATTAACTTCACCTTAAGTAGAAGTAAATTTATTACAGCATCACAAAAAACTTTTTTGTTTTTATAAAAAACGAGATATTTATGAGAATAATCGGTTTTTTCAAGAAAATGGCTATTAACTCATACTTTTACTACTGAAACCTGTTAGAAAAATTATTTTTATGGGAGCAAAGCAATTTTATAATTTGATATGTTAATGTCATTAGATAACAATAAGAGATTAGCTTCTATGTAATATAATTGTAGGTTAAAACGATTTTTGTGTCAAAGAAAATTATAAGCTCCTTTACTAATTCATTTCAAACATGTTGTTTAATTTTTACGCATGTGTGTGTGTGTTTGGTAACCAAATAACAGCTTCATTTAATGTAGTAACCCAGAAAATAGGCTACATTATGTGGTATCCTGTTTAAGAAAATGTAGATGGTAGAAACAAATTGTGTACTTAAATTTGAATTTCTAAATTGCCTTATAAGAAACTCTCATTAAGAACATAATAAGTTTTGATACAAGTATTTAAAAAGAAAACGTCACTTTTTTTTTCTCTGTGAAAATGGTCATTAGAGCACTTTTTCATAAATTGTTATAATCTTTTTTAACCACATTTCCATTTCTTATTTTATAAATTAATGTTATTATTTCTGGTATTTATGAAAATACGACAAAACTGAGTACTAAGAATTCCATTTTAGACGACATAAACTGGTTAGGGAAGCAACTGAAGACAAAAAAAGTATCTGGTGTCTCCCTCTTGGTCCCTCCACTATGGAGGGGGGAGGGAAAGAAGCCCTATCTGTGGTGCTTGACCCGTTTGCTCTTCATCACTGTTCAAAGACGAATATTGCTCATCGTACATTACGCAAAAAAAAAAACTTGTGCATTCTAGCTGTTACTGTGTTTCCTTTAGCTGTTTGAAAGTAATTTCTAATCCTCCCAAAGAATTTGTTTTTTTCTTTTTTGTCATCCCAAAGAATCAGCTCGTTGGCTTCTTCATATTTCTTAAATCCAATAATTTGTATTGATTTATAAAAGAGTTACTATGTAAATTACATATCTTCAATGAACGCACAATTCAAAAATTATTAGTAACATTAAAATACATATACTAATAAAGGCTGAAATCTGCTTATAACAAAGTGTTGTTTTATATATCAGTATATAATTTCATTAATTCAAGTGATTAATATACATTTATTGAAAGTATGTAATGTATATGTATATATATACTACAGGTTATTTTATTTAAAAGACCAATTTTATAAATGAAACTTTACAAAAAATTAATTTAAATCCTTTTTCTTAGATATTGTAACGGGCTCACGCTGACAATCAAAGATATGGTCACCAAAGAGGGGCCATATCACATTGGCGCCCAACGAAATTTAATTTATATGACCCCAGGGTAGGAAGCTCGAGTGGGTTTGGTATTTTACCAGAAGTGTTCTTTTTCGGGTCGGATAATGTGACCGACTTTTTGGAAGCCATAGACAATCAAATAAAATTACTAGAAATATACCTAGCGATTTAGCATGTGCTTATTTGAAAGGTCATCTCCGGGGAAGGGCCCGAGATTGGTATCAGATATTCGGATCAGTGTTAGTGCAGGATACCGCCACGGATTTCGCGCAGCTAAAAGCAGAATTATCAAAAGCATTCTCCTCCATAAGGAATAAGAAAGATTTGGAGACGAGGTTTTATGCCTCTCAACAGGGAAGGAATCAGGAGCCAACGGATTTTGTTTGTGATTTATTAAAATTACACCAAAAACTGGAACTAACAATGTCGCAGGTGGACTTGGTGGATCACATTCTTGTTAGACTCGAACCACAAATTTAGGACTACGTGGAGGTCCGAAATCCACAAAATACGGTACAACTTTTGGAGATATTAGCTAAATTTGAACAGAGGTATTCTTGCAAATCAACGCAGGGTTCGCAGAATGGTGATAATGTGGAAAGACGAGGTCGGAAAGGGCATAGGATGTCTAATGTTGGCGATAATCGCAGAAATTGGAGAAATTCAGAAATTGGGCGTAGACCAAATAATAGCAAAAATGATTATAGGGGTAACTTCGAGAATGGCCGTCAAGGAATACAGTGGTTCGATAGTAGGAATAGATTTCAGAACGATGACCGCAGATTCAACGATAGGGGATACCAATATAGAAAGGGAGATCGAAATGATGATTTTAATAGAGGGGACCGCAGAAATAGGGGTTCGAGTGAGGATTTCAGTCGAGGCGATAGGATGCAAAGGGGACGATTAAATGTTTTGAAAGTTAATGATGTTCAAAGTAATCAAAAGAACTCGGCAGTGGATATACCGATTAAACTTTCTGCGATATGTATGTCTCCAGTGGAACTTCCATATGTTCCTACTTTATTAAATGAAACATTTACGAAAGCGTTAGGACACTGGAGCGGAGAAATCATTTATATCTGAGGAAATATATAAAAAATATTTTTTTATAAGCAAGTAAAAAAATCGCGTGCTCAGGTGATTACAGCACAGGGAGCGAAATGTCAAAATATAGGAATTGTAGAATTAAATATTTGAATTAGGGAGTTTGAAAAACCTTGGTTGTTTCATGTGTTGACAGATTTGGAATACTCATGTATTCTTGGGGTAGATTTCATAAGGGGATCAAAGATTGTTTTGGACTTTGATCGAAAATCGTTAAATTTCCGATTCGCAAATAGATAAGGTGGTTAAAACAATTGAGGAAGAAATGTAGAAATAGATCTGTCTAAGACCAAGTTGGATGATAAGCAAAAACAGAAGTCACAAAATTTGTTTAGTAGTTTTAAGGGATTGTTCTCAGATAAACCAGGTCTTACTCATGTCTTATACCATGAAATTGATACGAAAGATAGTCCACCGGTTGTTTCCAGGCCGTACAGGTATGATCGGCAAAAGCTAGCGATACTCGAATTTCATATTGAGAAAATGCTGCGAGAAGGAACCATAGTTCCAATTGAATCCCCGTCCGCGTCATCTATTGCGTTATGTAAAAAAAAATAAAGGGTTACCACCGGATAATCCGGAAGCATATAGATATGCGGTTGACTATAGGAAACTTAATTCGGTCGCGAAGTATCCCCGCTATCCCTTACCTTTAATAGATGATTTAATAACGAATATCCTCTATACGACAACAATGTCATCTCTTGATCAGAGAAGTGGGTACTTTCAAATGGCAGTAAACCCCAGTGATGTTGTTAAAACCGCGTTCGTAGTAAAAAGTGGCACCTATGCATTTCGGCGTATGCCAATTGGCTTATCAGGGGCGGCTCCCAATTTTCAGAAGGCGATTGACAACATTTTGAAACCGGTGATAGGGAGGTTTGTGAGTGTTTACGTGGATGACGTGATAATCTCGTCTCCATTGTTCACTCAGCATGTTGAGCATTTAAAAGGGAAGTTTTTAGGTTATTACAAGATGCAGGATTGACCTTAAATAAGGAAAAATGTAAATTTGGTTGTGATGAATTTAAGTATTTAGGATTGATTATTAGTAAGGAGGGAATCAAAAAGGATGAGACAAATGTTCGAGCCTTACTTGAGATGAAACCACCACATAATTCAAAGGAGGTATCTAAATTTTTAGGTATGTCCGAGTGGTACGCGAAATTTATTAAAAATTATGCTAATCTTTGCGAACCCCTTTATAATCTTATACGAAAACAAAAAAAAAAAAATTAGTTGGTCAATTGAGACGCAGAATGCATTCGACGCGGTCAAGGCGGCCATAACGAAGGCGCCAGTTTTAAAATTGCCGGATTTCAAAAAGCTTTTCGAGTTATTAACAGATGCAAGTTCAATAGGTGTGGGAACGATTCTAAATCAAGATCAGAGACCAGTTGTATTTGCTTCACGTACTCTGAGCAACGATGAGAGGAATTACACTTTAACCGAGAGAGAATGTTTAGCAGTAGTTTGGGGGCTGAAAAAATTCAGAACATATTTAGGATCACTGCCGATTAAAGTTATTACTGGTCATGTTGCTTTAACACGTTTAACTCATGGAAAAAATTTGTCGAGTAGGATGATCAGATGGGCACTCAAATTAGCAGAATTTAATATAGAATGGGAACATAGGCCTGGAACTCAAAATGCGGTTGCGGATGTTTTATCCAGAAACCCAGTTGAAAGTATAATGGGAGAGAAAGTTAATTGTGCAATAATCAGAGATTTAGTACTTACGTCCAGAGAACAGTTAATAACAGAGCAAAAGAATGACCCAGAATTCGGTCATATCTATAGATATTTAGAAAACCCGGAAGATAGCTCAGTTAATGCGACGATATGTGAGAATTGGTCCCGCGATTTCCGTTTAATTGAGGGCTTGTTGTTTTATGCGAAATACGTAACGTCGTTAGGTGAAATGCGTGTATACATTCCAAAGTCTTTAAGAAATGAAATAATGAGAAAATTTCACGACAAGCCCATAGCAGGTCATTTTGGTCGTTTTAAGACTTATCATAAAATAAAGGACGTTTGTTATTTCCCGTATATGAGAAAATTTATTGATCAATATGTCTCTACATGCCATATGTGCCAAGTTAATAATTATAAAAACGCGTTACCAGCTGGTTGATTAAATCCGATTGTATCAAATTATTCAAATAAAATAGTTACGTTAGATTTGTTAAGTCCGTACCCTACATCGAAAGTGAGACGTAATCGATATGTATTAGTAATTACCGATCATTTCAGCAAATGGGCTGAAATCATACCTTTTAAAAAGGCCTCGGCTCGTGTAATACCGAATACTTTTTTTTTGATAATTTTATATCGCGTTTTGGAGCTCCAATAAAATTTATAAGTGATAACGGTCAACAATTTATATCCGAGATTTTTGAACATTTAAGTGAAAGATTGGGCATAAGGCATGTGAAAACTGTTATATATAGGCCTCAGGCAAATAGAACTGAACGCGTGAATCGCGATCTTGTGCAAATGATTGCAAATAATGTAAATGATCAACATGATACATGGGACCAATTCTTACGTGAGTTTGCTTATGCTATTCGTACAGCAGTGAATGAAACGACGGGAAAAACCCATGCGGAATTATTTTTAGGTTGAAAGTTGATTACCCCATTTCAAAATTAGTTATGGTATCGGACGGAACTGAGTTTGCACTAGAAGATAATTGTAATAGATTTTAAATATCGTTTAAGTAGATTTAAGTTAGTTAAGGGGCATGTGGACCTTGTTTTTTTACTCCATCTAAGTCAAAGATGGTTTTTCCCCCGGTCCCATAGCTCAGATGAGGCATGCCCACATATCTTATGTAAAAGTGAGAATCTACCATGATTAAAATGCATAAATGTTAATATTGGTCTTGTTAATTGAGTAAAATATATTGTGGCTATCAAGAGTTCAAATTAAGGAGGAATATTAAAAATTAAATTTATGATTAATAATGAAAATTAAAGTTTAAGTCGAATATTGGAAATTAATAGTTAAAAGGAGGATTCAAGTTAAAATTTAATTAAAACATGGAAAGTGAGGAGATAAAGAAAAAAAAAAATTTAGGCACGTAATTTATTAAGGGCCATTAAGACCCTCGAATAAATCACGTTTTGCTTCTGGGAGGGGGTTTTGACCGGCTCACGCGTCTTTTCTTTAACATGACCTCTGGGTTCTTTGGGGGCCAAGATTAATTGCAACTCTTTTCCAACCAAAACCCAAGAAGCGAAACATGAGGCTGAAATGCAAATAAGATAGCTTTTAAATAAAAGGAGTTTCAGTATATCGGATGGCAATTTGGGGAATGTTATGTGCGAAAGTGATACAAGCGTGAATTGACAGCCAGTTGAAGTTACCTTGAAGATTAAGCCTTTAGGTCAAGGTGCATACCATTGCACGCGCGCCCAGACGCCTCTTCATAAGGTTGAAGCTAAGATTGGATTAAGGTAGGATTGACTATTTGATACTAGGACTTGTAATATTAGAAGTGAGATTAGGCTGATTAGATATTGATAGTGGTCCAAGTTACGTGATTCGGTATAACTATTACTGTGTGTTTGTTCGTCGTAGATTCTCTCGTAACTATAATCATTTAAATTGTTACACGCTTAAGTCACATTCTTAATAATCATATTAAGAATTTAAAAATGTCTATTCCTTTTGTAAACCATACACCTCTAGCTCACGTGGATAATCAAAGAAACGGTCACCCTACGGGGGAGGTTTCACAAACGAAAAAACTCAAACAAAATTAACAGACTTAACCAGTAGTTAAATTGAAGGACACGCATTCTTAAAATTACTGGTCATAAAATATGCATGTTTAAAATTACTAGTAGGTTTAAAATTGAAAAATGTTATTAAATTTCGTTAATCATAATACAAAAGTACTTTTTTAAAGTTGGAAATACTGAGTATTTTTTGACAAAGTTGTTTTTTCCCCTGGTTTCCTAGCCGAATTCTGTTTGATAGGTATGATATGTAAAATAAATAGATATTAACTTACAAAAAAGAAGGTGTATGAACAATTAATTTTATGATAATGTATAGTTATGTGAATTTAAAATTTGTTTTAAGTGGTTTTTAAACTATACTGAAAGATAAATCACCATTTCATGAAATTTTCCAAATAACGAACTTTTTTTCAGGTTTAGCGACGATTGTAATTTAGTGAAATTTTTGTCATATTTTCATGCGTATCGGAAATAATAACATTAATTTGTAAAACAAGAAATAGATGTGTTTGAAAACAGAATTATACAAACTATTTGTGAAAAAATTGCTCTAGGTTGTTTTCTTCGAAAAGTAACACTTCCTTGTGAACGACTCAAATTGAAAATGATTATTTCCCTGATGAGTATTCTTACATAGAAATTTCAAATACAATTGGTATCTAAGATATGAGCAGAAAGAAATTTATTACATACCTATCAAACAAAACAAAAAATTGAATAAATACGCTAAGACAAATAAAAAAGATATGTCTACAAAAATAAAACTGGAGGTCTATCAAATCCTTCCTCCAAAAATTAAAATTCCTTTTTAAATTCCATCTTTATTCTTAACCCTATGGCAGTGCTTCTCAAACTTTCAATACTGGCGCCCCCCTTTTCAATCACAATTTTTATCGCGCCCCCCTTATACATTAATAAATTACTGAATGCAATAATAATGCACTTTGACGCTAAAGCTACACAATACGCGATCTTTTAATTATAAACCGAACAAATTAATAACATTATTAAACTTTGTATATGTTACTTTTAAGCAAATAAAAAAAATTAAGTAAAAGGATAATTATTGTTATTTTTCCTTTCTCTAATTTTTAAATTGGAACATATTGCAAAATGCGGTGGCTGCTTAGAAGACAAAATATAGATATCAGCTAAATATAGAAAAAGAACTCAGAGGATCAATTTCTAAAAAACTTTGAAAAACTTTGTTCTGCAAGACAAGAACTTGGAAGTCACTAATACTTACTAAACTTGTTCTTAATTCAGTATTAATTAATTAGTTATAAAATACTCTGTGCAGCACACACACACTGATAAAAGTATACCGGCTGAAGTACCCGCTCTTTGCACGAGTTCATTTATAAGAAAATAAAACATTATTTCAGTTCTTATCAAACTTTCAATACTGGCGACCCAATTTTAAATCATAATTTTTATCGTACCTCCCTTATATAATAATAATAATATATTGAATGCAATAAAAATGTACTTTGACGCTTAAGCTATAATATGATCTTTTAATTATAAACCATACGAATTAATAAGATAAGTATTAAATTTTTTATATATGTTACTCTTAAGTAATATATATTTTAAGTAAATTACTTTTAAGTAATAGGTTAATTATGTTATTTTTCTCTCTAATTTTTAAATTGAAACAGGTTGAGAAATAATATTTAATTAAAGATTTATTTCCTTCATCATCCATTTCTAAAAGTACAAATGTCATTAAAAAATAGCCTAACCTATGTTTCTCTTTATCATATCCATTACATCTGGCATTCTCGCGAACGTTCACGTGAATCTAAGCAACCTAACGGACGTCTGCACAAAACATGTAAAAATGCTGTACCTCGTACAATTCTAGACAGTCTTGGTCGAGTCGATTAGCTACCGAATCTCTCTTGAATATACATTTCATAATTCACGCGTTAGTTGTAATCCACGGTATTAAGTATTTACGGCAGTGGATTAAAACAAAATCATAGATATATTTTTAAATCGCAGCAAGCATTCGACGATAATAAAGCATTAACAAGTACACAGACCAGGGCAAATTGATAGCAAGTTACGAATGGGTTAGGGATCCATTACAAAATACTTCAGAAGGGCTCTCAACTGCCGAAAAAGAGATCTTCATAGATTTCACATCCAGAGACGAAATTAAAGGGCAATTTTGTAATAAATCACTCTTTGAATTCTGGATAGAGGTGGATGCTAAATTTTCTGCACTGAAAACAAAAGCATTTCGTATACTATTACCATTTTTAACATCATACCTTTGTGAATCCGGATTTTCTGCGATGGCTACTTTGAAGACAAAATATAGATCTAAGATAAATATCAAAAAATAACTCTGAGTGTCAATTTCTAATTTTTAGCCTTCCTTTGAAAAACTTTGCTTTGCAACACAAATCCATGGAAGTCACTAATAATTATTAAACTTGTTCTTATACTGGCTAAAGTACCCACTCTTAACACGAGTTTATTTTTTAAAAAAATGATAATATATTCTTGATATAATAGCTTAATTGTAAGGAGAGTAAAACTAAGCGCATGACAATGTATACAAAAATGGAAAATGATTAATTGAAATGAATACTCATATTATAAACGGTTTTGAACGAACTGTAATTTTAAGCCTCGCAGAATTAGCATTAAGAATAAATGTTAAGTAATAAAAAAAGAATATAAAATTCCAATGAATAACAATTGTGTTATTTTTTTAATATTTAAAGCGAAAAAACTTCAAAATGTTTTAGCCCGCGATTAGGTGTGCACTCGATACTAACCTTAATGGTCGCGGGGAGTGACGCACCCCAATTCTTTTTTTTATAATAATTTCAATATACAAGATAAAAATCACAATTTCAGTGAATAATTTAACTAAGAGAAAATATACTTACCTATTTCAAGGATTTTGTCTTTCATAATTTGAGGATATATCCAATAAAACTGAACTAAAATGTTCCAAATGTGCGTGACCATAATAAAGGACACAAATCACAGACACTTTTCGCTAACATTACAGGAAAGTTATTTTCAAGCAAAACTGTCACATTTTGTTCACGTTATTGTAGTTTTAATGTCATTTGATGATCGACAAATAACCTGTTGAACTTTTTCTTGCTTGTGTCTTTTTGACAGGGTGAAGTGCATTTTGCGGTACACTTATGGTTTCATATTTTCTTGATAAAGTTCTTAATGTAGCTATTGAAAGTTTTCCTTTCGTTTCATGTTTATTGCTTTTCTCAAATTTACTTTCGCTAACATGATTAATATGCATTATTTCAGCAAGTGTTTCCCTTGTCTGATCAGCTTCAATTTCCTTTCAGAGAGATCACAGATGTCCAATTCTTTTTTTATATATTCTGCTCATTTACATTTATAAACCATAATCAGTCGTACAACATCACAATTAAAACCACTAAGTTATTCATAGAGGAAAATACAGCATGTTCAAGAAAATATTTTTGAACAAAAGTAGTCCAGCCGGGAACTCGGTCTAAACAAGTACCTCAAGATTCTAAAAAAACATTTGCCACTCCCAAAAAAGGAGGTATGTGATCAATTCATTTTAGCTCCCATTAAGACTGTCATATTGGAGGATTCTCTGTCAAGGTCATTGGTAACAAATAGTTTTCCCAGAATTAACGATATTTGTATTATATGTTTCAGTATACTCATAAAAATATATCTTGGCCAATTAATCCTTCAAAGTGCTCAATATGCTTATCCATGTATCATAAAACTCTTTCACATTGTGAAAAAAGCGCAACAGAATTATTTAGTTTACAACTTCCCTAAAAAAAGGGACGCAGATAACCATACCAGTAATTTCGAAAGTCAGCAAAAGTATTATTTTAGTTTAAAAGAAACGTAATAAAAAAATCTATCATCGTATGATTACAGCAAAGCAAACAAAATATTTTTTTTTTATTTAGTTATAGGATCAAAGATAGCTAATGAGCGTTCAAAGTAGAATCTTTTATTTTTGATGACCTTTTTTCACCAGATAATATATATAAATCATATCAATGTAAATCTGTATGTTTTTATTATATCAGAAAGTATTTTGTTTTACTCCATTCCAGTAAATTAATTTTTTTAACCTTTTATTTTCGATATGCTCGCGCCCCCCCAGGGGGGCGCGCCCCACAGTTTGAGAAACACTGCCCTATGGGCAATGTTTATGATACCCAAGAAAATGTAAACGTACTTGTTCATTCACTCGTGGATATCCCAAAATATTTGCACGGATTTAAATAAATAAAAAAAAAGACTGCACTCCCATTTCCGCGGCAATTCTAAAAGACAGCACTTTTACAAAACTTTCTTTTCCAGTTTCCCATCCATTCAACCAACACTGCACCCCATTGTCCTCACCATTTGATTATGGTTTTGAATAGATTGTTTATTTTACGGCAACTCTGCGCATGCTTTCTGAAACCGACTATATCTGTCACTCATATTCCTAACCACACCCCGTTGCTATAGTAACGAAGGGTTATCTTTTTACAAACATTATCGCTTTGACGTCATCCGAGTTGCAAACAACGCCATCTGTTGCATAAAGGTAGTTTTTGAAAATATGGCCTTTGGCCTTAATTTGAATTACTTTAATTGTTTTTACTTTTAATGTTACTTTAATTTGAATTTTATAAAGTGCAAGATGTATTTTTTTCAAAATAAATAAAGAGTTTTTAGTTGTGTTAGTATTTAGTTTTATTATTTTCTCAATAATCACAAGTCAAAATTATATGAAGGCACGTCTATACCTCATTAAACATTTCTTTAGAAAAAATGGCTTGTTGGTCCATAAAGGTTCGCCTCTCCTGGTCATCTGCGCATGATCTCACGCAACTTTCCTCCCTGAACATCTGCGCACATTCCTAAGCAGCATGTTTATGAAACGAGTCTAATTCATTAATAAAAATTAATTGATTAAAACTAATTATTCATAGAGTTACAAATACAGCCACGTTGGTTTTATTTCAAGCAACTTGGGTCCAAACTTTTAAAATATTTGTTCTCGTGTTTTAAAGCATTTATTTGAACTGAAATCTTACATATAACGATTGTTTTGGATGACAATATAATACTTTAATGATAATTAATAAAAATTAATTGCCACTTAATATTGTGATTCTGTCATATGTATATACATATTTATATTATAATTGTAACTATTTAATTAAAAGTAACTAAAATAAAAATTTTCTTTGTTGATCTATGTAGGAATTGACTTGAAAAAAATTTATATTACTTGTTTAATTTCTAATCGGTGTGATCAACCAGTTCTATCAATTTTTTTTCATGTATGAAAGAGAAAGTTGGACAAATACAACCACAAGTTTTTATGTCCGATATGTCAGAATCTTTTTTAACCCTTAACTTCGCACTGTTGCATTTCTGCAACATATGATTTATTTTAATTTAACAGATTCAATATATATATTTTTAATTACCTACAAATCACTTATCTGAGAAAAAAAAAGATTACTGCATCGAAATACATGATGATTTTTTCACTAGATGGAAGTACATTTTTTTCAGAAATCACAACAGTTATAAAAATATCTGATGCCTCAAGAACTGTGTTTTTGCTATAAAAAGAATCCATTATATTTTATGCTTCCTCTTGTTTATTAACGAAATAAATTAACAGGTAAGAAATTTAAACATTTTATGATGAATATAAATGAATCATACAAAAAAAAGTTTTGTAATTTACAGCACTACTGCGCAATATTGGACTTCTGCAACAAACAAAAAAATGACTGAAATTCAATTTAAAACTTCTTAATTTTTTTCTTCATATTTTTCCCTTTTATTATTACTTGAGAACTAGCTGATATAATTTTTTCATAGAAATTTAAAAAATTGCGAAGTTAATAGTTAATGCTTGGAAGTCTGAAATGGGTTTACTGCAAAAACGTCTTTTTTGTGCATGGCATATAGACAGCCTGGAGTAAAAAAAATTTAAAAAATCAATGGTGCTGAAAAACATGTAAAATTATTAGATCACTCTTAGAAGAACGGGATATTCATACTTAGGAAACACTGACAGAAGCAGCAATAAAATTATTTAAAAAAGATCCTGACACTACATTGAATTTTCTAATTACTTTGAAACATATTATTTACAAAATACATCCAGCTGGCCATACTGTTCAATACTCAACTTCACAAACTCATTCACAAACTGTAAACTAAGTGCGAAATAAATGATGTGGCTACGAGTGTTTCTCAATTTAAATAAAACATTTATTAAGTATTTACAAGGATGCATAAAAAAGCTTAAATATTATCGCGCACGCTCATAGCCGTCCGTTTCCTCCAAACGCCTCTAGAGGAATTCGCTTTCCCTCTCTCTTCGGAGCGCTGTTCCTCCCCCTGTTGCCACCAGAGAAAAGAGAAACTACGCTTTCACCCCTTCCTAGGGTCAGTCACCCCTCCGCTCCTTGGGTGCTTAAGATTTATTAGGCGCTCGCCCCTCCTCGGGTCAATCACTCCTTAGCTCTTTGGGTGCGTTCGCAACATTCTCCCACCTTTGAGTTTTCCTGCTGTAAAAAAACTCAAACACAACATATAAAATACAACAGTAAGATTAACAATATAGGTGCTACAGAATGCTGGTGTTAAAATAAAGCAAAATTTACAGTAAA
>BMAV01002338.1:55609-81046 GCA_019973955.1 Trichonephila inaurata madagascariensis
AGTACGTTGTATCCATGCTAACGCCGTCATGGAATCTGTCAAATAATAAATACGCACATCTGGCAAGTTTAAGTCGTTCTTAACAGAAGCCGCAAGTCGGGTTCCAAGTGTGCATGATAGTAACTCCAAACGGGGGATAGAAATATCTTTCAAAGGAGCTACCCTCGCTTTTGCCTGTATCAGTTTCACAAAAACATTTTCCTCATATTCTATCCTCAAAAATACGCAAGCGGCATACGCTTTTTTACTAGCGTCACAAAACACATGCAATGTTATCTGTTTAATTCCATTAGAGCTCAAATTCATACATCGAGGTATTTTAATACCTGCAAGTATAGGGAGTTGCTCTAACCACTGTTTAACTTGATTTAAAATATTTTCTGGGAGATTTTCATCCCATTTTAATTTTAATTTCCAAATTTCCTGTAAAATTAATTTTGGTTTTAAAGTCACAGGAATCGTAAAACCAATTGGATCAAAAATATGATTAGCTATGGATAACAGTGACCTTTTAGTTATAGCCTTACCTTCAATTTTCTGACAGTTAATTTTACATGATAAACAATCATCTTTGAGGTTCCACAAATCAGAAATACACACATATCATTTACAAACATGGAAGTAACATTCATAAAATGATTGTTATCAAACTTAGTCTTATATATTTCTATAAGTTTTTCCCATAAGCGTCCAACCTAATTTAGTTTTTATTGCTACAGGACCAGATTTTAAATAGAACATAGTTCTAGTCAGTAGCTTTCCCCCAGCTACATCTGCTCCTATTAATATTTCTATTTTTCCCCCCAAATTATGACCGCTATCTGATAAATTAATTTTTCTATTTTTTAATTCATTTATCCAAGGACCATGTCTGATACTCGGAACATCATTACATATAATTTCTTGGTCATACACATTTAAGTTACAAGTATAATTATTATCAACATCAGTTAAACAAATTTTATAACATTTATGTCTATACATTTTTGTTTTTGTACCGCCAAACAAAGAATGAATAAACTCTTCTTCTCCTTCATATTTAAATCCTAAATTTTCAGCGGTGGATTTTAAAATATAAGATTTTTGAGATCCGGTGTCAATTAAAGCTCTTACTAAACTCTTATGGTTTCCATTTTGCAACACAACCACAAGAGTCTGCAAGAGAACTTCAGAAGTGCAAGCTTGATTAGCCAAAACATTAGAGCTAGATGAACTAGCAGTCGTACTATTCTCAACGCTTGCACTTTCGGTTTCCAAACCCGATCTCAAAGGCAATTTAGAGCATAACACAGCATAATGTCGTTTAATGCATATTATGCATTTAACATCTGATCTACATGAATGTGACATGTGACCCCTTTTTAAACAAATATAACACACGCCTCTCTTAATCACAGCATTCTTCTTAACATCATATAGCATAGAAGCTGCTTCACAACAATTTTCAGAGGCATGCGTTTTTTCACAAAATATACAATTATCATTACTATTCTTAAATTTAAAATCTTTCCTGTTTTTAAAGTTACTATTAAATAAATCTGCAGCAGTTGCAGTAGTGGAAAGATTTCCTAATTTTTTCTTATAATTAAATTTTTCAGAATCAAAACTATTCCTAGCTAGTTTTATTCTGTCCTCACTAGAAACCTCTATCGATAAAAATTTCATAAGAGAATCAAGGTCTTTCTTACCTGATTCATCTGATGATTAGCCAACGTATCTCTCCCAGGCGCGCAGAATTTCAGCGGGAAGACAGGATTCCACCAACGGGAACAGCATGGCTGCATATTTTTCTTTGGTGACTCCCAAGGATTCTAAGACGCGTAGCTGGGCCTCAATCTTGTCATACAGCGAAGACAAATTTACTTTCTTGACTTCTGTGTTCTGTAGAACCAGCTTTAAGAGTTCTCGGACATACACTTGAATCAAGACATCCTCTTGTCCGAACCGCATTTTTAGGTATTCAAAAGCCTTTCTGTAGTTTTCAGGGGTCACCGGAAAACTTTCAACTATATCCCTGGCCCGGGATTTTGGAGTTGTTGCCTGGATCAGGTACTGAAACTTGTCCCCATCATCAATGCTCTCATCTTCATGGATTCTCTTGAACTGGTTGTGGAAACGCAGCCAATCCGTCAACTCTCCAGAAAACTGCTGGAACTGAATCTTGGGAAGACGCAGAGATGAAGACGAAGATGTGACCAGGCTGTGGTTGTCCTTCTGTCCCAAAGCATCTGTCTTCATGATATTTTTCACGCGGACTTTCCAGGCAATCATCTTTTCAGCATAGCCTTCAATGGCTTCAAATTCAATATTGTACGCTTCTTGCGTACAGTTTGACTCGATCATTAATTCTAAAACTGCATCTTCTACTTCTTTAAGTTTTGCGCTTTTTACCTTTAATTGTTCAAATGCAGTTTCTACGGCATTCATATCTACAGGATCATTTTCGATAATTTCCTGAAGATGATTTACAGCCTTCGTGAAGGCTGTCCTCAACGGCGTGCGTCTCAATTTTAAAGCATTCATGCTCTACTTTCTTATATTCAAAAATGCTTTTCTAACACTCGTAGCCCACCCGGGGGCGCCAAAAAATGTTCAATACTCAACTTCACAAACTCATTCACAAACTGTAAACTAAGTGCGAAATAAATGATGTGGCTACGAGTGTTTCTCAATTTAAATAAAACATTTATTAAGTATTTACAAGGATGCATAAAAAAGCTTAAATATTATCGCGCACGCTCATAGCCGTCCGTTTAATCCAAACGCCTCTAGAGGAATTCGCTTTCCCTCTCTCTTCGGAGCGCTTTTCCTCCCCTGTTGCCAACAAAGAAAAGAGAAACTACGCTTACACCCCTTCCTAGGGTCAGTCACCCCTTCGCTCCTTGGGTGACTAAGATTTATTAGGCGCTCGCCCCTCCTCGGGTCAATCACTCCTTCGCTCTTTGGGTGCGTTCGCAACACATACTGTTATAGACTTCACAGTGGCATTAATACAAACATGCACATAGAAAGAATGTACCGCACACTAAAATATATTTATCTTCACAGGAAAAATGTTAAGAGATTAGACAAGGCTATAAAGGTCACTATGAGATTCGCAAGAGATAAAATGATTGATCGTTTAATTACAGCAAATAAAGGAAAATTGTCAAGTAAGATACGAGATCTGAGAATCAGACACAAAACGAGTGGAACACTATCTTTACAGGTGATAGAGAATGAGAATGGGTGGTCTGTTTCATCAACACGCAATACATAAAAATAACAAAACCTGTACATGTCGCATACAATGCACCGAGTGTAACATATGCATTCACAGGATATATATGCAGCTGTGTTGATTCATCAATTAGGTGGAATATGTGTAAATATATACATTATTTACATCAGCTTATTAAAAATACTACTACAATACACGATGAATCTCAACTTACTATGGATGAAGAAAATCAATTAATATTGAATGAAGTAACCAAAAAAAAAATCACAAACCCTCTTACTTGAACACAGAAAGGAAGAACTAAGACAAAAGTGTTTAGAACTAATACATTCATTAAAATCAGACAAACAATGTGATGTGTTTGACAGGATTCTAAAATCAGCACCACCGCAATTAGAAGCTGTTGATATGTTAAATGCACAAAAAATACATTTTCCAACTGCCAATAAAGATATTCCCCTTAATAAAAATATAATACCCCAAAGATTCTCAAATGCAAAAAAGAAAAGGAAACTATCCAAAACTTCTACAGTGACTTCACAGAATGAAGACAAAAATACAATTTTAAAAATCGTATTAGATCACAAAAATTCCCCCCCCCCCAGTACCATTAATGAATCCTAACACATCCATTGAAAAAATATAAGTTTTAATAATAGCCTTTTCACATGTTGGGTCAACTTTTTTAAGAAAAAAGGACACTGATTTTGAACTAAGTTTGTGAAGAGAACCCTGCTTAACATCTAATCTAAAAATATCTTCCTTCCCTGCCTATAAGTGTTTTTATATTTAATACGTGCCAGGTCTTATTTACATATAATACTCTCTCATTCATCAGAAATTCTCTTTAATAGAAAGATAACAGCAACTCTAAACCTAAAATGATCAGAAACAAAGCATGATGTGAAAGATCAGAATTGGGTCTCGAACCTGTATATCTGATGTTCGTGATAGGTTAAGTACTGTGATTATGAGGAAGTCTGTTCATCTTCCTTACATTACTTCTCCTCTTTCACAGAGCCAGCGATGTCAAATGTTGTCCATGCAATCAATCAATCATTGATTGATTGATTTTGATATTTTTCAGTCAATAGATTACTACCAATAGTTTAAATAGAGGAAAAAAATTTGGTGAACTTGAATCAATCCCATATTTGAGCAACAATATTCTATACTTAATATTTGTCAAGTTTTCTAATTATTCAACACCATGTACATTCATATGCTGTGCACTGGCCCTTTTGTTATATGTGAAATTGTATATGAAACTATATAATTAAATACTGTTTAACACAATCTCAGCACAATTTAAAAATAACATCACAGTTTTGTGAATTCCCACATACTGCTACGTTTTTATTTTGTGGTTGTAATTTTTCACATTAATAATAGAAATCTTAACTTTTCTTACGTTCTAGTTTATAATAAAAATCTTTACAAAAAGGTTACCAGAAAGGAAAATATAAATCAAAATAATATATTTTTGACAGGAAAGGAGAAACAAAAGATCAATATCTAACATCATCGGTATGAAGGAGAAAGATTTAATGATAGAGAGAGAAATTCTCTATAAGAGATGCTGATTCTCAAGTTTTTAGCAAAAGCTTAACTTGGCTTTAAAACTGGAGACTTCTAATTGCTATTTCCCAGGCTTTGTCCTCACAAACCTTCCACGCACTAATAAACACAATTGAAGCTTTTATTCAAATAATTCCATACATTTTTTAAAAATATAAACATAGATTATGTGTGTGTCCTCCTAGAAAATTTTAAAATGATGGAACTTGTGTGTGAAGGAAGATTTGGTTCCAATAAACCAGTGGTCTTAAAACTTTTTGACTCACAGAACCCTTAAAACAAGGTATTTTGAACCCCATTCCACACACTTACAAAATATTGCACTAACGTGTTTAAAATTATTTTGTGGAACCAGGGCTGGACCGTAACCTTTGGGAGCCCTGGGCTAACGATATCTGGGGGCCCCTCTAAATAATTAAAAATTTTGTCATTTTCCTAAAATAACATTTGTGCGGGAAAATTTAAAATGTATGAAACTTAAGGTTTGTTTTTTTATTTCATACAATCTAAATACGTTATAAACAATTACATAATATACAGGAAAAATTTTCTACACTTTTGTGCGGCAAATTCTTTTATTTGCTCATCACATTTTAAGTCTTTGGGGAGACCAATATTAATAGAAAAAAGTGATAAATAATTAAGCCTAGTATTTGTCATTTTTGTCCTATATTTGTTTTCTTTATAGAACATTTTAGAGAACGCACACTCCGCTTCACAACTAGTAATAGGAAGCGTTAGAAAAATCTTTAAAATGGCATACAAATTTGGTAAAACGTCAACAAGCTTCTTTTCAAAAATTAAATTGAACATATCACTACAAGTATAGGACTCTAGCTCAGTTTGTTTTATTGTTAGATAATCATTGAACTGAACATCTTAATATACTAAATGTTGGTCTACGTCATCTGAATAGTAATCAATAGAGCGTACACTCTCCAGGTAGACGTTCTCCTTACTTTGATCTTGCAAATCCATCAAAAATTTTAATTTCTTACTATATTCTGCATATATACTTGACTTCTATTTAAATCAAGGATTAGCTTATCTAACGCGACAATAAGAGCGTGTCTCTTTTAATTTTTTCTATTTCATACACAGCTTTTTCTGTGGATTTATCTGCAAATTTTGAAATAACTTGTCTCTTATCCACATCGCTATATTCTGTTCTTACTCTATGACTTAATTTTTTGGCTGCGTCTTTTTATTATTTTTTTTTTTTGATATTTTTTTGTTTTTGATCTGATCCATATCGTACGTTGCTTATAAACGTTTTTAATGGCATATAATTAACTTATATTCCCTCTACAGATGTCCAAATCTGTCCAGTCTGTAATTTTTTGTTAATTTAAGTAAATTTTTCTAAAATTTCTTCCCAAAATATAATTAAAATGGCAGTTTTTCGAGTTTTGTTAATTTATTAAATAAAATTACTGCCTCTTTTGGAAATTTAATGTTCTCGTTTTCGTTGTCACTAAATGTCTTAAGAATATTCATGATATTACAGAAGGATATTAGAATTCGGCACCTTCGGTTCCGTAAGCACGTAACTTAACCATTAGACTAAAATGATCACTTCAGTCCGGAGGCTGTTATTGGCGTTTATAAATACCTACGCCACGTTATCATAATTATCTTTTAAGTCTTCAACAGCATCGTAGTGACAAGACCCCATCTAGTCTGACTTAAACTTTTTAAGGTAAACTTCAGTTTAATTTCACGATTTAGAAATTCCCACCTATGGGTCGAAGCAGAAAAGAAAACCTACTTGTTGCACTAATCCAAAGAAGTTCATGATTTCAGTTCCAACCTTAACTGATTCTGCACCATCCAGATTAAGAGAAAATGCAGCACACGGCGCATAATTAGGGAATTTATTTTCCCCCTTTTAAAAGAGCTTGCACATCATTACGAGGTTGGTCTGAAAAGTTTCCGACCTCAACGTAAAGATGGCAGCCCTTGTCAACAAAAGTTAGCTAGTTAATTTCGTTGTTCATCTGTTGACAGTTACTCGCCAAAGTTTCAGCCATTTTGGACGCGCAGTTGTTATGTAAACAATCGTTTGAATGAGTTGATGTGAGTGTTTTTATAAAAATGAACAAAATCGAGTATCGAGCTGTCATTAAATATTTGTTTTTAAAAGGCAATACGCCTACGCAAATCAAAGATGAGTTGGATTCTGTGTATAGGAGCTCTCCACCATCATTTATCACAGTCAAATTTTGTCCAGCTGAATTTAAACGTGGACGTGGGAGATGATGAAGGTTCGGGACGTCCAAATACTGCAACTACCCACGAAAACATCACCAAAGTTCACCAAATGGTGCTAGACGACTGCCGAATTTGTGTGAGAGAGATAGCAGAGGTTACGAACATGTCAAAAGAACGTGTTTGTCACGTATTCAATCAACATTTAGGCATAGGAAAGCTGTGTCCGCGCGTTGGGTGCCACTTTTGCTCACGTTAGACCAAAAACGTGTTCGAATGAACATTTCCAACGCTTTGTTGGCGCAGTTTAGGCGCAATAAATCCAAGTTTTGGCGCCGATTAATTACTGTAGATGAAACTTGGATACACCATTATACGCCCGAAACAAAAATACAGTCCAAACAGTGGACTGCAAAGGGGGAACGGGCTCCAAAAAAAGCAAAAACTGTTTTTTCGGCTGGGAAAGTAATAGTGACCTTTTTTTGGGATAGTCTTGAAGCTATTTTAATCGATTATCTTCAAAAAGGAAAAACCATTACAGGAGTCTACTACGCATCATTACTTGACAAGCTGCAGGCAAAATTTGAGGAAAAAGAAAATCCTGTTTCACCAAGACAACGCACCGTCTCCCACCTCAGTGGTTGCCATGGCGAAAATCCACAAATAACGGTTTGAACCCTTGACCATCCGCCTTACTCACCAGATCTAGCCCCAAGCGACTTCTCTTTGTTCCCTCATATAAAAATTGAGCTCCAAGGACAGTGATTGTCGTCAAATGAAGAGGCAATCACCTTCGTGAACAGTTATTTTGCGCTGATAAACGCCGAGTACTATTTGGACTGGTTACAGAGATGGGAGCATCGCTGGGAGAAGTGTGTAGAGTTACAAGGAGACTATGTTGAAAAATAAAAATAAAAAAAATTCAGAAAAAATGTCTTGTATTTTCGTTAGGTCAGAAACTTTTCAGATCATTTTCGTATATCGACCGGACATATTAGCAGCGTTGTCAATGACTGTCCCCTACAATTATCCAATAGCACAGTCCATTTGTTTCTAAAAATTCTTGTAAAGAATTAAATAAGCATAAGCCAGTGTGACTGCTAATCTTACTTAATGAGACTCATCTTTCATACACTTTTCTCCGAAAACAATAACGCGTAGTACAACAGCAAGTTGATCACTTTGGAGCGGTGTTGAATCCATCACAATTGAATAGTACTTTGTGTCATCGTTATTTATTTGAGTTGTAATTGTTTTAAGGATTTGCTTGCCCATGATCTCAATTATTTGCTCATATATTGTTTTTGATAAGTACGATATTAACAATTTTGGTCGTAATTCTCACTGTTCAATATGTTTACGAATGAATGGGTCGAACTCTGCTATCAGTTCCTGGGCACCCATAAAATTACCACTATGTGGAGAACCAAAAACTTCCTCGGTACCCCTCTAATTGATAAACCTCTTATAGCGAAATACTTTACTACCGAAATAACCCGTTTGAGGACATAGTGGTAATATTCTGTATCTTTTATTAGTTGCTCTTGTAACTGTCTTAATAAAATATAATATATTATTATATTTTTACAAACATCCATGTCTTCTCGGGAATGCGAACGAAGGCCCTACAGCACAGTATTCAGTGTCGCTAACTAATATATCTAATGGGAGGCTCGTTTTATATATACTTCAACCTAATACGCTTTTTATTAATATGACTTGTTTATCTGTTGTTATACATTAAAATGAGGCCCGGTGGTCAAGAGGTAGCGTATCACTCTTCCACTCCACAGGTCCGGTTTCTATTCCCGGGCTGGGCAAGGTCGACTCAGCCTTTCATTCCTACTGCAGTGGGTCGATTGATGAGTACCAAGCTTGCTTGGGGACTTAAACGCTGGGAGTCTCTTCAGACTGACCACCTGATCGGGACATTTGCTTATGCACCTCAGTGCCCAATGGTCACGTATACTGGGATGGGCACAGTAGGCCCTTGCCCTCGTGGGCAGTTTGAGTTCATACAATAAAATACTTTTAAAAGTACAAGGACTCTTCAATTTAATTTTTAAGAAATGGTTTCTTTTCAAGGACATTACTTTGCCGTGGTTATTTTAATTAAATAGAAAAAATTTCAGATGCTAATAAAATTCCTCAAAGTAAGAGTACTATATGTACCGTAAAATCCGTCGTATAACGTGCACTTTTAACACAAAAAATAAGATCGAAATTTACGGGTGCGCGTTACACGCAGGGTATAAAAATGATAGCTTCAAATATATATTTATATATATATATATATATATATATATATATATATATATAAAAGAGAGATGTGTATAAAAGAACTTAAGACTTCGACAAAGATCGGAATAATGTTTATTTAAAACAAATGTCATACCTTATTAACAGGGCCGTTTTTAACCTCCCCTGCGCCCTAGGCATTTCAAATTGCTACGCCCTCGGATCTAAACCTATAACCATATATCTTCTCCAACAAGGAAGCTAAATTCGTGACCCGTGACCAAGACTTTACACTCTCCTTATAAGAGAAAATCTATTGTGTCTCAAAAGGAGTTTTAAAAATCATTCTTAAACGTAATTGTATTCCATTAAAATCAAATTAGTGATAAAATACACACAAAATAAGTTTTATTTTTTCATTTACTCTTTTCTTACACTTGCACACTTCAGTGCAATCAAAATGACATTAAGAAGAATTTCCTGACAATCTATCAGTTGTTAAACCCGCGAAAAAAAGAAAATCCGGGCACAATACGGTATTTTTTATTTTATTTCTTTTAAGAGTAGAAGTATTAAAGTATCCAACACGTTGAAAATGACCTAATTCGGTCAAGACAGATATTTTTGTTTTTTATTTTATTGAATAGAACTATCTTTTGATATTTTACTGAACATACTTCGTTTTGTTTCCACGCTATCTAGAGGTCAAGCTACAATCAATTTTATAAAGTTAGAAAATCTGGAAGTGGGTCTTTGATCTATAAGAAGTGAGTATTTAAACTACTCAAAATCTATCATGGTGAGTCTGACAACTCAAAATGTTACTTATGCATTTCTATAAAACTTTTTGAACTTGATATTTATGTTATTTTCTAGAGAATATACTGAAATATTTCTTATTCTATGAAAACTTTTTGAGTTATGGCTTGCTATTTAAATAATGGTCTCAAAAAAAATGTCACATTTCTTATAATGATTACAAAATCAGTTCTGAAATTTTTAAATTTTAATAAAACAATAAGATTTTAGTATATTTTTTCTTGATAAATGCATTTAATTTTTTAGTAATACTTTTACTAATATGTTTATTACTATTTTCTCTAATTGCTTTGAATTTTTTCAAAAATTTTGCTAAAATTTCTCTTATAATTGTGATTTTTGTAAAATTTAGGTAATTTATTTTTAAATATTTATATATACAGTCGAACCTCTGTATAACGAAGTCACTAAATCCCAGAAAAAAGTTCGTTATATGGAAAATTCGCTATATAGTTTCATCTTTTAATATACTTTTTAAACATAAAACAAATTTTAAAATCATAAGCCCTATATATTAAAAAAAGTAATTATTCACATTATTTTTTAAAAATTAATATATGTTTATTTTAAATATCTTACCCATCAAAAAATAAGAAAAAAAAAGAAAGAAAAAGAAAAACTGCAAAGAAAACAAGAAAAAGAATGTCGAAGAATGCACTGTATTTTTAATGTTAAGAAAATAATTTTGCATTAAAATTAATGAATTTTAAGGACATTTTCTAATTTAAAGCATACAAGTAATATTAAACATATATTATATTATAACTGGAACACGGGAACACAGGACAACTCCACTGAGTGTGAAAGGGAATATCGAAATATCGAAGATGTTTCTAGTGAACTCGACAATGGGGTTAAAGGTTGCACTTCTTGGATAAAACGTCCAGAACTCTATTGCTCTCGGCGAGTTAGGATCTAATAAAACCAGTTCAAGATTTATGACCACCATAAAATGTATTAAAGAGACAATAACAAATTTTTTTTAGAAATACTTTAAGAAAAGGGAGAACAAAAATTGAATCACAAAAGAAAAAGTTCGTTATATAGAAAATACACTTCGCTATAAAGAGGTTATTGTACGAAGAAAATCGTGAAATGTTCAAGGTTCCAGGAAAAAGTTCGCTATATAGAAAAATTCGCAATATATAGAGGTACAATTGTATGTATATATATATATATATGTAGTTAAATATTAGTTTTTATCGGTATTGAGTCCTAAAAAAGTATTTATAATGTTTTTTTTATGCTATTTTGTTAAAAAGTACTCCGAACGTGTTCGGATCCCTTAAAGAATGAGGAAGAAAAAGGAAAATCATAAATATATCTGATATTGTATTAGTGAGTTAGTGTTTATTAACTTCGCACTATATATATATAGAACGTAACATGAGGCCTATTAGTGCCAGAAATCGGGATATTCAACCACGGTCAAGTGACGAAGACTACACCTGAGCTGGTACCCCCTCTCCGAACTTCCACGCCACACCAACGGGAGAATTTTGAGCTTCAACAGATTTAACATGGAACAACCCATTGACACGTGGATCTTCAGTGGCACCGGAGCTTGAACTCATGAAAAGCCAGCCACGAGTCCATGGCTTTGACCATTAAGTTATCGCGCACTCGAAATTTTATTAATATATTTCTTTTTCGAACATATTTAATAAAAATCATCCCTGGAATCGACATAGAATTCCTATGAAGGACATAATCAGATACAATTTGGGGGTGTTTAAAAAGAAAAAGCAATTTTTCCGAGAAAAGGATCGTTAGAATACTTTCATAAATATTTCGAGATTAATTTTTTAAACCACATTGCATTTCTTGTTTTACACTAACAAAAATATCTTATTTAGAAACTAGAAAATTAATACCCTCTCAGATGTCACAAACATACGCCCAGGCTGCTAAATCTTCAAAACTATCCGCTACTACTCAGAGAGATGAAAATATCACCAAAATAAAATGCCCACCTTTAAATTTACTTCAACCATTTTCCTCCCTCCCGAATCCAAATATTTCAATATCCATACCTCTGCTGTTTCCCCACATCATCATCTTCAACCCAAGCACACCTCTTGCCATACACCTCTTCAATAGCAGCCACAGTGTCGGAGCCTCAGCCACCTATTCCTCTATGTTTCCCACCACCAATAATACATTCATCCCTATTAAATCTTCATCAATCATACCCGCTTCTCCAGCTAACTCCGGTATTCAACGCCCCTCTGAATCTACTACAGCACGGGGTTTGAAACAAAATGCAAAAACTCGTGCAAAGGAAAAGAAAATAAATATAAATGGAGACAAAATAGAAAATAAAAATGGCACTTCACAAACCGCAGATTAGTACTCCCATACAGGATTCCTCAGACGAAGATGTGCTTGAGTATGTGTGATGTTGCAGAAGAGGAAGTATATATATATACACACAAGATGTTGGTTGATCCCGACCAGATACAGGAAGTGACATTTTTTAATCATACTTATCAGACTTGGAGGGGTAAATCCCCACCAAAATCTATTTACGTTTATCTTAAAAACTTTCTTTTTATACACTACATGGAGTTATAAACGTGTTTTTTTTAATGAACTACCTTCATATCTACATTATTTGTATAATATTTTAATGTTTCGGATGTATTTTTAAATTTTTCTCGTATATAAAATACACAAATGTTTGGCGCAGTATAGCCGAAATTGGCTCTAATCGGTGCCAATAAACCCTAAAATCACTCGTTTTACACACTATTACTATATTATTTGAAATTCATAAACACATGTGACAAAATCCCCCAATAGCTTCATTTAAATAATTATATTCAATTCCTAACTTGGGTTGCTAACATTTTCATATAAGCCGAACACGTTCCAAGTTTTCAGTGCAGTGAAAATCGCTTAACACGAAACTGATGGGACTTAAATATTTTTTCATGTTAAAAGAATTTCCTTTTAAAGGATATTGCACTCCCCCCTCCCACATATCAACAAATCTAAGTTTATTAGAGAGTTTATTTTATTTACATAGATATGTATATATGCATATTATTAGTAAAAGACAATGAAACGAAAACATTCATAAGAACGTAAAGAAATATAATACAAAATTTTTTCAAATTTTTTGAAAAACAAAACATTTATTGTGAGTTTTTAGAAAATAATCATACTTTTCTTTGCATTGTTTTTTAGCGTCAAATTGTTAATAAAAATTGCTTGATATCGTCCATTTTGTTTTTCTTTTTACCAGTGTAATGTGTGTCTAAATAACTGCACATAATTTTCAAGACATTCCTCATTTTGGATGATTTGGGAATAGGAGATGCGTTACTCATTTCATTTTCATCGCCGAAACAAATTTCAAAATGTCTTTGTCTGCAATAATTGGAGCTGTACACACATTATCACAATATTGCAATGAATTCTTCCGATAATACAATAGGACAGTCCAATCCGGCTAGTGTTTTCCGTATTTTGTACATTTCCAAAAAAAAAATCTTTTCGTGTTAAACGATTTTCGTTTTGTGTTAAGAGAAAAAATATGCATGAAAAAATACATAGTAGTTTGTCGAGACCGTTGTATTATTTCGTGTTAACCGATATTCAGGGCCGTTTTTAACCTCCCCGGCACCCTAGGCACTTCAAATTGTTACGCCCCCCTCCCTATTTCTAGAACATCCTCCTCCTTCAGTTCTTATCTTACCAGTTTTGGTTCGGGGTGATTTCTTGGTTCTCTTACACCTTTCCCTTTCATTATATTTATTCTTTGGACAGTCTTTCCATTATCTACCACCTATGGATCCATCGTGTGGCCGCGGTAGCCTAGTGGTCAAGGTAACGGACTCGTGGCCGGTGTGTCATGAGTTCGAGCCCAGGACCACTGAAGACCCACCGTGTAGGAGAGCGAAGCACGTTAAATCTGTCGAGGTCTCAAACGTCCTCCCGTTGGTGTGGTGTGCTAGTTAGGAGAGGGAGTGCCAGCTCAGGTGTCGTCCTCGTCACTTGACCATGGTTCAAAATGACGAGGTCCGTCGCCAAAAGCCCTCCTGTAGCTGAACAGTACGACGTTAATATTCACTCACTCAATCATGGACTCATCGTATCACAGACTGGCAACCGGCAGCCATAAGGTAAAGATAGTGGCATGCTTTGACCACTCTTGATCATTTCTTACGTTAGAGTATCACGAGCCACCCTTTTGTAAATTGATGCAGTAAATTAATGAAATCGTTTGCAATTACAGTAAAGAGTATACGTCATTGTATGAACTGTTTTCAAATTGTTAATTATATTATCTTTTTTTTTCATCGTTTTTATCACATTATTATCTTCATAACGGTGGTACGTTCGCTGTAATTATAATTTTTTTCTTTTTTCTCCCTCCAATTTTTGGCACCCCCAATCTTTTCCGCCCTAGGCACGTGCCTAAGCCTAAAATCGGCCCCAATTGCCAGTTGACATATAGTTCGAAATTCCCAGTTTTTCAGGGAATATCTCCTTGAATAACATTCGACCGTTAAAATTATTCGGGTCATGATGTTATTAAGTCTGAATAGAGAACAAGACGAGGCCCTGGACAATTTGGCCAGCACTTAAGACGTCCCTAATTACAGAGCATTTCATCAGGGGCGTAGCTACCGCAGTATCAATGATACGGGGCCCCGACACGTGTTAGCAAAAAGTCGTAAAATGTTATTTTTTCATATTTCTTTTAAAAAATCGTTGAACACTGTTTTCAAACGGTTAAAAATTTTTAATGAACTTTAGATCTTTACGATAAGAGACCTTAATACACGATAAGACCTTTCCCACGATAAGAGATCCTTAAAAGCAGATGTCGTTTGACTCAAAATCATGAGAAAATAAGGAGTGATGGAGAATCAAAAAATTCTTCAAATGATTTGTTTTATATGCATATGTAATTCTACATATGTTAGTCTTGTAGTAACAGATATTGATGGATGAAGGAAGGCAGATGAGCTTGGATATGTTATTCCTCTTTCAACGAGAACTTCGTTGGGAGTACTGTATTGAGTTCTATTTGTCAGAGAAATATATAATTTATGTCTATATATTTTTAAGTTCAGATTAGTAGTCTTTTATCCTATTGTATCGGGCAAAGAAAGAATCCGATGATGGATTCAATGTTGCTTCAGAACTGTAAAACCAGCTAATAAAAATGTAATGTAGTAATGGAGTGAGCGGAATAAAGATGTTTAATATTTCCATCTTCTGAAATGGATGTAAATTTATTTCATTTGTAATGTATTTAATCATAGTGTAATAATTAATATCATAGTCTCATTTGCGAGGGATAAAAAATAATTAATTCATTTTTTATCAAGCATTTTTCTAGCAGATATCTAAAAAATTGGCAGTTTTATTTAGTCTGATGTCCTGCATCAAAAATAAGGTATTCCATCTTAAAAAAAATGCAGATTTGAAATTTCACAGGATGTTTAGAATGATTCGAGGTGTCATATGAGCCAATAAAAAATATATCAATATTTTGATGATTTTTAGGATACCATGTCGTCTTAAATTGTGCTTTTCATTTCACTCTGTTAATTCTATTTCTTTCGTTATGATTATTTTAGTGGTGAACTGTTCAAAATATGAGCGAAAAAAGATCATACCTTAATGACGCTTTAAAACGCAAAATTTAAAAAAATAATAAGACGTTGCAAAGACATATCCAAAAAAAAAAATTGTCTTTATTTCAACAATCAACAAGTCTGACGTATTTGAATTGTAAAGATAAGATTTTTTTTTCTCATTATTTCTCTCTCTCCTTACACTGTTGAGTAGAGTTTGGTGTTTTATGGCGCAAGAGCCAGTTTTGGCTATACTGCGCCAAACATTCATAGGTCTGTGGTCTGGACGGGAAAAGAAAAGAAGAAATTGGATGACAAGATAGAGGGTCGAAAATAGAGAAGGATCACTGGGGTACCCCGGGGTCGTGACACCCGTACCCACCTAAAGAAGGTGAGCCCCTTGAGGGGTCCTTACACTGTATAAAGAGTTTATTATTAAGGTATCCGACTACTTGCGAGAACTTTTTTTGGAAAAAATGGAGATATGGGGATTTTTTTGTGATTTTTAGATTTATTTAGTATATATTTTAAGGAAATAATCTTAAAATTAAAAACAGAAAAAAAAATTATTACTAAAATGGAAAAAGACTGGTAAAAATGTACAAAAAATTACATAAATGAGGCCCGCTCTATACCAAAATTTAATGAAAAAATTCTCAAATTTTCAATTTTGATGTGTTACTTTGTTATTCATGTTTGAAATGACCTTCAGGATAAGAGATATTTTAATTTTCCCCAAAACTAGAGAACTGTATCTTAGTGATTATATGAAATTTCTTTTAAAAAACAATGATTATATTCACATAAAGGACTGTAAATTTTGAAATAAAACAGTGATTGATAAACCTGACGGTCGAAACACTTCTACTGTTATACAGAAAATACACAAAAAATTTCAGAAAATTATTTTCAAAGCTTTTTGAGCAGTCGCTGTCCCCGTTTGAGCTTTTCGAAAAAAACACATTTCGAGTAAAACTCAATTTTTAAGTTTGACATCTTGTGTAAGTTATGGCATCTGCTTTTACTAAAACACTTGTAGTTTTTGTTCTAGTGAATGGAAAATAAAAAATTTGATATTTTTATTAAGCTAATAAGGTGGTATATAAAATAAAATCATAAAAAGAAATTGTCAATTTTTGAAAAAAATCATGATTTTACGGTAGTCGGATACCTTAATCCGACTTTAGTCTTACACGGTTGAAACGTTACATGAAACGCCTTGTAAAAACATTCAAAATAGATACTATATTTGTATGGTAAAAAAGGAGTTGCATTCCAAGTTCTTTCAAGCCATGTTATATGAAATTAAAAATGTATTTTAAAAATTGCGTATATTTATCATGAATCTTAAATTTATACCTGTTTCAGTAATTAAAATAAAATCAAGAGCGCATACATATTGTGTCATCATAGGATAACATATGAATGATTGAAGTAATAAATTATTCGCCTCAACTTGTATATATCGCAATTGTTAGTACTTGAGATAAGTAGAAATCTCAGTCATCAGTTTCAAGACCCATCATACCTGCAATGCTGAAATCCAATAAAGGTTCTCAGTTTATAATAGCGTTTTGAGAAAATGAACTGCCTTTTCAGAAATATGTCGTGGCTTTCATTTTTTTTTAATCAGAGAAACCTTTTCATATAGCTGTTTTGGTTTTGAAAATTCATTATATAACTTTAGGTATCAAACTAAATATAAATATTCGTATCCTAAGATAATTTTAAGTCCAAGTTTTTTTTATCCTTATTGTAAAAATTATTTACTAGATTTATACAAAATTGATCACAAAAGCTTAACTATTAGTAAATATCTGAATTCCGTTCCCATTTTCAAAGAGAAATGAACAGCCTATAGGAAATTACAGGATTGTTTTCCTTTTCGATTAACTTACTCTAGTTTAATCGAAAAGAAAAATAATCGTGTAATTTTAAAACTGTATACAAAAGGATCGTGTAAAATAAAGTTCATATATTTTTGCATATTTTTGCTCAAAATCTTTTATTTGTTATCATAAGGGCATGAAGAAGGCATCCAGTAGAAAATCCGTAAAAAAAAAAAAAAGAAAATCCGTAAAAATCCGTTTTTAAAAGAAAATCCGTATATTATAAAATAGAAGATTTATATTTCTTAAATTACTTTAAGCTATTTTCATTTTTTCTTAATAACAGAAATTTTTCCCATGAGAAGAATCTAAAAAGATTAAATCTTTGTGATTGGTACTTGTGTTCAAATATTTTGATGAAGTGATTAAGGCAAATATAGAAGAACAAAAATTAAGGCTACACAGTACTTTAAAAACGACAAAAAATCCATTTTCATTTCATTTATTTATTTATTGCATTTCTTAGTTGGCTTTTATAATTTGGAAGCATGCTCCTAAATTTAAGATCTGATAACCAATCAGTTTTTTTAAGATATTTGAAGTTTACTGAGTTTATGTTTTAGTTTCGGTTTCACTTTGAAGCTTTTTTCCATTTTTAAAAAATGAATTAAAAATATTTTTGAACACAACCAATTCTTTCAGCTTAAAAGGTTAATAATTTGAGTTTTCACTACTAAAACCATTTATGTTTATGTTTTGAGTTTTTTGAGTGCTCATAGTTACTTAACCAAGATTGATTTCAAGACTAATATTTGCTTTTACACATAGTTGACATAACTTAGAACAGGGGCGGCTCTACGGCCGGATAAACCGGACCCCTGTCCGGGGCGGCAAATTCTAAGTGCGGCATTTGGATCGAATTTGATTAATATATTTATATATATATTTGGTTACAAAAAAATTTATATATTTTTTTAAATATTATTAGGTGTGTGAATTTAATATTTCATTTTATGTGTCTTACTTCCTTATTTTGTATTCTATATGTTTAATGTTAGTTTTCTTTTATGTTGAATTTTAAGAGTTCAAGTCAGGAGTATATGATCAATCACACATGAAATTTGATGTTTACACATCTTTCACAATTAACTTTCTCTCCATCTGGGAGTATGGTCACAATGGACATTCCTTTCACCCATACGATGTCAGGAGTCAGCTGTCCAAAAGGAGACGGGGACAATAAGAGTTTTATATAGATAGAGAGTCATAGCAGATGTTTTATTTTAGTCTTGAGTGTAGCCACTATAAGTTAAAGTAAACGTTTGTGATTCCCACTATCAATAGAAGAAATTGGCATGCTGAAATGGGCGATTTCTTCTCTTTAATTTTACTAGTTTGAAATAATAACAGGTAATTAATTAATTTCGAATTTTTTTGTATTTGACTTAAAGTAATATATATATATATATATAATCTTTTTAATTATAATTTTTTGCTTTGGAGAGAAGGGGCGGCAAAACTGCTGCAGAAAATTCATTCAATCAGAGAGCTCGCAGAATTACTATTAATTAATTTCAATAACCTCGATTCTCCAGTGTAATGGCATGCCTGCTATTTTTAACTCTTCCAGTCACAAGTGCAACAGCTGAAAGAAGCTTTTCTAAGCTAAAAATTATTAAAAACTACCTTAGAACTTCCATAGGGCAAGACCGGTTATCAGACTCAGCAGTATTGTCGATAGAAACTGAGGAACTGGAAAAACTAAAATTTTCTTTTACTTTAAAAATTATCATAAATGCGTTTGAAAAAAAAAAAAAAAAGTCGAAAAAAATAACTATTAAACACTTAAAAGTACCTAATTCTTAGTCAATAAAAGTACCTAATTCTTAGTCAATAAAAGTACCTAATTCTTAGTGTTTTTTGTGATCCTTTTTACTTATTTTTAAAAAAGGGGCCCTCCTAAGAAATTTTGATACGGGGCCCACTCATGATTAGCTACGCCAGAGCATTTCCTCAAAAGCCACAACTGATTGCATTTCCTTAAAAAGAGTCTACAGTTTTTAAAAAATTACGTAGCAGAAAGAGGGTAGATCATAGTCTTTCGTCTACAGTAGCTTTCTCAATGAACTCGCGTAATTTAAGATTTTGTTCCAAATAACAATGCTGCATAGGAACTTGAATCGTTTAAGACAGTTTAATAATCCAGAAGCCTTATCTCTTTTACACAGTTGTCCATTTTAGTACTATTATAAACACGAAATAAATCATCATGAATACCTCCTAATTAACATCATAAAGCAGAGGTTTCCTAGGGTTCCTTGGAACTTTGACAGGTTTCGCAAGTGATAAATAAGACAAAAGTTAAGCAAATTTGACATTTGCTTAACCAAAGCGCCAAAATTTTAGCAAAATTTTAATTTTTGTAAAAAATTGTATTCTGAAGGGCAGTTTAAATGTAAAAATAAATATTAATAAATATTTCATGGATAAAATAAAATCTTAAATTTCGTAAAATTTACGAAAATGTTTAAGAAACTTAAAGATTTTAATCTAAAAAATATACAAATACTTTAGCTCTTTTTTTTTTAGAAAATTTTATATTTTTAATTCAATGCTAAGGGAAGGGAAGTCCCTTAGCATCTCCTGTCCGCCGCTTCCTTTTCTTTCCTGTTTAAGCTTTAGGTCTTCAATCCACTGTCTGGTTCGACATTGTTCTAACTCTTCAGGATATAAATTTTCAACTAATATCTCATCTTTAAAAATCTCCGTCTTTCCTAAACATTCTTCATTTGTTCTCTTTTTTTTTCGAAAAATTCGTTCTTGGCACTTCTCTTCAGTTAAATTATACTTTTTATACAACCCTTTTTACTAACTATAGCTTATGTATAAATAAAATTATTACATCATTACGGAAAACTTTTTTTAGACAGAGACATATTTTTATATTTAGTTTTGCGTGTACATAGTCAAATCATGGTCATATATTCTGTTCTCAATTGTGCTGGTTCGATTGCAAATAATAAAAACACACTCTTTCAATTTTCAGGTACGCATTTATGATGTAATGTTGTGTTAATCTTTGAGCTTGAAGTAGTTGATTGAACTGAAAATTTGTAACCATAACATTGGACAGGACTTACTGCTCGTGTGTAATATAAATAAATAATCGTATGTAATATATTGTTCTTGTGTGTAATATATAAATAAATAAATTTATTACAATCATCACGAAAAAAAATTTTTTATATAGAATGAGATTGATAAAATTTTCTGACACCAACCGCAAAATCTTAAAAGAACGATTGTTAAGTAGATAATAATTACCTGAACATTCAGTGATGTTAAAACAAAACAGAACTAGCAATTCTAACTAGAAAATAACAACAATTTTATGTCTCAGCAAATGACAAAGCATTCTTAAAACTAATTTTCAACATTTATAAAATATCAGATAAAATTTTTAATATCTAATGCTATACTTTTCTTTAACTGTCTGTACATTAAGTTCCCCTAACGTGTTGTACTTTAATATTATTTTAGAATATATTTTTCTAAGGATAGGGTGGAGTGTTTTCTGTAAACACCATATAATTCTGAGGGGTCCGCGAGTCCACAAAGTTTGAAGACCACTGCCTTATATAAATGATTTTTAACACGCTTTTATTAGCTTTATCTGTATATAACGGAATCTTTGAATACAATTTTTACCCACTTTAAAAGGTCAGGTAATTCGAAATTTTGCACACTTGTCAAGGACCACGCGATGACAATACAATAGTTTAATAATTTTGTTCCATTGTCCTGATCAGGATCATCAGGATTAACGAATTCCCGTTTCCAGATTTAGCGACTAAAATATTAAGTTAAAACCATAAAGCAAAAACGCCAAAAGGTATTCCAGATTCTAAAAAAATTACGTATTTAAGATTATTTCATCAATAAATAAATGATTGTTTAAAAAACTAAAAAAAAAAAAGGGCTTTTATTGTAGATCCAAACTAAAAAAAAAAAAAAAAAAAATTTTAATTTAAAAAAACTAAAAAACACCCTTTAATGGTCAATCGAACTAAAAAGTAAAAAAATAATTCGAATAAAACTATTAACGAGAAAATTAATGTCATTGTGGTAAAAGCGTGGAGTGTGTGTGCTTTGTACTACATTTTTACACTAACTCTGCATTTCGAAATAGAACTATATATAGTAAGAAATTATAGCAATATTGATATCGAATACCCCACGCTTTTACCACAGTCACATTAATTTTCTCCTTAATAATTTTATTCTTATATTAAGAATTTTATTTTTTACTTTTTAGTTCGATTAACTATAAAAGCGTGGTTTAGTTTTTTTAAACTATAATTTTTAGCTAGTATTTGGTTTTTCCAGCTAGTTCCACTTTAAGTTAACCCTTTTTTATATTTTAATAATATAGCATATGGTAAGAAGGAAAATGTTTTTCAACATTAAACAAATTACAAGCTTTTAAGAGTGCCTTTTTCGTGTTGTTAATTACTAAATTCAAAGAATGATTATTATTTAGCAAGTAGATTGCTCGTTCATTTGACATCCTAATTCTAGATGGTACCCCTGATTTTTCGGGCTGCATATGTATTGGCTCCATTGTTATAAACCTATTCTCTCATATCCAACAAATTTGACCCCTCATTCTTTTAAGTTTTTCAACTATTAAATTTGAAAGTTATTTTCCAGTGAATCTTTCAAATGGAAGAAAACCTAAGAACATTTCCTTAATTTTAACTACTCATTAAGATTAGGTGTGTCAGGGCCTGTATACCTTACCGAGAATGTCATTTGTTTGATCTTACTGACATTAGGAGTGCAATCTAGTACTGTGAAATAATTTTTGACTTATTTAATTTCATTCACAATATGTAATTTAATATTCTCATGTACAAGAAAAATTATATATACAGTCGAACCTCCATATTACGAATCTCTATATTGAGAATTTTTCTATATAGCGAACTTTTTCCTGGAACCAAGGACATTTCACGATTTTCTTCGTAAAATAACCTCCCAATAGAGAAGTTCATTTTCTATATAATGAACTTTTTCCCTTGTGATTCAATTTTTTTTCTCCCAATTTTAAAAGTATTTATGGACATTTCAACTTATTCTCCCTTTTAACACGTTTTATGGTGGTCATAAATCTTCAACTGGTTTTATTAGGGGCCTAACTCGCCGAGAGCGATATAATTCTGGGCGTTACAACTACCTTTGTCCAGTTAACTAGAAACATCTTCGATTAAATCTCAAAGCATTTTTTTTCAAACAAAAAACTCAAACAGAATTTTAACAAATTTTATGAGTAATTAAATTTAAGGACGTATGTGGAAGAGAGATTAGAATTTCTAGTTATAAAATAATGTGTGTTTAAAATTACTTGTGTATTTTAAATTAGAAAATATCCTTAAAATTCGTTAATTTTAATATAAAATTATTTTCTTAAGGTTGAAAATACAGTGTATTCCTCAACATTCTTTTTTCTTGTTTTCCTTGCAGGTTTTTTTTTTTTTTTTTTTTTGTATATGAAATATATATATAAAATAAATAGATATTAATTTACGAAAAGGTGCGAATAATTAACTTTTTTCAATATATAGTGTCTATATGAATTAAAATTTGTTTTATGTGGTTTATAAAGTATATTGAAAGATGAACCTCTATATAACAAATTTTCCATATAACGAACTTTTTTTCGGGATTTTGCAACTTCGTTAAATAGAGGTCCGACTGTATTTCGTTCCAGTTTTTCTAGGTATTAGAACTTCAGAGCTGCATCCTTCCTGAGTATTCAATGGACAGGTTTCTATTGAATCAAATTTAATAAATAATTGAATTATTTGAAAAAAAATTATCATTATTGAAATCGTAAATTTTGTCATTTTTACCCTAAAAGGCCCAACAGTTTTAATAAGCATTTATGTTGCCATACTGTGTAGAAACAAGTTTTTAGATACTCACTGTTGACCGTGATAGCAGAGTGATTATGGTCGCGAACTCGTGGGCAGCGTTGTCGAGTCACGAGTTGGATTCCTAGTAGGTAATATATAAAAATAAAACACACATTTTAAAACATACTTTTATTGTATTCTAATAATAGTTTAAAAAGTATTGCAAAATAAAGTTATTATGTAGAAATAAAATTTTCACGTCAGGGATGAGCTTTAAATTTTAGTGTGTATATAAACTTCATAGAGAAAGTGAAACCATTTTGCATACACATTTATAATTTTCTTTTCGATATTTTTATCGTGACTTGTGGAACCCCAGGGTTTCGTGGAACAGAGTTTGAAGATCACTCTGAAATAAATTATTACATAATTTCACTCGTTTTATTCTTAAATCATTACGAAAATCTTAGAGAGTTATAAAGATTTGATAATTTTTTTTTCATAAGAAATCAGTATTTAATTGACCCTTTAATAATTCCTTAGTTTGCACTGTCATCACTCGTAAACTTGGTCAGATTATGATTAACTCATTTTGGAGCAATAATGAAGCGGTACCAAAATTTTTTATTAAACTCGATTCTTTATTAACATCATGTGGCCGCAGTAAACTAGTAGTTACGATCACGAAGTCAAGGCCGGCATGCCATGGACTCGAGTCCTGGGCCACTAAAGATCCACCTTGTAGAGGGGCTGATGCATGTTAAATCTGTCAATGCTCAAAGTCTTCACGTTGGCGTGGTGTGGTAGTTTGGAGAAGGGAGTCCAGCTCAGGTGTCGTCATCGTCACTTAACTGAGGTTCAAAATTTCGGGATCTGTCACTAATAGCCCTCATGTTGCTTTATAGCGCGACGTTAATAAACTCTCACTGGCTTGTTCACTCTCCCCCTATATATATATATATATATTAATAAAATATATATTAATAAAATACTTTTCTATTCATGCATTCAAGTTTAAATACATTTTTTAAAACTTGTAGTGGATGACACTTGATGGTATTTAAGTCTTTTTCAAATATTAATTCATTAATTAAATTTAAAAAAATGAATAAATAGTAACAAACAAAAATAATAATCCAGCAGCATATATAAAAAGGAAAATTGTTCGTTGTGTCTCTGTGGCGCAATGAACTTCTCCTTTTAAGGTCGTAGGTTCGAATAACACCTGGGATGGCCTAATTTCTGAGAATGTGTGTGTGTGATTTATTTTTCACTTTACTACTTTATTAGAATGATTAAATTTTTTATGAATAAATAGTTTCAAAACAATAGTCCAGCACCATATACAGAAAGGAAAATGGAAAATTGCAAGGAAAATCGCTTTCTAATTTGTCACTTAATATTGTGATTATTTCAAATGTATATACATTTTATATTAATATAATATTTAAGTTACATGTTTATATTAATTTTAACTGCTTAATAAAAAGAAACTAAAGTAAAATTTTTCTTAGTTGACCTAAGTAGGAGTTGACTTAATTTTTTTTTTTTTTGTGTGTTACTTGTTGACATCGTACTAAATTACAAAATTTTATTCCAGGAAACAGTTCATGTTTGTTTTAATAAAACATAGTTGCCAGCGTTGCGAGTCACGAGTTTGAGTTCTTGTGCCCCCCCCCACACACACTGAAGACTCACTGTGTAGAGCAGGGCTGGCCAACCCGAATGACCTCGCGGGCAACTTCGAAAAAGCATAATAATCCCGTGGGCCGCATATAAAAATAAAAATATTTATATTAGATTTGGACATATTACATTTATTGAAGTGAAAATTAAAAACTAAACTAAATTCAGTGGTGCAACAGCCCATAGGGGCCAAAGCCTACTCTGCCCATCTCAGTTTTCGCGACCTTAAAAATTTAAAACAGAATGATATATTATTGTTTTCATTATAAAATGTAAAAGAGAAAGAGCCTTGGGTTCTGCCTTGGTGCCAGTGATGGCCGTGTGTTGGTCAGAAGGAGGCCAGGGGAACTCCG
>BMAV01002338.1:89391-106299 GCA_019973955.1 Trichonephila inaurata madagascariensis
TTGTTTCTTAAGTTTAAAACACTGTACTTCACAACAGACAAAAATTAAAAATTTTTAAGTAATTTGCTTTATACCAGCTGTCAAAAAGACTTTTAAGTTGACAAATTTGCAAAAATTTAATATTATGTAAGTAGGGGTCCACCCTCAAAACCGAAAAATATAAGGGGTCTATGAAACAAAAATGGTTGGGAAACTGATCTATAGTGTAACAAGGAATTGAGCTTGCGTCCCGACAATACCAGCCACGAATTTGTGACTATGACCAGTCAGCTACCGTGGTCAAAATGCCTATACATCTATATCTATATTTCTGTATATCTACATCTACATATATATCTGTATATCTATAGCTATATATCTGTATATTTATATATTTGTATTTCTGTTTATCTATATATCTCAGTGGCGCACACAAGGGGGTCTTAGGGGTTCAGACTCCCCCCCCTATAGCCCTTGATTTTTTTTTCGATTGGTTATAATCCTATGCATATATTACGTAAAATTTAATTATGTATTTGTTATTAATAATTAATTTTATTAATTAATGCTTATTATTTATTCAATAATTAATTTTGTATTGTTTTTGTTCTAAAAAATCGACAATATCAAAAGAATATGTTGGGTGACGTATTGGAGCATGATACGAAAATGGAGGACTTTTGACCCTGGATCCCCCCCCCCCTTAAAAAATTCCTGTGTTCGCCACTGTTTATGAGTGATTTATCGTGTAAACAGTGGAACACACAAGGGGGGTCCCCGGGTCCGGACCTTCCTTCCCACAGACCATAATTTTTTTTCGATTGATTATAATCCTATGTATGTAGTGCATAAAATTTAATTGTTTGTTATTAATTAATGCTAATTATTTATTAAATAATTAATTTTGTATTGTTTTTGTTCCCGAAAATTGACAAAATCAAAAGAATACGTTGAGCGGCGTATTGGAGGAGCATGATACCAAAATGGTGGATTTTCGCCCCGGGGCCCCCCCCCCTCCTCCTTGAAAATTTTTTGTGTGAGCTACTGATATATATATATATCTGTCTGTCTCTCTATATAAGACTGAAACAGCTTCGAACTCCTAAAAATTCAATCTTCGTAAAATCAAATACGTATGCGAATCAAAGTGCATTCTCTCTCGTATAATTCGTAGTATATGAAATTTTTTTTCATTTAAAAAAACATAAGTTACGCTATCCTATTAGCAATAGTTGTTTATATCGATTCTGGAAAAATCAGAGCCAGTATGGATTATGTACATTTGATCGCCAAACTGACACCATCTCTTATTTAGTTATCTCTCGTAATCCGGACTTAAAGGCAACAACGAACAGTTTGTTCTAAGTATAAAAAGCATCTTAAATACGATTAGTGTCAAAGCTTCTCAGAAAAAAATATAGAGACGATTTAACCATAACATAACTTCTTGACACCTCGCGGAGTGATCCTTTCATTTATACAGATAAAGGAGCTTGTGATGACATTTATAATTGCGTAAACAAAGTTTTCTGAACTTACACGTGTCCAACGCCAGCGCTTTAGACACGGGATCGTATTGCGCAAAATTATCCTTGCGTAAGCTGGGGTCTTGGAGAATTACCTCGAACTCAGCGAATCACAATCTAGGAATGGCGTAGAAGTATGGTATGTTTTTCTGTCCCTTGGTAAACAGGGTCGAAGATTATAAACAGATGGCAGGGACATTGATTCACTTGTAGAAATAACTATTTTTCTAACATTTTTTTCCAGATATTTTGTCTTTCACGAGAAGCTTCTAGAATAAATGGAAGTGCAAATATATATATTCCCAATTTAACAATTAATTTTCCATAGAAAATAGTTCATAATTAGTACCAGACTTACAATATATAATTCAGATATTTTAAAAAGTAATGATTAAGTGTTTTAAATTTATTTAGGTTTTCAGAAAATAGTTTTCGAATTTAGAATAATCTAAAAATGACTATTCAGTTCCTTTAAATATAACCACTATTTTCTTTTCTTTTTAATTTCCAGGGTTTTTTTTATTTTTATTCCTACTAAACTTTTTTTAAAAGATAAAAATGATTATTCGTAAAAGAGCTTTTAAAAAAAAACCCAAGAAAGCATAAATATAGCATTTAATTATAAATCAGGGTGTGAATCGAAAATATTTTTTCCAGTATTTCAAAACCTACCTATAGGGAAATATGTTCTATGATATGTAGATAAAGCGATAAAGTAACAAAAATATTTTTAATTTTAAATACTGCCTCAAAAAGTTTGAAATTTGAGTTTTTTATATTTTTTTAAAATTTTTATTTATTTTTTTTTTATTTTTTATGGTAAAAAATTAAAGTAATTTTTGTCAAAGGGAAACAGCATATTCGAACTTCTTAACATTTATTACAATGAAAGGACACTTACCAAATAGGTAAAAGAAAAAACATCAGCTACATTTAATAACTTTTTTGGCATTCAATTAAAAAAAAAAATTAAAAACCTGCAGTTAAAATTATGATGCACGACAAAGAGGAAAACGGGAAACTGATTGGATCATACTCCGAAATCAGAGGTACTAGTAAAAAGAGCTGGGGTTATGAAATGTTGCCATGCACACTTTTCTATTCACTACTAAGCATTCATTTATCAATAACAATTATTCTTTGATGATTTACTTTGCAGGAAAATGATTTCATGTCGGGTCTAAAATTATCTAAGCAAAATTAAGTCTTTTTTCCTTTTTTTTTTCTTTTAAAAATTCAACCTTTTGGTGGCAATAATAAATTTTGAAAAGATTTTTTTAAAATTATTTTTCTCTTAATCTCCACGGCAAAAAGCATCTTTTTCGCATAGGTAGGTTCCAATTACTAATAATTTTTCTTCTCCGAATAACCGCTATCCGCACTATTGCATAGTATAAAATGATGTATAATCCCATTTTCACTTATTGCGAACATAAATTTAACAAATTTTCTTAATATTAAATCTAGTTTTCATTTATTCTTTTTCAGTCTTTTGATTAAATAAATCAAACTAAAATATATGTCAGACTAAACCAAACTATTACTAAATTAAAATACGGTCTCTCAGCAATGGTTTATGTCTTAACAATTTCAGATGATATTATCACTAAAATAAAAGCCAAATTGAAGAGTGATATATCCCTTTAAAAAGAAAAAAAATGATATTCCATGCTTGGAAATCTTCCACTTTTCCTTTTGTTTAACAACTCTTTGGAATATCCAAAGAAAAAAAAATGTATTTTTTCCCTTCATATGAAATGAGAAAGTGAGATGAAATTTATAAAATTTCATGTAGAAAAAAGTTCTGCACATCGAAGATAAAAGAAGTAAAAATCACAATTCTTTTGTTATAATTCAAGAAAGAGTAAATAAAATATGCATTTTTATTAAATTACGAAGGGAATAAACCAAAATTTAAATGAATCAACACATTAATGATATTCGATTATTATGTTAATGAATAACTATATATATCTGGATAGGATGGTTTGATATATTAAACTCTCATGATATAAAGTAATTCATAAAATATCATAAAGCAATACACAAAATTGATGTCTGTGTAAATTACTAGGAAGAGATTATTTGCATTTTTTGATGAAATAAATATTTTTCATGATTAATAAAAATTTCATGCATATTGAAATATGTATTTTTCTTGGAAAAATATATATGTGACAGAATTGAAGATAAAATTAATCTCTCTCTGTGTGTATGAAACTCAGAAGCTTACTCAAAAGTTAAGAAGTAACTTATATTAGTTCTTGTGTGTGTGCTTTACCCTTAGAGAACATTTTAATTCTTATAGAAGTGAGATTTAATTTCTTTTTAAAATTTTAAATGTACTAAAATGGATGAAATTTTGATACAAATTCAAATCTCTTTTACCTCTTTGATCTATTTTTAATGTAAAAATTTATGATTCTCATTTTAATCTTCTCAGCTAAATAAAGTGTGTAAAACAAAATCGTAGTAATTTATTATTACAAAATTAATTTATACAGATAATATTTTAATAATTCTGAATCATAACGAAAAGGATTCACTAAATCACAAGTGAAATAATATAAATGGAAACAAAATGTTTTATGTTCACATCTCTGTCACTTTAAAAAAGAAAGGAAAAAAATATAAGGCCAGAAAAATTCAAGGAGAGAAATATAGAAATATATCAAGAGAAAAAGTGAGAAAAAAGAAACTGAAGAAAAAGAAAAATCTTAAATCAATTGAATATGACTTTAACTAACTATCAGATTGAAATTGTTGGATTTTGTCAAGTAAATTGAAAGAAATTCATTCCATTATTCTGTAGACACATAACAAATGCATAATAAATGAAATCAACGCGAAAAAGGTTCAATGTAATATGAAAAATATACTACGAGAAAATGTAAAAATATATTCTTTCACAATTAGATGTTCTCTAGTCTCTTAAAAAAAGAGAAACACGGTGAATAAGATATATAAATATATAGAGAGAAATATATAGAGAGGAAAAATAGTTCAAATTCAACTGAATGTGTTTTAACTAGAATTTACAAGGTTGAAGTAAAAAGCTCCATAGAGTAAATTACTTTTAGCTTTTTCATATATTCTGTTCCAGATGTATAAAATAAATAGAACAAATACTAATTAAAATTGAAATATATTGAACAAGAAAGCTAAATAAGCCTGCTAATAAAGAAAATCTTTCAAATATATTCAGTTATTTAATATCTATAAAATATATCAATGTCTTATATACAACACCAAATAATCGAACTCAAGAAATATATGCAATCAAAGTAACTTATTTTAAAGAATGAATAAAATTTAACTCTCTGCATGTAAACAAACTTTTGGCTTTCAGTGGTTCAATAAATGAATACCAAGCTTGCTTGGGAACTAAACACTGGAGGTTGCACGTCAGATTGACCACCTGATTGGAACATTCGCTCATGCACCTCATTGCCCAATAACATGAAAACTGAGATTGGTACAGTAGGCCTTGGCCATCTATGGGCTGTTGAGCTACTAAGTTTAGTTTAGTTTAGCCAAACTTTTGCTATGAATTAACTTTCAATGTCAATTTCATATGAATATAAGATATGAGAATATTTTAAATATCTAAAAACGCACGCGCATTGATAATAAATGAAATATTTAAATTCAATCCATTCGAATAGGGACTTTATAATTATTTTTATGAGACAGCAATTCAATCCTAAAGTAGTTTGAATATTTTCTGTCTTCATAGAACATCAAAATAACAAGCAACAAAAATCTTGAGATTGATTCCAGAAGCACCAAACAATTCGCAAAACCCCTTTTCAATAAAATTTTTAATACACTAACAATATTGGCTCTGATTTTAAAAAAAAAATAATTTTCAAAAGTTTAGTGAGTTATAAAATATTTTACGATTGTCAAAGTCCATAAAAATACAAATAACAATGTGGTTTGAAATACCAATTACTTATACTATACAAAAGGAGGAAATAATGGAATTCCTTTTCTCTTGTAAAATATAAAAATACTTTGCATTCTTAATATATATGTGCCTAGGTTAATATTTATCAAAAACACTTTGATATTTGCTTTACGCTTATGGTTAAATTGAAGAACTCTGAAGTGGTTATTTATACTTTATACTTGCCAATCTTCGTTGTCTTCACCTGCAACTGGTGAAAAAAAATTTCTACATAAAGGGATTCAGAGATACAGAAACCAGGAAAAAAATGGTGAGAATGAATCAGAAATTCAGAATGACAGGACATGAGCTCTGATGGAGAGGGGATTTAGCAAGAGAGAGTCGAAAAAGAAAAGAAAGATGAAAAAAAAAAAAAAAACATCTCGGAAAATTGCATGCACTTTAAATGCTAATTTCCTTTTTCATACGTGCGTCTATTAGGGGTGTACAATATTGTCATCACACATTTACTCGATTACACGGCTCTGTCACAAAAACTACCAATAAAAATGATTTTTATTTCCCGGGAAGTTCTCCCCTACCGTCTCCGTCCTTTCGTTTTTTGAGTTCTTTGTTGTCGATATGCTTTATTTTTCCCTCTTTCCCTCCCCATTTTCCCCCTTCAATAGACTTTGTAACAGCCATTATTATCTTTTTTACTCCCACATATTCCTTATGCATTTTCCCCCCTGCCCTTTCAAATCGCATATTTGATTTTGATAAAAATTGAAGTGAATTATAAGGTGAAATAAATTTTCTGAAGGTTTGTGAATTCTCCCGTATCCAAACCTTTAAGGCAATGAAGAATAAATAAAATAAAAAATGCGATGAATAGGGTATACCAGCTACAATCTGTGTAGACGCTGCCCCTCAATGAACTGAGAAAACTTTTTAAAAAAAAAGGCCTTTTGAAAATAAAAGCGCGAGACATTTCCTCAAACTTTTATCCACATCAATTTTTCATTTACTAGTTTTTTTCTGTCAACACCTTCTGTTCTATATATGCATGATTTTCCTTCTATTCAAAATTTTAAGTTTCTAAGAGCGATAATTTATTCCTATTCTCAAAGCCTCACGCTTTAAGTATTAGTATTCAATATCCCCATCTCCTCACAAATGGATATTTTTCTTTGTCAAATTAAATAGGTGGACATTCAAATAGCTGTTTCGCAATTTTGAATCACAAACAGCTGTTTATGAAAAAAACACGATCTTTTGATCAGGAAATATTTTTAAGTCTGAGTTTTGAAAGAAATTTGTTTTCTCGAACTTAATGGAATTTTCATAAGTTATTGCAAGTAAACAACAAAAGGTTTCCATTTATTTGAAATTCTGCTATACAGTATTGATTTTATATATTCCTGTTTGTTTGTAGCACTATGATGAAAACATTTTTAAATCAAATTGAATTGAAAAAGAAATAACTTTCCTGAACTTCGATGAAATTTTAAATCAAAATATTTTTTTTTGTGAATTAACGTTCAGTTTGACTTTTTAAATGAATATTTTAAGTATATAAACATATCTAAAACTGTAAAAAAAACCATAGGCAATAAATAATGAACACCTTTTTTTTTCAGCAACAGATCAAACAAATTATTTCACCTCCATCATAAATCTCACCTAAAATATTTGTTTTTTTAATTCAATATACCTATTTGACCATTATACCTAATTGCCCTTTTTATACCTAATTGAATGTTAAAGATACTATGAAAAACTAAAGCAGGAGAGTAGAAATTAACATGTTCATTAGAGAAAAATAAGTAAAATAATTCTTGTGTAAAAATTACATTGATTAACTTTCTGATTACCAATTTGTAAGAAATATATTACAACTGAATAACATGAAGACACTGATAATAACTGAATATCTAATCGTAATGTAAGAATAAATTTTTCCACTTCTGCATTAGTAGCAATAAAGCATATTTCCTTTCATTAATGTAAACTTACACTACAAACATCATTTAAGCACAATATTTAAAGAAAAAAGCTCTGTAAAATAGGATATAACAAAAAATCAAAATAATTTACCTTTTAGATTGAGAGAATAGAAAATATTAATAATAAATATTAAATTACTGTAATCATATAAATATTTGTTACTTATTGAAACAATCGAAAAAAAAAGTATCTGCGATTTGAATATTCTTTAGGTACTTAATGAAATAATTTACTTCAAATAAGTTCATTATAAAACGGGGAAATATATTCTTTCTACACTTTTGATGACCAAGCGCTTTCTCAATAGCCTACATGGTCAAACAGCACAAGCGAGTCAATTCATGTCTACTTCTATTAATGCCAAAGGGACATAAGTGGCAGTTTTCCTACAAATCCATTATCGGCCAGAGTACTGATAAGCTATTTATAGAAGTTAGTGTACACTACCGCAATCCTGTTGTCCTCATCTTTTAACATTTAAACATGCAGAAATCCTACATGATAATGTGCTACGAATTTAGGTAACTTGTCTGTTACTCGTGAATCTACGGAAGGATCTTCTTGCGACGTTCATTAACTAAAATGTATAAGCTGTTATATTTAATGTATAGTTCTGAATCACTTAGTTTATCGAATAGTACTTATTATGAAGTTTGAGTCAAATAGTTTTAATAGTTTTGATGAAATAGTTTAAATCAAATAGTTAGCAACAACATACGCACTGATAACGTTAATTAAAAGAAATTTTAAAATATATGGAAATATATTGATTAAGTAAAATAATTATTTGGAAATATTCTCTAGAATGTTTATTATTATTACGAATATGAATGCGATACATCCTTATGAATATACATAATTATTATTTATATCCTGGCAAATATTTTTTACAAAAACGTTACATCTGCTTTAGAATTGCATTAAATTAAGATTTTTGTTATATCCATTTATCTTTTGAGTTGGCAATTTTTATAAAATACAGTTTTTTATTTTATTTTCTAAGAATTTGTTCGAATTTTAAAAAATGTCTTTACCAATTACATTATTAAGTGAAGAACGTTTGTTTTTCATTAAGTATAGCATACAATAAGTAGCGGTATATACAGTGGTATGTTTTTTCCAGTATGCCTATTAATTTTCCTTTATATATGTGATAAAAGATAACGATGAAAATACAGATCTTCTCAAAAGGGGCTTAAAGAGGATTAAAACCCTTTTAAAAGGTTCTCCCCTTGCAAAAGGGTTTTAATCTACATGTTGGCATAATAGAATAATATTATTTTCGAACAAAATATTTTTTTAAACATCCCTGTCTCGTTTGAATTTTAAAGAATTAAGCCTTACTTGTATTAAGCATCAAGTTTTATTACTTATACACATAATGTAGTCCCTTGCTGCGATGAATTTCGTGGACCTTGATCTGATGTTACTGTGGATCAGGTGGCATAAGTAACAACAACTTATACGCATCCTAGTATATGATTATAAGAAAAACATTGATAATCTAAGAATTAAAACTCACATATTGGACTATCAATTTTGCGAATTAGAATAGATAACATTTAAACCTGAAACAAAACAAACAAAAGAAAATTAAAAAAAAAAAAGTAAATATTTAATTTTCCAATCCTCTAGTGATATTTTGGAGGAAAAAATAAATGTTTTTAATAATTTTCATTTTTAAAACTCAAGCAAATATGTTTACGTATTTGGTTTTCCCATCAAGTATAAAAGCTCTCTCTCTCTACAGCACATAAATCATACACATTGAAAATAAAATGCAATTACTTGTGTTGTTTCATTTTAATGAACAATACCGTTATTTATAAAACTCTTTTTTGATATGGTGTATTTCAACGTATGAATTGGGAATAGGGAATATCCATCAGGAAAACAAATTATCTGTCGCCGTGAAAGCTGAAGAGGCTGAAAAACAAAGACAACTTAGAAATACAATATACATTGGTAGAAGCTACAAAAGCCCATTTTCCATTAAAATTGAAAGTTGCTGAAAGGGAGGGATAGGCCAATGAGCTAAAATATAGGTTAACATAGGAAGGCTACCAGGGGTGCTGAGTCACATTATAGATATAAAACCTGCTGCAACCAAACACCTGTTTTATTTAAATCAATTACGTACTAAGTACTTTTTTTTCTTCTTGTTATATTTCTATTACCCTTTGCTTACAGCTTTTAAGGAATATATTTTTTTTAAAGACTCAATGGCACACAATAATTCTTATTACAAAGTTTGTCTGGTCTCAGTTTTCAGGGAATGTTACGGGGGAAGATTTTAACAGTGAAATATAAAAAAAAATAATAAATAAGCTTCTTTAGTCATTTCAGGAAAAAAAATATGTGCATCATGAAAATTTAGTTTGGTTAGAAAAGGACCCATTCATTTTAAGGTATCCGATTACGTTCGGAACCGTGATTTTGTAAAAGCGCATAGATGGAAAATTTCCACGATATTTAGTGTCACTCAGATTAGAATACATGTATATAATTGTTTTAAGGACATTTTGACAAAAAAATTATTTAAATACAATATTTTGGCAGAATAATCTTTTTTCAAAACGTTCTCCGTTTGTGAAAAATGGTTCTATTATAATAATATTTTGCCTGTATATAGCTCAGATCCCTCTACAGAGGCTCGACTAGAATTTTTGAAATATATAACTTAGAAGTGGGTTTATCCATATTTTACGACAACAGAAGGGAGCAATTTTAAGAAAAAAATGCCAATAATTATATATTTAAATTGGTGGTAACTCTTAAGATAATGTGAATTTTTCAAAAATTCTAGTTGAGCCTCTGTAGAGAGATCTGAGCTATACACAGGCAAAATATTATTATAATAGAAGCATTTTTCACTAAAGGAGAACATTTGGAAAAAAGATTATTCTAAGTTAATTTTTTGCCAAAATATTGTATTTAAATAATTTTTTTTGTCAAAATGTCCTTTTAACAATTTTATGCATGTATTCTCTAATCTGAGTAACACTAAATATCATGAAAACTATTCATTTATGCGCTTTTTTAAAATCATGGTTCCGAACGTAGTCGGATACCTTAATTAAAAAAAAAAAAAAATTTAATAAACGATTTGTAAAAAAAGCTTTTTATTTTTTTTTTTTTTTTTTATTTTCCCCCCCCCCCCCCCTCAAAAAAAATAAATTAAAAACCCCTGTTGAGTTTTAGTTAACATAGAATTGGATTTCATCCATTCGTACTTCCAAGCATTGTGACATTCGTTTTATTAATAACACCAGTTTTTCGAAAAAAATCTGCATAAATTTGTATAAATATTAGGGAAATTTATTTTAGAGGAAACATGAAGAATATGATAAATTATGAAGACATTTGTATCGTTACTTAATTGCTTAAATCGGAAAAAATGTGTAGTACATAGAAATGATAATGTTACGATTAACTTTTTGACTCTTTTGTGGCTAAATATCTGGAGATTTAATTCACAGAAATTTGGAATTTCTTCTAAATCAAGGAATAAAAAAGAACTGGGACCTTAGAATTATATCGATTGACCATTTTTTATTTATAAGAAAATGAATAATTTAATCTTCTTTCTTAAAAATAAAGAGACTAAATTATTTAAATTGAACTTCAGAACATAAAATGCATAGATTTCCTTGAATCTTGACTAACAATTTGAGAAGTTTCTAGAGTATTTTTACTGCCTAATATTCTTCTATTGATCATTTTGAAACATCTTGTTTTTGATCATTTTGAAACAAAATTATTTTACTTTACAACTGAAGAGAAGTTCAGGACATAGCATATAAGAAATGCATGAAGTAGAAAGGCTTTCAACACGAATATACTGCTTTCATGAAGTATAATATTAAATTTAACAGTAAACAAAACCTAAACACAAAATTAGAATAAATAATTAGAGGATAAAGAATATAAAAAAAATGTGTCCATGTAATAACTTATTTGATCCATAAATTGGCAGTAATATTGATTATGTTTCTTATTCATGACAAATAGCAATGCAATGATTAGACTTTGAACTATTTCTGCATGCATAGTTTCTTAGCATCTCTTAATTACGATTCATAATTATTTAGGTATTGTCCAATGGAAGTCTTAATAAACCATTATGTACTAAAAATGTATTTACCTCTAACATTACTCAATAAATACAAGAATGGAATTTAATTTCGATTTTTGAGACTGTGTTTCAACAGTGATATCACATAATGGTGAAATTATTTGAAAGGAAATGAAAACGATTTTTATAAGAGTAAGGTATGATAGGTTTTAAAGAATTTATCTTCCAAATTTTTAAAAAATTCTATTAAAATATATGTGGTATTTTCTGCAAATAATAAAAGTCATAATTTTATTATGATAACAAATTTTTTTTGTCTATACATGTATGCTTATTAGTATTCTAAACAGCTTTTTTTCAATACAGATATTTATAAAATCATTTTTTTCAATAAAATTTAAATCTTTCAGACATCTAAAATGCTTGACTAGGAGTCCAAAAACACACAAAATAATTAGTATTTCTATCGTTAAACTGTCAATTCAACAACAACTTCATGATTTTTTCCTTGGTATCTCTTCTTCACAACTTTGTATACTTTCACGTCTTCAAATGAACTTACTTCACAGCAAAACATCAAAACCAGTGCTCTTTATTGACGTTTGACAAAACTCATAGCCACTTTAACCAATACGTATGATGTAATTATTTCTAAACAGTTATTAAAATGATTCAATTAACAACTCTGCCAACACTCTCTTTAAGTAAACTTATAGTCATTGCCCATTGAACTGTAAAATTAACTAGGATGATAATCCACAGGAATATAACCTATTGACATTCGATATGAGGTTCATAACACAAATTTACGTAAGCCAATCTAAAATAATTAGTTCATCCACAATTTATACCAGATCTTGTTTTGTGAATTGAAGCAAGAAGGCATTGAAAGTTTATAAAATTCCCAACGCGGCATTTTCTTCTGTACGAAATGAATTAATAAGCACCTTCAAAAGATTTTGGAACATCAAAGGATCTCCAAATGCCTTTCCGAAGTTTGTATGCGTGATGAAAGCCCATATAAGTACGTCACAATCTGTGAATAATTCACTGACTCAGATTACGAGAATTCCTTTGAAGTTTCTCTATGAGTTTGTGATAATATCACGCATCGATAGCGCTCTCTCTGTCGAGATTGAAACTGCACGATATTTTCATTACATACAACAAAAAAAAAAGGGGGAGGGGGCGGGGCTTAGAGTAAATCCCAAGTAAATCCCACAATCTGACAGTATTAAATACAAAATGAGAGCGTTCGGTTTCCGCGCGAGCCTTTTATTTGAGAGATATAAACCCCCACGCATTTCAATAAAAGACGATTTTAAGCTTTTTCAAGTACTATTGAATAGGACGTGTCTTTGGAGTGAGTAAAGTGCTTAGCTATCCAACACGAAAGGCTTTTTAAAAAACAGGCACGTTTTGAAGTCAGAGATGAGAAATACACTGCCTCAGTGAACACCAAAACACTACTGGATTGATATCTAAACATGCAGCACTGCGTTCGACTTTTTGTATTACATAGCGAAGATCAGCTTCATTTTTGCTATTCTTTCTTAATCAAAATGTTTTAAAACAGTCAAAACTGCTGAAAGAGTCGATCTGTTTATTTTTAAGGGAAAATCAACTATAACTTACAGAGAAAATAGATTAATCAGAAAAATTATAAAGTGAGCAAATATCGTAATCTTTTAAGTGGTACTCGATTCTAGCTTTTAATTTAGTACTGAAAACTGAAAATCGTTAATTAATTACTGTATATGAGTTGCATGGTTGAGAGAGAAATCAAAGCTCTCCTCAGTGTAAAAGAGTAGAATGCAGTCGATTGGTTTCTTCTCTACAAACAAAATTTCGAAATGTAATTGTTTATTTTATATTGCATTTAGTATAAAAGATACCATGCGTCAGCTATTAAAGCAAGCAAATAAGAACATTTCGTATGATTAGAGACTTTTGATGAGTGGTACGACGACAAGACCCCCCCTTCTCCCATACACACACTCGTTATGTACCCGCCGTTTTGCGTTATCCAGTTTTATTTAAAAAATTATCGTACTATTTGCTAATATAAAGAAATTTTGTTTATTTGTCGAATTTTCTTAACTTTTTTCTTCTTCGGTAAATGAGGCCGCGGTAGCTTAGTGGTCATGTTCATGGACTCGTGGCAGGCTTGTTCCGATCTAGAGCATAAAAACAGGTTTTACCGTACTACAGTTTCAAAAATAAGATTTTAAAATGTTTCTTATATTTTGGAATTAGTCTTCTACTCATTTGGTGGGGTTGTGGTAGCCTAGTGGTTAAGATAATGGACTAGTGGCCGGTGTGTCATGAGTTCGAACCTAGTGCCGCTGAAGATCTACCGTATAGAGTGGCTGATGCATGTTAAATATATGTTGGGGCTCAAACGTTCTCCCGTTGCTGTAGTGTAGAAGTTAGGAGAGGTGTCCTCAGGTGTCATCCTTGTCACTTGACCATGGTTCAAAATTACGAGATTCGTCACCAAAAGCCCTCGTATAGAGCTGAACAGGGTTACTTTAATATTCACTCTATCTTCTTTGGTAAATACGTATCGCCCTTTCAAGGGCAGAAAAAGTAATGTACCTAGTTATTCTAAAATTATAAAGGCTACAAATTAGAGGCAACAGCCTGCAATACCATTATTTTTGCAGAGTCTATTACAAAATATTCAGCATTTTTTTTTATTTTACATAAAGCATGCAGTTGATATAATGATGAATTTTTTAGATGTTTCTAAATGCGAAAAATTAGGGTCTTGAAAAGTTAAAATATTTATTTTCTGTTGGAAACCAGGAAGAATTAAAAGTCTATATGTTATAAATATCTTTAATAAAGCCATTGTGCACATTTTAATCAGTCATTGCACATTTTTATTATTACTCCTATACTAAGTTACTAACACAAAAAAAATATGCTTAATATATAACTATAGAAACAAAAAGTATTCATAGACTATGCTCTATACGTCTGGAAATGATTCTTTTATGTATCTTGGGAAAACTTTCATTCTATGGAAACTTCTTCAATATGAAACCTTAGTAAAGTATACTGAAAAGGAAACCTTGAAAATGTTTAAACGTATTTTTCAGAAGATTATATAATGCTGTGGGATTTTTAATTAAGAAATACTTTTTCCCAACTCAATCAAAGGAAAACTTACGAGCAAAATTGATTTTTTTTTCTTTTTTAATTTTAGGAAATACCGACAACAACTTAACTAAAGACCCGGAAACTCATCGCTGTACTCAGTAGAAACAAAATGTACAGACATTATGCTTTAAAATTAATTCAGAATATATATTGAAAATGCATGTTACAAAATTCCTCCAATGATGTAGAGGTAATTAGCCCTTCCAAAAAAGTATTTCGAAATTTTTAGGATCATGCTTTATTTTACACAATACCTTAGCAGACAATATCTAATTTTAGCTTGAGAATTTTATGAATATTTTACTTTATTATATTTTGCTAGAGAATTCAAGAAAGCACTTCTCTGTTTTTTAGAATGAATCTTAGAATGAAATAGTTTGCATTATACTATTTTTTATGTTTTTAAAGTTTTCTCTTATAGAAAAAAGAAAATGTGGATTTCTAAAAATAATTATAATTCATTTCAAATAAAATCTCGAGGGAGAGTAAAAAATATGAATATACTTAAAATTTTTAGGTTTTAGTTTGTATTTTGAAATAATTATTTGCACTAATTAAATTGTAAGTATATGATTTTTCTGTTATTTCTGAAAACTTAAAATGCGTTTTTAAATATGATCATTTTCCTCCACTGTTAAAGAAAGGCAAAGTGTTATTACTTTTAGTACAATATATACAATCTTAGAATTTGTTGCATTACAGATGTTACTAATATGTTGGTACTCAAAACCCATTCTGATATCACATATGCAATGTTATTATTATAAGAAATGAATATAACTTGCTAAGATTGAAGAAAAATATTACCATAAATTTTATAGATATGTAGAGATTTATTGTAAATGCATTTTTTAAAATGAATACCTAACAGGTTTTTAAGTCTTTCGAAAAATCTTTCCAAACTTCAACGTCACTAACAAAAAGAAGAAATTTTCTTTTTAAATGAATTAAATTGTACGAAAAAAATAGAGTAAAATTACATTATTTTTATTATTATTATTATATTTTATTCCGTATTCAATGGCTTTTTTCTTGATTTTATACTTTCAATATATTTGAATTCAAGGATTTAATGTTAATGCTATAATAATTCTACTTTTCTCATCAAATTTAACATATTTACTACTGTAGTTTTAGTGGAATAAATTGCATCCAAAATAGAAAATAATAATAAAATGTCTAGAAATTAAATTTCCGCCTAACTTTTAAAACTTATTTTTTTAGAGATTGAGGAAAAATGAATAATTAAAAAAAGACATAAAAATATTATTAAAAGTTGGATGGAGAAAACATTATTTTCCACTCTTTTCAAAGAAATTTTTTAATTTCGAACAAATAAAATGAAGACTTCAGGAATATTGTAGAAATTCCATAGGATTAAAAGTGCACTCATGAACTCAGAATAGCTGGTAAATGGGATCCCCCACGTCGTAAAATACATTGCGAATATCTATACTACATTAAGTCCTACATGATTTTCCTCCAGGTGAATTAAACGATTCCTAAAATTTCCCAATTTTTTAAACAGATTTTTTTTCAAGATCAAAAGGTTTAATATGAGTGCTCCAAGCATCAATACTTTTTATGGACATGTTTGAAAACAGTAGAGTTTGAATTCGCGACACTGATCATTACAGTACTGTACACAAGGGTGGGGTGTGAGAGTTAAAACTCCTCCTATATTTTTAATTTTTAGCATAAAGGTTAGTATGTAGTGCTTTCATCTACGTTTCTTTAAAATGTAGCCCCTCCCATGGAAGTAATCTGTGTACACCATTGGTCATTATAATAATATCGCTTTACACATAAGCTAAAAATAATACAAAAGAATTAAATTTCATTTGAACTCGAATTAGAATAATTCAGAAAATGTATTAAATAAAGGAGAAAAAGCAAGTGATGAAACACTTTTACGCAATAGAACTCAGTCTGAAAAATACAGTAATAAACCATATTCTTTTAATAACACTACATTGTCACCCATTTCATTTTAAAAAATATTAACATCAAATAGCATTATGGGAGCTGAAAACCTGCTTTATTTAAGGAAAAGTATCCATTAATATACATCCACTACATGTACCTTTCAAAGATAGCAAAAATACAAAAATTAATAGAATCTTTTACATTTTAAACGATACTCTACCTAAACAACTACTTTTTATGGTGGGTTTGATCAAGATTATTGCATCTATACATACAGGTATCCTACTTATAAATTTTTACCCTTTTGTTGCTTTTAGTTTCATTTAAGAATTTCTTTAAGG
>BMAV01002339.1:0-58454 GCA_019973955.1 Trichonephila inaurata madagascariensis
AAGTAGCAAAAAAAAATTTTTTCTTTATTGATCTAAGTAGGAATTGAGATTTAAATTTTTTGAAGTTATTTTTTTTTGGGGCTTAAAAAAGGATGGGGGGTAAATTTTTTGATGCACGCCCCCTGTCACAGGCGAAACTGTTTGTCTAGAAATATACAGAACGTTACAGTCTTCCGCCTTCGAAATTTTTAAAAAAATGTTTCTCTTCATTTCCCCTGAAAAAGGGGGACCCCCGGGTTTGAACCAGAGACCCCCCAATCTGCAGTCAAATCTTTACCGCTGAGCTATACCCCCGCGCCATGAACCTTTTTGCTTTGTTTTCCCGGGGGAACGGATCAAAAACTTTGTCAAAATATACGAACGGGACAGATAATTGCATTTATTTTTTTTTTTTGCAATTTTGCAATTTTGCTTTGACGCTTAATATAGAAAGTGCAATTAAGCTTTCTGCACACATTCATGAATGAAAATAATTCTTCATTAACTTTAATTTGCTGGAAATGGGCTCAGCAATTGCTATAGTAACTGGAAATGTAAAAAAAATCTTAACACAGCTAAGACATTTTGAAATAGCCCATTATAATTATTATTTAGAATTTATATTGCAATGTCTTACGCGTTATTTGCATTCCTTTCTTTCAAAATCTATATAAACCTGTAGCAAACAAATTTCCTGGATTAGGTTTTCACACCTACATCACTGTAATAAAACTTAACAAAGTTTTCTCGTAACATCTTTTTATTTTATGTTTTCCTAAGGTTTTTATAACAGAGATTCATTTGATTGAAATCAGAAATAATATTTGGAGGATATTAATAACAATATCAGGGAGTGTGAAATTTAGTTTCGCAAAAGCCAGTTTTGTCAAAGTACAACAGTATAAATTACAATGTTAAAAAATAACATCTAAATTTCCACAAACCAGGTTTTTTGTAGCGTCATCTTCTGTTATTTAGGAATACAGCAGTAGAATCCCAAAAACTCGACATGATGGGGACTGAGGGGTGGCTGAGTTTGTAAAAATGCCGGTTTATAGAGAATGGGATTAAAAAAGAATTATCACAAGTGTTTCCTCAGAAAATATTGTACTGCACTTGTATGTATAGTTTGCTTTGGAATACAACAGAAAATATAATTTGTCCAAATACCCTCAAACAAAAGAAAAATACGTTTTTATGAAGACATAGAGCATTTACTACATTAACATTTGCATCTGTACAAAGTTCGGGTTTGCATTGGGGTTTATGTTTCATTAATAATGCTAATTTTGGACAATATTGCAAACCACACCATTAAACATAAAAATTAAATGGTATGTTTAATCAAATAGACGTTTAGATTTGGATACTCCGCTGTATTATCGTTACTTGCATAGATAAATTCTCCTAAGGCATTACAAGTTTGTTAAAACTGTGTATACACTGCTCTTTAACCCTTTATCTACCGCATTAAGATTTACGGTAGTTATTTTCTCATACAATATTTTGTTTTGAGTCACTACATTGAAAATTACGGGATATACATAAACAAAATACTCAACTATGGGAAATTTAATTTGTTAGAGCTAATTAATTAATTAAAGATATTCAACTGTAAAATTAATTATTTACACACTGTTCACTTAAAATAAATAATCATATTGTTTTTTAAGGTCTTCATTAACATACAAAAAAAAAGCCACTTACTCTTTGACATTAACTACTTTTTCGGAACAAAAATGACAATCTTCGCAATCCACTGAAAACGCAATTTCTGCAATTAAACTATTCGCCTTCCCCGCTAAAGCACTCACCATAGAACCCGTACTGCTCGATATCTTGGAAACTGTGGATTTCAAAGAATATTCCTGCTAAGTATCGTCAGAGTATTCGTAAAAAGGGTTATTCTATGTAATTTTAAAGTGAGTGGTATTTATAAGTACCGTCGGTCGATAAAGGGTTAACTAAATCTATTTTGGCTTCTCCACAAACGCCGCATAATGGTTTAAAAGTAATAATCAAACGCTTTTGTGCAACCTCCCATTTTTCTGTATATGCAAAAAATAAGCAATGTCCTCAAATATTTTTTTACGTTTAATTCTTCTGAAAGCAATATCACAAATTCATGAATTAAGAGTGCTATAAATTTCATGAAGGCTTAGAGCAGTAATTATAGGTTCCATATTTTATATTTCTTTTCATGTTGCTACCTTTCTTGTATGCCTGCCCCCTGCAGATCATAAAATTTAAATTGCTTACATAACTTTCCAGTAGAATTTTCTCTATTCCTTCTCCAATCACAATAATCAATAAAACCCCTATAAATGATTAATTTATTTTTTCTTAATCTTTTCCTTCAAATTTTATATTCCTAATAATGATAGTTTTTGTTCCTTATGGGAAATATCAGTGGTCGAGAGTGGTAGCGTACCGCGCCTCCACACCACAGGTCCGAGTTTTATTCTCGGGCTGGGAAAGGTCGACTCAGCCTTTTATCCCTACTGCAGTGGATAGATAAATGAGTACCAAGCTTGCTCGTGGACTTAAACACTGGGGCTCTCGCTTCAGACTGACTACCTGATCGGGATATCTGCTCATGCACCTCAGCGCCCAATGCTCACGTGTACAAGTTGGGCACACTAGGCCCTGGCCCTCATGGGCTGTTACGCCACTATCAGGAGTACAATCCATTCGGATTTCATAGTAAGCGGCGGTGCTTTTATATCGTTTTTAATTTTTATTAAGGACTTAATTTCCTTCTTTTTCCAGAATTAATTTGTTCTTGTAATCTTCGTAGCTAAATAAGGCTCACTTCTATTTTTTCGAATTTTTTATTCTGTTAATATGATCCATTAGCACAGAATCATATTAACTTAATAATTCGATTTAACTTAAAAATTTCCATTATTAAGCGTTTTTATTATTCCATGGGTTCCTCGAAGAGCAAGGTAACTACATACTAGAAATAAAATCACATCTACAATTATTTGAAATCGTTCCATTTACTTATTTATATTAACTTGATTCGTTTTATCAATAATCAGACACATGTTTAGTCATTTTAGTAATTCTTTCCCAGCAATAAATGAATTAAAGAGACAAATATAATGTTCATAATCTTGAATTATAGTTGACAGCTTCCTGCAATTATTATAGCCATCTATTATAAATCGTGATGATTGTTAATTTCCTCTACTTTTGGAAAATTGTATACAAAAACAAAGTACAGTCTTTCATTTTTTTAAAAAAATTAACCAGCTGCAAAGAAGGGTTTCACCATTTAGTACCTTTTTAAAGTAGCACGTAGTGGAAAATGTCCGGTTTTAGCACAAAACACTCTAAACTTATCAGTTAAAATACTTGGCCGTAAACCTGTACCGCTTATATTCATTTGATCATATTTGTTGCTTTCATTTTCATCGTTATTTTCTAATTCGATCATATTTCTATAAACATACGGTTCTTCAATGATTTTCTGTTTCTACATTTTTATTTCTAGACTACGTAGTTTGTGCTTAATTTTCTCCTCCAGTTAAAGCTTGAATTATGACATCTAAAGTCAAAATAATTTCATAGCCAAAATTATTTCATATCCAAGAGAACAGATCTACTTATGACTTCTTAAAGTTTATTTAGTTTTTATTTCTTTTTCCCCCTACTAATTAAATTTTTGGGGGACACCCAGAGGAATATTTCCTTGGCATAAACATGATTAGATCTAACAATGTTAAGCATTTTATAGTATGAATGATCAAAATACTATACAAAATAATATATGAAGTGAGTGACCATAAATCTACTTCTTTATGTTTATAATATGTTGCACACTTTCACTAGACTGCAAATACATACTCATAATTCCAAACCCGTTGATTGCTCCAGTTAAGTTTATTTCTATCTTCCTTTTTTTTCTGGTCTTGGGCAGTGAGGTAGCAGTACAGTATATGTTGTTGGTTAACTCGTTTAACTTATCTTCACTGTACTTTTTGTTTAAACAACTTAATATAAACAAACATATACACAGACGGACACACAATAAATATTGCATAAGACGCAAAAGAAGAAAAGACGGCTGATGATTAGAAGTCCATTTTGACACAGACCCATCCACTACTTCTCTGTCACAGTTGGAATCCTCTCGATCAGTGACCGCCAACCCTAAACGATACAAAACCAAGATGTCCTCTTCCGCAAACTCCGTATTGTGTCTTCTACTGATCTGTTTTTTCTTCTCCCTTTTACACAAATGAGGGGATTTTACTCACTAGTCCTTTCTAAGGGCCCTTTTCACACAATTCAACTTGTGCTGCTCAGTCGAGAGTTAGTTTTGAGTGGAAATCGCCAGGGTACTCCTTTCCATGTGGTCAACTGATATTCCCTGCTGTACAACTCCAAGTTCTCGAAAATCACGTTCTTCACCTCATCAGTTTACTTAACTGAAGGATATTGTAAAAGGTATGGGCTTCACACACACGGATCTTTATATTGAAAATGTTGAGAAAACTTTTTATTTTTTCTCTTCCTTTTCAGTCAACCTTGTGTCCACGTATGAAATAAGATCTTTAACCTCTTCACACTAGAGGAGTGGTGACAGAAAACGAGTGGACTGGCATAAAGTTTCCTCAATCGAAACGATCCTAAAATTCCTTTCTAAACCAAACATCTTTTCAGTAGTCTTAACCCTTTATATCCACCCAACGAGAATAGTAATTTAGCATTCCAGTAGTTAATTTCTGTTCTGGGTCAGCTAGTTTCTAATCCTACCATGAACTCATAAAAGGACTTGAAAGTTGGCTAGGGAAGTTTTAAAACTTCTTGAGGCCCTAAGCTCCTATGCAATAATGAACCCCACCTGTGATCCTTAAAAGTAGATAATTTACAGCATATGTTGTCAAATACTTAAGCAAACAGTAACCCGTAACAAATAAACGGGCATGATTCACTATGTTAAAAACCTAAGCACAAAACGACTGCCGCCTTTCGACTAAATGAGTAATTATGATGTATGCTGGTAGGCTTAGGCCTAGACATGAACGATGGCCATCACATAATAATGAAATCATCCTACTGTTGTCAGTTGGCGTATAGTTTTTGAAATTTCCAGTTTTTCGGAGAATATATGTTCGGGAATAGTATTCTACCATTAAAATTATTTGTATCATGATCTTAATAAGGTCTAATCGAGAACGAGGCTGTGAGGCCCTGGACACTGGACCAGTTGGCCCGTCCCTTAAGTCATCTTTGTTGTTGGCACTTAAAAGTTTAAATAAAAGGTAAATCTGTCAGGCCCAATTATTTTAAAATTTTAGGAGAGTGGTTACGAACTTCGCAATTACTAAATATTAGTACTTAAAAATACTAAGAAAAAAACACAAGGAATATGCATTGTTTTAATATTTTTAACACGGGTTATATCATGGGTATTCAACCTTTTTTTCTGCTGGGCCGCATAGATCGGTCAACTATTTCACGCAGACCGCATACCTATGCTAGTTATCTCATTTGGGCCGCAAAATGAGGATAAAGGAGGTGGTGGGGGAAGGGGCTTTAAGACCAAGCTAACATTGGAAATTTAAAATGTGGAAAATTGATCAAAATATTACAACTCAAAAGTTGTGGTGTTTTATATAATTATTATTGTTTATATTTTTTATTTTTGTCACTAACACTAAATTAAAGCATTTCAGAAACACTCCTTCCCAATTTCTGCCTCTGTAAACGGTTTCATATGATTACCAATAATATAACAAACTTCATGGGATGTCTTTGTTACCGCTGTGATATCACCACTGACGAGACACTTTGCTACTGTTACACAGATTTTTTAAGAAAGCCTGTTTATCATCCCTTGAAAGAGATCTTCGAGGAAAAGAGCCATTGAATGATTCCTGTTTATTGGTATTTTTTAAATACAGCTCTTTCCTGACAAATCAAACAATTACTGATTCATGTTTGTTTTTCTCTACAAAATAGTCAAGCTCTCAATCGTCTTGAAACTATATATTTTCTTCGAATACTTTTCACCTGCTATATGAAATATAGTTAAAAATTAGTTCCACCCATAAAATTGTCACTACTCCACTGTTTTCTGTTATCACTAACTGTAGCCGTTCTAAATAGAAAAAGAATATCAATTCGTACCTGTACGACACTGACAGCAAAAAACAAAATTGATATGTTTGATTTCTTGACAAAGGATTTCCCACCAAATTTTTTATACAATGTTCTTAAATAAGTAAATTTTTCAGAGTAATGGGCCATGACCAGGCCACTTAAAAAGGCTTGGTGGGCCGCAGGTTGAGTATCGCTGGGTTATATAGTATTGAGATTTTTTCCTAAAACGCGCGTCCAGTTTAGGCGAGGATCCTTAGTAGTTACCCGAATCATATAACAGATAATTATAACTCCCATCATCAAGAATTAATTTGAAGATTGTTTAAATCCAGATATCTACAAATAATAAAGTTTATGGTATATAAAAGGTACTTTTCGTCATATTGACAACGATAGAAATATTATCATGTGCAATTTGACTTTAGCCTTATTTTTATAATCAAGAGATTAACTTAATTTATCTTTACAGAAATTATCTTTATTTTTAAATTTTCCCAATCTAAATTTGTTAGTTCAGTATACTTATAACTTTTTATTAGATTTTTTTTTTTTTTTCATTTTAATGAGTGTTTTTTTTTATAATATACATTCTTTTTTTTTTTACCGCATACTGCATTTTAGTATTCGAGTAATTTCTTTAAAAATTAACTAGTAAAAAAGAATCTGATACGCATGTTAAAGCTTTGTTTTTGAATATTAGATTAAGAAAATAACATTTTTAATAAATTTATCGTTCATAATGAGTAATGGTGACAGCTGAATCTTTTGGATATAATGAAACCCTGATATCGTCTTCGTACTTCAATTAGATCTTTGGAATGCCAAAGCAGAGATAACACAGGAAACGAAACGAAACTTGTAGAACAAAAAAAAAAAACAAAAAAAAATAGATTAGTATAATTATTTAAATTAATAAATACAATAAAAAAAAGTTTTCTTTTTAGAAATATGTACAAAAGTTGAGCAATGAATTTTAAGAATTTAAATTTTTGTTTTTTACTTACATTGCTGACTAAAAAAAATACAAGAATCTGATTCTCGATAAATCGTTTGTAAGAATACAGTTTTTATTTTTAATAAAATATTTTTTTTTGAAAATATTAAATGATTCCGGCAAACGATTTTGTTTCTTTATTAAAAAATGTTCTACATCTTATTGTTAGCTGGAATTTTTTAGTAGCAAGTAGTATAATAAATTGAGAAGTAGCTGCCATCGGCAACAACATTCTATTTTTATCAAACTCGTTTCGAAAACCATTTAAGAAATAAACTACAAGAGCAAGTAAGATTAAGAACATTTTTTTCTAAAATTCTTATCAATTAGTACTTTTTTTTTCTTTCCTGAATTTTCGCTCACATAACCATGAATTCGAAACCATTTTTTTTTTTTTTTTGTTAAAGAATCAACACTCATTTGCAGATGTATTTAACTACAATAAATGCTTCTTATCTGTATAGTAATACGAATTTTTCATGAAGAAAAAAATACTTCTTTTCATTTTGCTATCAAGAATATTTCGCAATTCTTTTTTTCCTTTAGCAAATAGAACTATTATTGCGTGTATGAACGACCATGAAATCACATTACAATGGATTTCGAGTTCTTTTTTATCTGTGGTCTCCTGATCATCGTGTGTTATGAATTCCAAACTTATGCAACAACCAAGTAGATTTTTTCCTTACCTTTATGCACGAATTCTTTTTATTAAGAAGAAAAGGGGGGAAAAAAACCCACCCATATCTGAGAGCAAGTTTAATTTCAGATAGCTTGTCTGATGATTTAGTCAGCGCATGATAAAAATAGTTTGATATTTAATGTAAAAAATTTAATGGCTTCGTAAGCATTTACTATAAACTATGTTTTTTGTTTATTACAATATGCTGAGAAGTATTGAAGTAAAGGTAGTACTTATCTGCTGTCATCATTTTTTGAGAATTAAAAAAGTAAACTTTGAATCTGATTACATACATTAAATATCTCGTTGCTTTTCTAAGACATCACATGTTTAAAAGGATTAGTTTCGGAACCGTGATTTTTCAAAAGCGTGTAAATGAATAATTGTTTTGATATTTAGTGTCACTTGAAATTAGAATATGCAAGTAAAACTGTTTAAAGAAAATTATTACAATAAAAAATTACTTAAATGCAATTTTTGGAAAAAAATGAAAAAAAAAAGTGACATATTTTCAAAATATTCCATTTTTATGGAAAATGCTTTTATAAAAACAGTATCATGTCTATATAAAGCTAAGACTTCTGTAAAGAGCTTGAACTAAGGTTTTTGAAGAATATAATTCAGAAATACCCCGGTGGCTGAGTGGTAGTGTATCGCGCTTCCACGTCACAGGTTCAAGTTCTACTTTTGGGCTGGGCAAGGTCGACTCAGCCTTTCCTCTCTTCAGTGGGTCGACAAATGAGTACCAAGCTTGCTTGGAAACTGAACATTGGGTGTTTCATGTCAGATTGACCACCTGACCGGAACATCTGCTCATGCACCTCAGCGTCCAAGGTCACGTATATTGAGATGGGAATAGTAGGCCTTGGCCCTCATGGGCTGTTGCTCCACTGAGTTTAGTTTAGTTAAGTATAATTTAGAAATTGATTTTTATTCATATTTTACTATATCAGAGAGTAAACAATTTTAACAAAAAAAAAACATTCGCTATTATTTCAATAGATAGTGACTCTAAAATAATGAGATTTTTTTTTTCAAAAATTCTAATTCTTAGGTTCTGTATAAAGGTCTTAGCTAAATATACAGTTGCCCTCAAAAGTGTTCGTACACTTGCAGTGTTCGATAAAATTTAATATTTTCGACTAATAAAAATTAATATATCGGAATTGTAATTTTTTATAATATCTAGTACTTGATCTTATTTAAATAACATAATCAATTTTTAAAACACACACACACACATAATATAACTATTACTTTAAAAAATTAATAATCAAAAAGCTATTAAAATATCACTGCACAAAAGTCTTTGTACACATAAAAAATCTCAGTATAGGTTTAAATATTGCATTTCTTTCTTAATTTAGTAGGATATGTTTCACAGCGCCCACAACAACTTTTAAATGCCATGGTATAGATTTCATCAGCTTTTTGCAAGTTCTGTATCGACGTCTCTCCATTCTTCTGTGATTATTGTTTTTACTTAACATTTTGTTTTTATAAATCACGTTTTCTTACTTTAAATTCAAATTCTCCCCAAATATCTTCTACTTGAGTCAGTGGCGTAACGGTGACTATTAGGGCCCCGTGCAAAGTCATGTTTTGGGCTCCAAGCGGGATTTTACAAAGGGTAAATACTTGGCATCAGTCAAACTTTGGGCCTCCTACAATCCTGAGACCTCTACAATGCGGTATGTTTCACCCTTGACTTGGGTTTAAATCAGGTGATTTAGGAGGTGTTTCAGAATTTGGGGACAGTTATAGAGACACCAGCGGTGTACATTGAGAACAGTGAGCTTGGGGTCATTATCTTGCTTAAAAAGGAAATACGTTTCAATACTCAAATTTGGAGCGAGTAATTTGAAGTTGTTCTTTACAATATTTTATTAAAACTCAAAATTCTAAATAATATAAAAAAATACCAAATTACCTAATTCTGAAGACGATTTAAACCCCCACACAAGAACAGCTCTACATTCCTGTTACACTATTCTAACTAATTCTTGAGATTAAGTTTTAAAAAATTCAACATTGACAACAAACTGGTTGGAATGATAGCAAATTCAACCTTTTTGGTTCCGTCGGGCAGATAACTGTTAAAAAAAAAAATGAGAAATTGCAAGTGTACGAACACTTTTGAGGACCACTATAGGCAAAATATTATTGTATAGAAGCATTTTCCACAAATGTAGAATGTTTTGAAAATATGTCATTTTTTCTCCGTTTGTTGCTAAATGATTGTATTTAAGTCTTTTTTTTCTTGTGATAATATTCTTAAAACAATTTTATAAGTATATTCTAATTCAATGGGCAGTATATATATCAAAAAATTATTCTTTTATACGTTTTTTCAAAGCTTCTGTTCCGCAAGTAGTCAGTACCTTTAATGTGTCTTACTTTCAAATGACTTTAATTGAGACATTCGTTTCCCTTGATTATTTTCAAAAAATAATTTAAGACAGTAAAAGATATATTGTTAATTTTATCATTTTGTTTTTAAAAAATTATTATCTCTTAACATTTTGCTGAGAGATATTTCGAATAATTCATTCAGTTATAATAAATCAATTACTACTGGAACAGAATGTAAATTCCTCTTTGTTGTATCAAAAGTGTTGTTTATCCGATACATCTCATAAATAAGTTGTTAGTCAATGTCATTCCTCATTACGATTGTCCTGTTCAACAAAATAGTGCTTCCAATGATATGTTCTAATATCGATTTCATCAAAATTTTAGCGGAAAATAATTGAGACTGATACACGTTTAATGGAGCTGAATGTCAAAATCTTCCCGTTCTTTTAAAGTTATGAAAGGGAGATGCAGGCTCGTCAGTCATGGAATGTTATTCAACATTTTTTAATATAAATCTGAGGCAACATTATATAAGAACACATTGTGATAAAAAGATTTTTTAAATCATTTATGTGTTAAAAGGAATCGGTTTTAATAACTTATAAATGAATATAATTTAATACACATTAGTAAATGTACTAAACTATCAAATCATATTTTTTTAAAAAAAAATGAATACAATATTAAGGGTAATTTCAAGAATAATCAAGTATTCGATTTTTTTGGGGACGTTTACACGCTTTACACCTAGATTATAAAATAAAATGCGTATGCAAAATTTTTGTAAATAAATTAGTGTTTTAAAAATATTAAATTTTTTTAATTTAGTATGACCAACTAAAAAAATCACATTTCGGCGAATCAGAAAGAAAAAAAATAAAGAGAAAAAATATTTGTAAGGAAAAAGACATTCTTGTGAACTTACAATAGAAAGCGTAAAGAAACGACAGAGAGGTAGAAGTGGATGAAGTTTCAAAAATATAATTGCATTATAGGTGGAGAGTTGAGAAACGCAGTTGAGATTGTTTTAGTTCATTAATGTACTTTGAATGTGCAAGTGGGTTATTGGCGACAAGTAACGAGGATGACTTTAGAGCTGGAACCTCACTCTCTAAAGTTTCTTACCGCGCCAACGGGAGGGTTTTGAGGAGGCTCGACTGATTTAATGTGTATCAGCCCTTCTACGCAATGAGTATTTAGTGGCACCAGGATTTGAATCCGAGACACTGCAGCCACTTACAGTAAAGAAAAATTCAAGAATACATGTTTCTTTTCTCTAATGACAGATCTATATATACAAATCTAAGTAGAAGATTTTATGCCTAATATAGTCAATATTGTGCTTCTGCAATAGTTGTATAACTCAATTTATTAATTTTTTTCCCGCTGAATCACTGGCGTAGCTAGTTCTGAGTGGGGTCTACATCAAAAATCCTTTGGAGCCCTTTTTTAGATATGAGAGTCCTGTTAGCAGGTGAGTGAGTGAAGGAATATTAACGTCGCACTGTTCAGCTACACGAGGGCTTTTAGCGACGGATCACGTAATTTTGAACCATGGTCAAGTGACGTGGACGACACCTGAGCTGGCACCCCCTTCTAACTACCACATCACACCAACGGGAGGACGTTTCAGCTCTCGACAGATTTAACGTGCATTGTTGCCCTACACGGCGGGTCTTTTAGTGGTACTGGGCTCGAACTCATGACATGCCTGCCATGATCCAATACCTTGACCACTGGGCTACCACAGCCCGTCCTGTTAGCGGGACTGTTGTTACACATGTTGGGCCTCCTGTAGCTTGAGGGGCCTTGTAGCTTGCACGTATCATTGATACGGCGGTAGCTACACCCCTGCACTGAAAGTAAAATTTAATATTAATAACCATCAAAAGAATTTTGAAAAACTACTGGTAATTTTAAAATAATGCGTAGTTGTGTGTGTGTGTGTATTATCACGACAGGCATATTAAAGATTTTGATTTAAGATTTTTTTGATCTTTTGTTCCATTTCTAAATTATAATGAATTTAAAAAAAATCAAACTGAAACAAAAATAAATTTTGGGAACATAGTGTTTTAAACCTAATAGCTTGCAAGACCTTGAAACCAAGGAAGTAATTCGCACGCACGGCGTGTTGCTTGTACAGGTGATATATAGAGCTGAGCGAAAAGGAAAAAGCTTTCATTAACAGTCTCGTCACCTGTTGTAATCACTAAAAAAACAAAAAATTTCCTCTTTTCTTGTTTGGAAATGCAAATTTTCAAAAAGGGAAAAATTTTGCATTCCTAGAGCTCTGCTATGTTTGTCAATCAGAAATGCCATCGGGGTCGTAAAAATGTCTGGAAATATCGAAATGAGATTGCGAAAGTGAAATCCCAGTTGCGATACTGATTTAAAAGGAGAGAGATTAAATCACATGCATGTGTGTAACGAAATATACATTAAAAATGTCCGATATTATTTAATGGCGAAACTTTTATCGAATTGATATTATTTCAACATTCAAATCGCGTGCACTTGGCGTTTGTCCGTTTTGTTTTACGAATCTCATAATAATTCATATCACTTTCCAATATTCTAAAACCAGTTTTTATATAAGCTCTGAGTTTCTATCGTTCTCTTTTGGCATTTTAAATAAATTATGGATGTCGTGTTTTTAAACTTTTGCCCCATCTGTAAGATCATTATTTATGTTAAAAGCACGAGTGAGAATGTGTTCTAATTCTTTATTAACTAGGTGCTTCACATTAACTTCAAAAGTACGGTCAAACTTATCAAATTTAAAAAACTACGCTGATTTTATTAAAACGCTAGACGAATGTCTTTTTTAAAACTACACAATACCCTTTTTTATAAAGAAATTTTTGGATGTAATAGTAAAACTAATTCCTGTTTTATTTCCAGATAATATTATTAAGTTGATTCTGAAAGTAAAAAGTCAATTTGACAAGCCATTATTTCACAATTTTAAAAAATTAAGAATGTTTGAAGTTTTTTTTAAATGTTTACAAAATGTTCAATTTTTAAAAAAATTTTGTCGTTTTAAATGATTTATGTTTCTCAGTTAATATGGATTTGAAAATCTGTTCCCTTGTTGATTTTTCACAATTCCTACTATCACACCTTAATCACACCTTTTCACACTCTCCCTATATATATATATATATATATCTTTTTCAAATTTTCAATCCTTAATAAAATAATATTTATTCATCCACTCAAGTTCAAATTCATTTTTTTAAACTTGTAGCGGAGGACATTTGACGTAAAAAAATACATTTTTTTCAGATATTAATTTATTAATTCTACTTGATTAATGAATAAATAGTAACAAACACAAAAAATAATAGTCCAACACCGTACATAAAAAAGGAAAATCGTTCGATGTGTCCCTGTAGCGTAATGGATAGCGCATTGGACTTCTAATCTAAAGGGGATGGGATGGCCTACTTTCTGAGAATGGGATTTCTTTTTTTACTATACTAATTAGAATACTTAAATTTAATTAATCAATAAATAGTAACAAATAAATGAAAAAATAGCCCAACACCCTATATAGAAAGGAAAATGGAAAATAGCTTTTTATTTTGTCACTTAATTTTGTGATTCTGTCATATGTATATACATATTTATATTAATTGTAATTATTTAATAAAAAGTAAGTAAAATAAAACTTTTCTTTGTTGACCTAAGTAGAAATCACCTTACTTTTTTTTTTATATTACTTGTTAATAATTATTTTTATAGGCAAACCTGGAAAAAACATAAAAATTTTTAAAATATTAATTTTAACATTTAAAAAAAAATTAACTAGTGATCTCAGCTAAATCCATACTAATTTTTACAGAACATATGTATGAAAGTACCTACAAAAAGTTTCAAGACTATCTTAAAAAGAAAAAAAAAAAAAAAAAATGCCTCAAGGAATAAATAGCCTTACCTCTTCAAAATTAAAAGTCCGTGAAAAACATATTTAACATTTGTAGACATGAAACAAAAACTATAATAGTATCTGCAAAGCTCTACTGTGAAATACTTTTAACGCGAAAACGCTTAAGACGAAATATCGAATACACAAAATAATACAACAGTCTAAGCAAACTAATATGTATTTTCCTGCGTTTTTTTCTCATAACACGAAACGAAAATCACTTAACAAGAAAAGATTGCCCTTTTGGGAGAAGGGGGATTTTGAAACTGAGCCGACACTTAAAGAAATGCTTGAGAGAATTTCTGAAATATCGGACTGTCCTACTGTATGATCGGAAGAATTCGTTACAGTAGATGGTGATAATGTGTGTACAGCCCCAGTTATGGCAGACAAAGACATTTTGGAATTTGTTCAAAGCTCATGGATGCAGGTTCCGAAGACGAAAACGAAATGAATAATACACAGCCCTTGTTCTCACTTCATCCGAAATGAGGAACATCAGGAAAAGTATGCGCAGTTATTTAGGCGCATATCCCAATGGTGAAATGGATAAAAAAAATGGACGACATCAAACAATATGTTGACAATGTGATGCTAAAAAAAGTCAATGCAAAGAAAAATATCGGTTTATTTTCCAAAAACTCAATAAATGTTTTTTTTTTCATAAAGAAAAAAAAAAAAACTTGAACATTTTGCATTAAATTTTTAAGTCATTAAGAGCTTTTATTCGTGTATTTTTGTTCTTTGCTACTCGCGGGAAAAGGAATCTCAGCACACTCTCTTTCTAGAGCAGAACGTTGTTTTTGCTGTTGGTTGAGTTCCTGAGCGATTTTTAGAGGAGTTTTCTTTTCTGAGCAAAAGCTGCAATTGATATACATCTCCAGTAGGTTTGAGTGTCACTTGAATGTTTTTTCGTTGACGTTGTGGGCAGTCTCTTGTTCAGATAGGGGGTCGTTTGATGAGTGCTTCGTTGCTATTTGAATCACTAGTCGTGATTTATTGGAAATATCTTGTTAGAATTTTCATGGAATGAATGCATAATCGATCAGCAGTGCTGCCATCTCGAGTTCGATTCCTGATCATCACTTCGGTGATAGGCAGATTATGAGTAACGAGAGGAGGATGACTTCTGGTGACCTCGGGATGGTGGAGAGCAAGTTTATTTGAACTGACAATCTGCGGGTCTACAGTACATGCGTTAGGTAACTGGGTCAAAAGAGAATCCTTATTCGGAAAAGTCATCAAAGGACATTTATTCTTGTCCTCTGTTTGCGACTTGTAGAAGCAGAGGTCGCTGCAACACATTAAACTTTTTTTCTACGGAAGGAAATTGTATCACTACAACCTTTTAGAGCATCGATTCTTAAACTTTCGACCACCACGCCCCCTTTATGTATCAGGGTAACAACGCAAACCCCCAAGATTTTGAACATCACTCTCCGACTTATTATTCTTGATCAAAGTACAAGCTCTAGTAAAGTTTCTCCATTGGGGGCTGTTTAGTAATCTAGTCATATGGCCCATCTTTAAATTTTTCCATGAAACCTTTCAAAGTCCTTAAAAGAGGGACATCTCGACGTTACATGAGAGACTCCGTAGACCCTATAAAGAGAGACTGCGGACTCCCAGAGGTCCGCGGACCACAGTTTAAGAACCGCTGTTTTAGAGGAAACAGTCAAGACTTGCGTATTGAATTACACGAGAAGTGCTGCTGGAGATGTAATGGTCTTCATGGGATGAATTGGCTCTAAGAATCTACAATTTTGCTTTCAGATACTTATTTATTGTTGACTTGACACGCTTACTTCTATCCCTTGGTGTCAATGGTAGATAGATTTTCACCCAGAAACAACGAAAGATTGATAATATCACATTGATCTTAAAGTTTCTCACATTGGTGAAGTGTGAAAGTTTGGATCATGGGTGTAGCTAGGTATCATCCTCGTCACTTGAGCTTGGTTCAAAATTACAAAGTCCTTCTCCATAAGCACTCATATTGCCTTTTTGTACAATAATAAACTAACTTACTCACGCTAATTTGTGGCTCCTCTAACCGATAACTACCATAATTTCTATATCGAAATTAATCTTAGCCAAGAACAGAGCCTCTTTATGTTTTCAATTGAAATGAAATGAAGTCAAGTTTCTAATAAAACAGTTCTTGTTTTCCTAAGCTAAAGCGTTCTGTCGGAACCGATCACAGGTTCCGGCGGTATTAATCACAAAAAGTAAAGTACAGATTTTGGGCAAATATTTATATGATTTTTTCTATTTCTTCATAATTATATCATAAAAAATAAATCTACTTAAGCAAAACAAATGAATGAACCAGAAGTTGACGACGTAGCATTTTTGACTGGTAAGAACACCTGGGCTCATTAATTATTATTCTCTTCAAAGTTCTCATCAATTATGAATAAGGACGTAATTTTTTGAAGAACACAGAGAACCTTTTAAATAATTATATTTTTCTGGGAACTTCTTAAAATTATAGAGTACTAAAACAGATATGGGAAGTTTTTTTGCAATTTTTCCGTAAATCAGAAATGGAAGCTACATAAATATTACCAGTGTTAATTTTATAATTAAAAATGATGATAAATTTGGAGGACTTTATCATGCTGTATATACCATTTGTTTTGCAGTAAGATGTATAGTAGGTGGATCAAATCTTGAAGTCCAACATTAATGTGTGAATTAGAAAACTACTCTTTTGACTTTTGCTTATATGTTTATATATAAAATAAAAAAAATGTTTTATGTATTCAATGTAAAAATCAGCCATTTTATGTGATCAGTGAAGCATGATTGCTTAAAAATTTAATGTGAATTGGTCCATTTTAAAAGTATAGCCATACACTAACTGAAAAAGAAATTTGAAGTTTTATGAACATGCAAGCATTTTTTGAAAGAAAACTCAATTGTTCAATTTTAACAAAGCGTTTTTCTAACATTTCATATCTGATTACCAAAAATTTTTTTAAGAAAAAGCTATTAAATAATTACAAAAATTTTACACTTTTGGTATACTAACTGAAAGTTTTGATTAAGCATGGAGCACACACATTCCAGAAATAAGTGCTTGTAATAGCCAATTCTGGCAGATTAACTGCACAAAAAAGGTTTAAAGGTTTCTAACCTCATTTAAAGTTTGATGTGATGCTTACATGGATTTAAAAATTTCTGAAATTTCTGCTGACTTAAGAATTATGGAAATTAAGACAATTATGGAAAAACTTAAAGGTAAATAAATGAAATGGTACTAAATAAATTAATGGTACTAAATAAATGGTAAATAAAGGAATATTTATCTCACCATAGTGAAATTTGTACCTCACAAATCCTGTTATGATATAACAGCAAAACAGATCAACAAAAAAAGATTCTTACTCGTATGTTTTATTTGAAAAAATAAATCAAGGAGATTTTGGTGGAAAAGGGCATGACTCGTGTGGTGCAAATTTGACTGTAGAGATGTTACTACATAAGTACTGGTGAAATATTAAATGTAAATAAATCTACAGTTTGTAACATTATTTCAAGTAGAAGACATTTAGTTGAAAATAAGGGTAGGTACTTGCGTATTTTATTGCAACAATCGCCAACTCTATTAATAACTCACCAAGTTGGTAACCCCAATTTCCTATGAGTTGTACATGCTGAATTGGCACCCATGTGCTTCGTTTCATATAATGTCGCCAATAGGTTGCGATAATACTTAAGTACGAAAATAAGTCACATGCGGGATGCCCAAAGCCCCATCTCACTGAGTTTAAAAACAGCTCTTAAAATAAAGTTATTTTAGAAGATCAAAATATTTATAAAATGAATGAAAAGACATGGTATATTAATATTTTAAACACATAATAATTAACTATATTTTTCCATTTTGCCGGCTCAAGCAATAAAGTCACCAAAAATAATTTAAATGGAATATTCATGCTGGTAATGTTTTACCACCACATTTCAAAACAAGTCATGGCCTTTTCATATAAGTAATGTATTTTTTCTAATATATCAAAAATGGATGAAAAACCTTTGGAAATGGGGAATTTGACCTGAACAGAGGAAGAATCTGTCTGTTGTTGATAATAAAATCTGCTTAGCAAGATTTGTGCCAGTGAAATGGAAAAGTACCTACTTAACTATTATCATAATTGAATATAAATGCAAGTACAAAATAGTAATAACTACATTAAATTTTAATTTATTAGGTTTTAAATATTTTTCCTAACAAAATTTACAATTTTTAGGAGGATACCTTAACATTTTAAAGCATAGTATAAATACCATGGATTTTTGTTTTAGAAATGATTGTATCTTAGAAAAATTTAGCTAGTATTATTTCTTATTGAAATATTGTCTCTACTGAAAATATTAACATTTTTATGGAAGTAAGAAAAGGGAGAGTTAGAAATGTAAGCACACAAGATTATGCCTATCTTGTGAGAAATATTTTAATTCTATTCTAATAAATTCATTAAAATTTGATGAATTCTTACTTAATACGCTTTTGTTATCAGTTTTCAGCAGTGTTCACAAAATTTCTTTTAGTATAAAGGATTTATGTTCAAACTTTTTGTGTGAAAAAATTTTTAAAAAATGCCTTATTTGAAGTTTGCAAAATTATTTACTGATGTGTTATTTTGTTTTAAATTGTCAATGTTATTAATATATTTTAGTGGATAGTATTTCCTATTATAATTTATTAAACTCTATTTAGCATTTTTATTTTAAATATTTAGAAATTTGAATTAAGTAATGGGTACTTACATATTATACTATAAATCAAAAGATGATGCCAAATGCTGCAATATTCAGCCAATAGTGGAAAAACATCCTTCTCATTTTCAAACATAGTGATAATAATAAAGACAGTATTTGGCAACATTTTTTAAATTGGCTATCTCCTTTGATTTGGCAAAATCAATCAATGTTATTATACATAGGTACCAAGTTCTGTAATTTTATTATTTTTTTTATTTCTGATTCATTTTTAATATTGTGGTTTAGTTTCTAGTTATAATTATAGAATCATAAGCATTAAATAATCCCTTGTTGATCATGCCTAATTTATTCGAGTTTTGCATTACATCGATCATTCCTAATTGCACTTAGTCTCTATTTTCCAGAGAATGCAAGCATATTTAAATCTAGTGCAGAATAAAAGGAGGTGCATTCTAACATTAAGAGTACTGTTTAGCTATGTTTGCTTATTTTAAATCTTAAGCTGTATGCATTCTGGAAAAATATACCAGAATGGCCTGACCCATTTTCTCTTTAGTTCTGGATTAATATTTAATTTCTTTATGAAGTTTGATAGCCGTTATAGTGGTAGTGATGCTGACTTCTGGGCCATTGGGTCTGGGTTCAAATCCCGGAGAAGGCATGTATGTTTGTAAATGTATAGTGCCTTCTCTGCATGAGGGTACTCTAAACAGCAGTTAAGCTGCAAGTCCTCTCGTAAGGTTCGTGGAAGGGGAAGAGAAGTGGGGGGCCCCTGACCATTCCCAGGATGTTCTTCCTCAAAATTAGGGTGGAATTGAGCCAAATTGCACTGTCACCTATACAGTGTTCAAAGCTGCATGCTAATGACAGGCATAAATGTAGTCTGTTACCGCAATGAATTTTGGGGGCTTTGGTCTGATATTACTGTCGATCAGGTGGCATGAGTAACAACAACAAAAAGTTTGATTCATCCAAACAAAAAATTATAAACGTGAAAGTTTGTATGGATGTTTGGTACTCTTTCACACAAAAACAACTGAATGGATTTTAATAAAATTTTATAATAATATAGCTTATACATCAGAATAACACATAGGCTATAATTTATAAAGATATTGTGTGAAGTGTCCAAAATATAATAATTGTCAAGAAAGTAGGAAAAAATTCGGCCATCAGCAAAAGAGCCCGCAACAGCATTGATCTATCTTTTATGCAAAACTTTGCATTTTGTTTTGTCTACACCAGGTGCCAGGAACTGCGAAAGCGTGAACAGGCAGAGTGTGAGGCTGATTACAATTTTAACATAAAATAAATACAACAAAAAGTAGTATTAATGTATTACACTTCCAGATATAAATTATTTATACTATTTTAAGCGTTCATTACACAAAATTTGTAACAATGTGCTACTTTTGCTGAGCAGAGATCAGCTTAGGAAGGTTTTTTCAAAAATCAACTCACAAGAGAGTTACGGGAAGTTATAGATAAAAAATAAAATCCTTTTTATATCAGCTATTAGATGTACAGACTTAAAATTTAACTAACAAGATTTTTTTTGTTCAACTGAGATGCAAAAAGCTTTTTTTTTTGTTTAATTTGCAATTCACATAAAATTAACTCATTAAAAACTTCCTTATCCTTCAATCTGTATTGTTTAATTTTTTAATTCACCCATGCAAAGAACGGGTATAACAGCTAGTTAACCGTAAATTACACAATGTTTTAAGCATTAATCATGGTTAACAAGAAAACAAATATTTTTTTAAGAAAAGTACTTTTTTTATAATTGAAATGAATCATTTTTGTTTCTTTCATGATTGAATAATGCTGGAGAGAATAATTATGAAACAAAATTCCATTTTTTAAAAGTTTTTTGGTTTTTCCCTTGGCCTTTTGAGATCTGACATGCTAGCCGAATTCTAGTATGATCAACAAATGTTTACAGGCATAGAAAACATTATTGCTCTAGTTTGATGCATAATATTGCTTTACATACTAAACATCAAATATTCATTTAAAAAATCCCATCAAATAATGATAAAAGTTTTTATTTATACTTAATTTGTTTTTAGTTATTTGGACCATGAAGAAACATTGCTACCCATGGAAAACACATTGAATAGTTATTTATACTGGAATTGTTGTTCCACTTTTGTTACTGCAATTTTCTTTCTGTTATACTGTTAACTAGATTTTTCTATCATTTTGCTATAATGATAAAAATTTAGAATTTATTAATAAACAAAGAGCACAGAATAAGCTTTTTTCAACAGAAGTTAAATTTTACTGCTGCAACCTTTTTGTGCAAATGGTCATGCCACTCAAATGGAAGCACATAAGAATTGCTGCCAGAGGTGTTATGTCATTGATTATTGGAGTAATGTTGGTTCTCAAAATCCACAATTTTATTTTCAGAAGACAAGCATTATCTTTTGTTGAGCCAGCAGGCTTATTTCTGTGTCATAGAGTCAACTACAAATATATTTCTCTCCACAAACTACTGTAGATTGATAATATCACTAATGTTAATGTTGGCTACAATTTGGAAAAGCATTTGCCATCCTGTGGGCACTATAATCAAAAATTAGCCTTAATTATATATGTATTTTATTTTATGAATGTTGCTTTCCCTTATTCTATCAAATTGTTTTCGAAAGATTTTTTTTTTTCCTTAATTTATGTTGCTAAAGAGTTTAGCTAATACAACCGTTTCTGATATTTTAACTATAATTTATACTTTGTGTACATAGACAAAAAATATTCTTTTAAAAAATATCCTTAATAATATTTATATATACAATTATTAATATACTAAAATGCTAAATTCTTATTTAATACTATATATGTAAGAATATAATAAGTCAAAATAGAATAGCCACAGTTGTACAGTATAAAATTTTCATCTGGGGACCAAGATTGCAGGTTAACATAGCTTCAAGACAATAAACATCCCTTTTATTTCCTTAAATAAGAAACTAAAATAATAATAAAAAAAAAGTTAAAAATCTTTTTGAAGAAACTTAGATTAATTTTTGAAAATTTAAACCCCTATGATCCTGTAGTATAAAACAATTATCTATTTACTTAAAAGTGCATAAAATTTTTAAAAATGTTTAAATTAATTTGAAAAATGTAATAATTAGTGCATGTATGTCATTGTTGGTACTTAAGTATTATACCATTAACCAATTTCACTGAATCAAAGGATGCCACCAAAAGCTGCCTTTGTATAAGTGAATGAGATTATTGTGTATATGATTGCATATGGGAACAGTTTTCTATTATTAGTTTCAAATTGTGGTATTTGGCAATGTCTTTTCTTTTGGGGAACTGGTTGACAGTATAATATGTAAGCACCTTATTGTTTTTTTTGTATATGTACGCATCTTATATTTAGTGATGTTTAATTAAATTTCTGTAAATATTTTTTTATAGGGGAAAATGCTAAAAAGCAAGTTATGTATACAGACACCTCGGGGACGGAAAAAATTAGAAGAATTGTATGCTCCAAGCAGCAAGCTTTTTGCGTTACCGCTCTAGTACTTGCTGTTTTTCTGATCATAGCAATGGTGGCTTCTTTTGCTAGACCTATACCTAGATGTCCCATGATAACATCCCCTTCTGATTTTTATTTCACCACTCCAGCCTCAGAAGAAGATCCAAGAGCCAAATCCGGCGAAGATTTCTCTTGGCATGACATTCGCCTACCTCCTTTCATAGTCCCAGTCCACTACAGTTTATTTATGCATCCAAATTTGGTCACATTTGAAAATGCTGGAAGTGTTAATATCACATTTAGAGTTACTATGCAAACTAATTTTATTGTTCTCCATGCTAAAGAATTGAATTTATCTCGTGTACTGATTTTGGAAGGTGAGGAAATTGAAATTCCTGTCATTAAGCGCTTGGAATATCCAAAACATGAGCAGCTTTACATTGAAGTCTTTGGCACACTCAAACCCTATCAAGACTACATCTTATGGATTGATTTCAAAAAACATTTACGTGAAAAATTAGAAGGGTTTTATATAAGTTCATATAAAACAGCTGATGGGCAAAAGAGGTATGTTCTGTTGGTTGTGTTTTGGTTTTGATAATTCTTTAAACTGAAAAGTGATACACATTTAATTTGTTCATTCTAGAATTGAAAAAATCATAATATTAGAAGATATTTTCATTTGTTTATTTTTTGGTAGTATGGATTTAGAAGGGTTGCAAGTTGTCTTTATTTGTTAAATTACAGTTCATAAAAAATGTTGAATATAAAAGAAAAAAAACCCATTTATTTTCTAAAATCATACATTAATATTAATCAGGCTGTTTTAATTCTATCTATAATTAGGTTAAATATTCCTTTTGAACTTAAACCCCATTTTTTTTTGGAATGCTATTGTTTTTAGTTGTAATAAAGAACTCAAATGAGCAATGTGGACTATATTGAATTTTAAAGTATATTTATAGAATTGCTTTAGGAGCACATTATCTGCATCCTTTCTCCTGCATTAGCATTGGGTCTTCTCCCCACTTAACCCTGAGTGGAGTTATAATAGTAAGTAATTTCAGCCAAATAGGCACACAAGCGGGGCTCCCATCATCAAGATACTTGACTACAAAACAGCTAACAATATTTAAAAAGGATGTTAGCAACATATATTTACCTGAGAATGATATAATGTGATGAATGAATGTCTCTTACAGGATTTGTGTCATCCTCATTATTTTATTCTGGCTTAAAATTACAAGATATTGTAAATTTTGTAAAGTTCTGCTTGAAAGTTTTTATGAGAGCTTCAAATTGGTTCTTTTAATGATACTTGAATGACTCAATCATTTGATAATAAAATATTTTGTTCAGTACATTTTTGAAGATTTTTGCACCAAATGATAAATTTTTTCTTCAATACTAAAAGTTGTAAAATGTTGAAAAAAGTAATATTGTTGCAAAAAGTATGAATTATGTTAAACACAATTATGAAAAAGGTAAATTGTAACCCATGCCAATTTTTATGTACTTGGATTCTTCTTGTAAAACTTCTAAAATTTCATAAAATCTCTTTCAATATTTCAGGAAATATTGAATAATAAAAAGTCATATTCTTGTGTACGGTTTATCACCGAGTAATTGAAAAAAGTGAAAAAAAAAAAAATTGAATTGTTTATGCAAAGTAAAAATTAGTATATGGTGTATTATAGTATTTACTTAATATCTCTGGACTGATGAGCAATTTGGCACTAAAGCTATTTACGCAAAGAAAGAGATTCTGCTACAAAATAAAATTTTTTGGAAAGAAATTTATCAGTGTTGATTAATTAATAAATAGCATAATTTAGTTCTCTTTGAGCCACTAGTGCTATTGATTTTGTTTAGTTTTGAAGAGAATTACAAAAGTTAAGGGTATCTTTTTATGAAAAATAATAATTAGGGTAATACTGTTTTAATAATCATTTGATAGTGTGTGAAAGAAAGAATTTTATTTAATATAAACAACTCATTAAATTTTTTTAAAATTTCACTCTAAGTATCACAATGATCAGACACATACTTTTTATTGTATATATTCTTGAAGTTTCCTTTATTTCAAGAGAAGCAAAATAATAAGGCAGATTGCAAAAGTAAAGAAATAGGGAACTTTTTTATTTGCTTAAATAATACAATTTTGCTCCAAATTTATGAAATTTTGTAAATAAAAGAGGATTCATATATATGTGCGTGTATCTAATAGTAATATTACTCCCCTTGGAAGCATCAGTTTTCTGCTAACCAATATTATAAGGGCTTAAATCATTTTCAATTTAGTAGTGAACAAAAAGTATACAAGGCTCTTACTGCAATCTAGAAAAGTAAGTAGGGTTGGCTGTCTTGTAAAACATTTTTGGAAGAAAAACTTTTCTTCTTTATAGCATAGTTCTTTTGTTTCAGATATCTTGCTACAACTCATTTCCAACCCACACTTGCTCGAGCTGCTTTTCCATGTTTTGATGAACCTGCAATGAAAGCAACATTCCAATTAACTGTTGTGCATGAGGATGGATACAATGCATATTTCAACTCAGAAGTTTCTCAGACTGAACCTTATGGCAATGGTCTTACTATCACTGTCTTTGATAAGACCTTGAAGATGAGCACTTATTTGGTTGCTTTTGTTGTGTGTGATTTTAAGGCTCTCCAGAAAATCAATCCAGATGGTGTCAATGTGAGTATTTTTATAATTATATTGTTAAAATAAGTTAATGTAATAATTTTTATATTTCTATACTGTTGTAGTAGATATTATATCAAATGGTAAATTTAAATGCTATGTATTTTTGGTTGTAAGTCAAAAATGTCTGACAAAAATTACTACATTTTGCAAAAGAAAGTTAGGGAAATATAGTAAAGTACTTGCTGTACATGTTAACCTTTATTAAATATTATATTAATAAGCATGCAGTCATTATCATGATATATTTGGTAATTAAATATTTTGAACCTCATTATGCTTTTTAAATTGTTTGAGTTCATATAAATAACTTATGATCATCATATAATTGAAAAAATATTCAGAAAGAATATTAAATAATTCATTATACAAGGCTTGCCACTTCAAGGACGATCCTTAGTGCTGCTCATTTCTTTTAACATTTCATATGATCACTTTATTGATTTTGCACCTGTAGGTTTACTTAAATAAGAACTTCAAAATTTATGCTGAACATTAATGGGTGATTTTGTTTCATGAAACCAAAGCACTCATTGGGTTTTCTCTTGCTTCGATACTATTTTGGCGAAAAATGGTGCATTTCTTACAAATGTTCCCCCGAGTCACACACACACACATTCTTGAAGGAGTATTCGTGCCATACACTGCACAAAAAAACTAATAAAACTAACCTATCCAATGATACAAAAATTACATTATTAGTATATTAAAGGGTTACTTTGTAATGAATTTTTATAATCAGAGCAAGACTTAGGGTTCAACCTGTTATTTTCCCCCAGATTAAATGTTTAAATGGTTAATTTTCTTAAGAGAACAAAGTGTTTTTATATTTTAGGTGAGAGTCCTTGTTCCTCCTGAGCAGTTAAATCAGGCACAGTATGCTCTAGACACTGCAGTCAATGTTCTCCATTTCTTTCAGCAATTTTTTAATATTAGTTATCCTTTGCCAAAATTGGGTATGTCATATTGTATTATATCTTTTATGAATTATAAATACTAACATTTACCAACTCTTGATTTAGCTACTATTTTATATTTAAAAAATTGAATATTAGTTTTTTTGTTTTAATTTATCTTTCAGATATGATTGCAATACCTGATTTTGGACCTGGAGCCATGGAAAATTGGGGCTTGGTCACTTATCGCATGACAACTGTTTTGTATAATCCCATGGAGACTTCAAGTGAGAGTAAGGAGCATGTGGCCACAGTCATTGCTCATGAATTAGCCCATCAAGTAAGGAAATAGACACAATTAAAAGTTCCTCTCAAAATAAGTTGATATTTTTTCTTATGTTTGCGATAATTTCAGTTATATTTGTTATTTTTAAACCATTAAACAAAAAGGCCAGATATTAAAATAGAAATTTTACCAAGTGTTTCACCTATTTTAATTTTGGATCATTTAAGATTACATCACAGAAAGAAATTTTAAAAGTTATCTTCTTTATATTAGATAAATTTATTAAATCTTTGCATTAAAAAATTATGCATTTTCCCCCTTTAAGGATTGGTGCTCAGTATTTTCAAGAATTATTTTCTATGAGAATGCATAAATGTAGGTATTAGGATATGTTTATTATTTATTACTTTTAATATTCTAGTATTGTGATGCTATGGATATACTATGCTCAGTGATGATACACTAAGAAGGCATCAGTTTTATTCAATCATGATTGCAATAGAAAACACAGATTTGAACTCACTGGTGTAGCTAGCCCTGAGTGGGTCCTGTATCAAAATTCCTAGGGGGCCTTTTTTTTGGGAAAATAAATAAAAATGATCGCATTTAATAAAACTTATTTTAAAGTGCCAAAATGTTACATACTGGGACTCTTGTAGCTTGGGGGCCTTGTATCATGGATATGGCTCAGATTTATAAATATTAATGCCAGAGTCCTTGACATGCTTAGAGAAAACAAAAAAAATGGGCCATGAGGGCACCCGTAATACCTACTCTTTGCACACATTCTCTATACAGAATATGGCCTAGAGTTCATTACAAAATTAAGTTTGATTATACTAAAGGGTCATTATTTCTGATTGCCCAATTTTAAGCCATAGTTTCACTCACATGCCTGAAGCTTGCTTTGAAAATCTTTTGGAATATATATTAGAAGATTTAACATTTAATATTAACATAAATGCATACCTATGCATAAATGCTTTTTTTTTACCAGTTAGATAAAAGTAAATTATTTATGCCTCTGGATGTAATAATGTTTCTACATTTGACAAACCAGAACTTTTTGTAAATATTGAACTGAATTCTAAAAATTACAAAATGTGCAATACAAAGTTATTTTCCTATGCAATGATTAAGTTTAAACAATTTTATTATAAAAATAAAAAATATTGAATGAAATTCTTGACTATTTTTAAAATTTTAACTATTATTGTTTAAATAAGTCATTAAAGAATGTTGAGAAAAATGTACTGCTATTATTTTAATTTTTTTCAGTGGTTTGGCAATTTAGTTACTATGCAGTGGTGGAGTGATCTGTGGTTAAATGAAGGATTTGCAAGTTTTGTTGAATATCTTGGAACCAATCATGTTGAACCTGGTTGGAGAATGGTAATTTATTTGTATAGAATTCTAATATATCTTCTATTATTTAAAGTTGCTATTCATTTAAATAAGAAATTACTAGCAAAAGTTTTTATCTTCAGTATATTTATTTGTTTTTTGTTAACTAGCTGTAAGAAATTTATAAAGATACTAATTGGTTTTCTTAAAAAAAATTGTTCAAAGACATTTTAATTATAAGAAATTTCTCAAAGACCATGAAATGAAATATTTATATATATATATATATATATATATATATATTGCCATGTTAACATAAATTACTCAAAGAATAAAAATTATTCTTAAGTATTTTTTTTAGGATATTTTTTGGTGTTACATTATGAAATTAGTTGTAATTATTTTGTAATCAAAAGTAAAAGTAACTATATATTTAAAATTTGTTGTTGATTTACTTTGACTTTTCTTTTTTTTAAAAAAAGAGAAAAAAAAAACCCAACTTGGCAATTTTTTTTTGAATAAAATTTTTATCATGCTTGCTCATAAATTCAGTGGTGCAATAGTCCATGAGGGCCAAGGCCTACTGTGCTCATCTCAGTATGTGGGACCTAGGGCGCTAAGCTGCATCAGCAGTTGTTCTGATAAGGTGGTCAGTCTGACATGAAACCCCCAGTGTTTAGTTTCCAAACAAGCCTGGTATTCATTTATTGACTTACTGAAGGGATAAAAGGCTGAGTTGACCTTGCTCAGCCTGGGGATTGAACCCCTGACATGTGGAGTGGAAGCATGAAACACTTCCGATTGCATGCTCTTAAACCATATATAAATAAAACTGTATGTACATAAAAAAAAAATGTGTATAAAAATGTATTCATGTGTGTGAGAAGCACATTTCTCCTTTTATTTTTTTGTCTTGTTATTAAATACTTAAGATAAAATTAACTGCTTGCAGATGGATCAATTCATTGTCAGCACAAGTCAAGATGCCATGTCTTTGGATGGACTAGAAAGCTCACATCCAGTTATGACAGATGTTGACAACCCTGAAGAAATTGATGCAATTTTCGACTTTATTTCATACAAAAAAGTAAATTGCATAGTTTCAACTTTAATTTTGAAACATGTACATGTGTATATTTGATGATATAGTTCATTTTATATTTGTTGTCATACCCAAGAATAGTCGGCTAGTTCTAAATATTTCCTTGATCATTTTCTCAAAATGATGCTTCAAAAAAAAATATTTGTTGGCATTTGTATATTTTACAGCAATAGAATTTTGAAAAAGTTATTAAAATTTTCTGTGTTCATTTCATTTTATTTGTATGAACATGTTTACTTTTTGAGGGGAAATTCACTGTATATTTGTAAGATTTATGTCTATGTTATGACTATGTTCTTTTATAATTTATATATATATATATATTTAATTGGAAAGGAAATTTTTTGTTTAAATCAGTAGTTATTTAGAAAAAAGTATATTCCATGTGTATGTGAAGGCTTTCTAAGTATAATACACAAGCAGCTCAGAAATGGAATGGGGGGAAAAAAGGCACTACAATTATTTTGTACCTCTAAATAAATTCCAAAATCCCTCTTTATTAATTTAGTACTGTTGTAGTTGTGGCTAATCCTCAGTCTGTCTGATGAAATCAGACAAGACCCAAAAGATCATTGACCCTTAAGAAGTCCAATACCTGGAGGGGAGAGGAAAAAAGGTCCTCCCTCGAAAGTCCCAAGCAATCCAAGATGTGATCTGGAGAGGCTTGCTGAGTCTTGCACTTGTTGCAAAGAGCAAAAGTCTTCCTGCCACCGCAAAAGGAAAGACTCTTTATGTGGCCACTTTTCAATTTAGAGATTGCAGTCTGAGAGACTCTGCCACATTTAATTTAGTACTAAAAACTGCAGTTAAAAAATAGTACAAGATAACTCCAATAATAACTTAGTTTGAAAGAGAATAACCATGTCGTTCGAAATGAGTGATATGTGAAATGTGAATGAACTGGAAAAAGGAAATATACTTTGAATTTCTGAATTATTTATTTAATACAGTGAATTACAAGTTTTTTCAGGAAGAGGAGGGGTTTAACACCAATTCCACATTTCTGCAATGGTTGAAAAAGAGCTTGTAGCTACTTGATTTCTTTTCCTAGATTTCAAACATCTTATAAAGTGTCCTTAAAGTCATCATTTATATTATTATCTAAGACATTAATGATTACATATTTGGTTGAATTATTGCTTGGAAAAAACAGGATTTTTTTTTGTCCTACATTATTTTTAGTATTTAAATGAAGCTGTATTTCAAATATGTTGAATGCTTTATGATATAGTTCATTGCATTCTGTTAACTTTTGTCAGATTTCTGCTAGGTAGAATACTGTATGGAATCAATTCAAAAGTAAAATAAAGCAGAACTTTTGGATGTAAATTTAAAATGTGCATTTCTGTAATTTTTCTGCAATCACTAAATATTTTTTTAAAAGAAAATTTTCCGAAAAACTCAAGATTGTTTAAATATAAGTCTAAAAGTATGTTTTTAATATTTTAGTTTATGGTAGTCATAAATATTTTTTTCAGGTCACTTTGTTGTTAATATAGCTTTAATTGTTGGTGAGACAAAAATTCAATGGATATTGATTAAGAAAGGACTAAATATAAAATTTGCATATTTCTAAACGTGAAATATTATTAAATTTAAGTTTTATTACATTGGAAAAAAATTAAGAAACTTCCAATGTTAAGTTATATTACTTCACTTAGTTAGCAATAGTCTCAAGTACTTGCAAGATTTTTACTAGGTGTAATTTGCATTTGTTTCTTTTGAAAAATATGAATCATTTCTGAAAATATAATTGGGAATCATTAAAAATATCAGTTATACATTATATGGTATTTGCATATATCACTAGAAACTATTAAATATTGTCTCTGTTCTCTCTTGTAGCTCAAAAAGATTGAGTTATATAACAGTATTATTGAATTAATAATTTCATCCACAACATAACTTTTTTTAATGCTGAAAAGCCAATATAGTGCTTTCACTATTAAAATAATTTTTGTACCACCAAATTAAAATACAGCTTTTTTCCTGAATACAAAGCCGAAAAAAAAGGCAGATATTGTGTAAAACCATCCAGCCATTTGCAATTCTAACAGTATTGGTTGGTGAACCTCCTCATATTTTTGGGTGGCGATAGTAGGCCTATTGGTTCTGATCATGAACTTGTGGCCAGAGTGTCACCAGTCCTGGTATCACTGAGGTTCTACCATGAAGAGGGGGATGACGCACTTTAAATCTGTTAAAGTTCAATGTCCTCTCATTGGTGCAGTGTGATAGTTAGGAGAGGGGAGTTCCAGCTCAGGTGTCATCCTCCTCACTTGTCCTCAGTCAGTCATTCCGTCATCAATAGCCCTTGTTTTGAATATAACACTTACTCTCATTCCTTCATATCTTTGCTTTTAGATTATATATGATTATGCAATTATCAATTATTACTTTAAGGAGTATTAGTTAAAAAATTTTCTTGTAGTTTTCTTGAAAATAAATTTGAGAAACACCGATTTATATGAGGAATGTACTTTAAAATTTTTTAGGAATATATTTCTAAAGCTGTCATTTTTTTCGGAGTTCAAAACTTTGAATCTATTACTTAAATCTCAATTAAAGTATCTAGTTTTAAGTATATTTAGTAAATTCAAATTACCTAAATATATTTTATACATAAATTTTTTGATTAGATTTATCATTTGATACAGAAAAATTGAACCATTCTATAAAATTTGATTTAAAACTACATGTCTTGAATTGATGTACTTCATTTGAAAAAAAATCCTAGATCACTGAAAGCATTTAAGAATCTATTTTTGCCTTTTCTCTTAAAGGGAGCTGCAATTTTGTACATGCTTGAAAACTTCCTTGGAACTGAAACGTTAAAGAAAGGTTTGAGTGTGTACTTAAACAAATATCGATTTAAAAATGCTCGAACTGAAGATTTGTGGGATGCTTTCACACAGGTTAATATTCTGCACTTTTTTCTGTCTTTTTTTCCTTAAAAAAATTCAGTTTAGGTTCATTATTTGTATTAAATTGAAAGATGCCTTAATTTTTTTAAATATGATTTTTATTTTCAAAAATTGTACTGTCTTTTATTAGCAACTAATGTGAAAAAACATTTATATATGAACAGATAATGTATTTGTTAGACAATTGTTTTAAATGTTTAATGCCTAAATCTATAATTATTAAAACATTACATTTTTTATGTACCAAATAAAATATTTTATGTAATAAATATTAATGTATTAAAGTAATGTAATAAAATATTAATGTATTAAAATAAGATAAATCTGCAAGATCCTTATCGGGCTAAAGATCCTTATGCATTACTTTTTAATTATAAAATAGTGTATGCTGAAATTTAAAAAAATTCTTACAATTTTTAAAATGATTTTCCATTTGTCTTATCATTCTACTACAATTTTTTTTCTTATTGTAAATATAATATATCAAGATATGTTTTTATATGTGAAGGATTTATGCCCTCATTGTAACATGGTTAAATTGGTAGTAAATCAATATGATAAATTTATGTTTTAAGTTTTCTTTAGGAGAAAAAAATAAATACATTTAATAATAATAAAAAAAAGTGCAACACTTACATATTAAACTACAAATTCAATTAAAATTACTTAAAAAAATAATAAAATACAAATTATTATCAGTCTCAGTAAAAATTATTTTATTGATCAAAATGTTTTTTTTTTTATGGAAAATAATATTTGTTTTAAAAGATAATTTTTAAAAAATTAATATATCAATCATATATATGTGTATATTATTGACAAATAATTTATATATATATATATATGATTCTGATGCATTAACTTAAAAATTATGGTTATGGAATACACTGAAGTGACAAAAGTCATGGGATAGCAATATGCAAAAATACAGATGACATTAATATCACGTACAAAATGTATAAATAGGCAATGCATTGGCAAGCTTTTGATTTGTACTTTAATTATTTATGTGAAAAGATTTCTGACAGGATTATGGCTGTACCATGGAATTAAAGAACTTTTAATGTGAATTGATAGTTGGAGCAGACACACAATACATTCCGAGATCCATAGTGTCAGGAGTGTACTGAGAATACCTAAGTACTACTTTTTCTGCTTTGGGAGTGACAAACCAAGTGCACTTTATAACCAAGACCAGCAATATGTGCTTCAAATAGAGTGTTAACAGACAAGCAACATTGAGTAAATAACTGCAGGAATCAATGTGGGATGTACGACAGACATGTCCATTAGGAAATTCTTCAAAATTTGTTTTTAATGGGCTATGGCAGCAGAAGATCAACCAGAATGCTTTTACCAATAGCACAAATTACCTGCAGCACCTTGCCTGGGCTCATGACCATATTGATTTTACTTTAGATGATTGAAAAGCCTTGGCTTGGTCGAATGAGTCACCATTCCATTTAGTGAGAACTGATGGTAGGGTTCAATTTTGACCCAGACTCCATGAAACCATGGCCCCAAGTTATCAGCAGGGATTGTGCAAGCTGATAGTGGCTTTATAATATATAATTTACCCCTGGCTTGCAGGGGTGGCTGTTTTACATAGAATAGACTGATCCAACTATTGACTGGGTAGGGTTATGTTCAGTTACTTGGAGACTATTCATAGTCATTCATGGACTTGATGTATTAAAAAAAACGATCAAATTTCTAAGGATGGCAATGCGTCATGTCACCAGGCTGCATTTGTTTGTGATTGGTTTGAAAAACATTCCAGACCATTCCAGAGAATGATTTGGTCTCCTAAATTGCCTGAAATGAATCCCATCGAACATTTATTAGATATAATTGCGAGGTCAGTTCAGGCTCAAAGTCTTTTGCCAGCAACATTTTTGCTATTATAAATAGCTATAGAGGCAGTATGGCTCAATATTTCTCCTGGGGATTATCAATAACTTGTTGAGTACATGCCACATGGAGTTACTGCTCTTCACCGGGCTAAAGGAAGTCCAACATGGTATTATAAGACATGACTTTTGTCACCCCACATTGTAGCCCTGCTCTTGAAATTATTTTAAGCATATTAATTGTGCTAAGTCAATAATTGATATCTCACTAAGACACATTTTTATGTTTAATCCTGTATACATATTCAATAACCATAGTCTTTAAATTTCACAGGTTTCTTTAACAACTTCGCATCTAAATGTGTCAAAAATTCTTGACACATGGACTCGCCAAAAGGGTTACCCCCTGATAACTGTGACATTAAAGCACCGTATTGTGAGAATCAAACAGAGGAGATTTCTTTTGACACCCCCAGAATATGATGATGCTAAGCCATCTGATCTATCTCCATATGGCTACAAATGGTTTGTTCCTGTTACCTATATCACAGATATTGATAAGGAAAATATGTTCTGGTTAAATATGAGTGATGGTAAGCTTTATTAATTTTAATGTGAAGGATTTCACATTAATTTATTTTTTAGGTAAATTAATTTTTTCGTTAGATTTCAAGTAGATTATTATATTTTATTTATCTGTTTCTTTTTGATTTTTGTAGTATTAATTATTTTAAGCAATAATCAAATGGTATAAAAAATTCTTGAAATGATTTAAAACGCATTGAATCTTTTGGGACCATATTAGTTATCTCTCACTAGAAGGTTTGCATGAATCTCATCAAACTTAACTGCTAACAGTTAAAAAAGGCCATCAGATAATTAGTTATAAATATAGTTCAAATTGGTTATAAATATAAATGGGGTAGTAATAAATATAATGGGCACACACACACACACACTATGTTAATGTGAATGAACAAAATGTCAAATTAGAATGATTACTGTCAAAAAATTCTAAGTTTACTTTTTGTATTAAAATTCTACTTAAATGTCATTGTTATGTATCAAATTTATTTCTAATCAAAGAATCTTTTGAAGAATGAAAACTATTTTCAAAATTAGCTTTCAAAGGATAGTCTGATTATTTGCTTTTTAAAAAAAATAATATATGCATGATATATTAAGTAGATTAGTCATATTTTTGCTAAAAAACTATTTTAATTCATTTTTATTATAGGTGAATTTTTGTTACCTGCCCGAGCCAAGTGGTTGAAATTGAATGTAAATCAAACAGGATTTTATAGAGTTATGTATGATGATGGCTTATGGAATACATTAATCAATCTGCTTCACACTAATCATAATGTAAGTTCTACCACATTAGTATTTTAAAAATACTATATTAATGCTGGTATATCATACAAGTATTTTTTTACAAAAATTTGCTTTAACAGCTTTGACTGAACTAGTCTGTAGTATAACTAACCATTATATATGGTGTGTTTTGAAAAGTATGCGTGTGTGTGTATTTTTGTGCCCTTAAGCATGGGACTGTATTATTATGTTGGATTTTTCTTTTATTGCAATAGCTTATATGATTATTTTTATTTAATTAATGATTTAATGGAAATAGCAGGGCTGTATTTTGGTATACTTTTTTAATCTCTCTTACATAATTTATGTGTGATTTTTGAAGACTTGAGACATTTTTTTTTAAAATTGTGATTCAAGTTTAACATATTTTTTAAATTCACAGTTGTTTTCCGTTTTAATTATTTTGATGGTGGCTGTTTTTGAATTATTTTTATACTTAAAATCATGATTTATTTTGATTTTATTGTACATTTCATGGATTTTATCTGTAAATCTTTATTTTATATTTCTCTTTTCATTTTAGTTGCAATTAATAGAATTTCTATTTCCTTGCTGTAGTTTGTTTTTCTTCATGAAATCTTTTAAAACAAAATTATTAGTTTGAAAACAGGTTTCTTACAATTAAATGTTTTGTTAGTATAAATACTTTCTTATGAGGAAAGGTCAAATGGAATTGGTGCAGATTTGAAACAACAACAGTATAAATACTAGTTGTGTTGTGACTCGAGAAAACTATTATTCTTTGTTTCAATATTCCTTTTATTTTTCTTTGACATGCAGGATAAATGAGGCTATTTACAATAATGAATTAATGAAGTTATTTACATGAGAGAACTATAACATGAGCACTCACTGTGTAAAGAAAAAATATCATACATTGCTTTTCTTAATGTAAAACATAATTACATTTAGAATATACCAAAAACTTACTTAACTAAAATTCTGTTGCTGAATTCAAAGGGAATAAGCAAATGCAAAACAAATATTAAATAATATCAAACAGGAAATGTCGAACTTATTACGATTGGCAACAAGTTGCATCTGTATGCTAATTACCAGATAATAGAAGATACTATTCTTTTTTAAAATCTTATTGAGAATATTTACTAAACTCATATTTTCATCACTTACAATAAATGACAATTATTCATCATTAGCAAATTTGCAATTATTATATTTACTGTATTCATGTATATGAGTGTACCTTATATATTGCAAAATTGTTTGGGATGAATAAAGGAAGATATTTTTCAGTCAAAAAGTCTCCTTTTATTTCTAAAATTTTTAGCTTAATTTTCAATTTTTGTTCCCAAAAATAGAAAAGTATTTACCAAATTTTAGAATTGTTGCATTGTATCTGTTAACATCCAAATCTATAATTTTTTTCATGAATTTTCTAATTGTATTAAATTTTTTTTTATTGATAACCACACATATTATACTGTAATGATGTTGAAATGATATTACTTCATTATTTATATTTAACTGAAATAATTTGTCAAACTTTGACAATACTTTATAATTGGCAGTTAAAGTGATCAATGAACTATTTTATCACCAATGAAAAATAAAAAGGCATCTTTAAGATATTTATGATATTAAATTTTTATTTCTTGTATGATATGAAGTTTTAAATGAAGGCATTTAGTGTGTCCTTCATAACCTCTTATTTCTAATATTGTCAGATTTGTTCTATAAATTCCTCTCAAAAGTATTATTTTTACTTCACTAAATTTTAATAAATTCTTTTTTATTATTTAATTCATAAATTACTTTTTTAAAAAAATAATTTATTTTATAAATTCGTAATTTTCTTAAATATTTTTTTCTATCTTTTAATTTCTTAAGAATATATTTTTATGAAATCTGCTGTTTTTTTTTTTTTAGCTCTAAATATAGCAATTATAAAAACAATTGTAGTAATATGAAGGATTTTTTAAAATTCTTATCATCTTCCTCTCTTTTAATTAATTAATTATTTGCATATTTAGGTCTTTAAACCAGCTGATCGAGCCAATCTTTTGGATGATGCCCTAACTTTGGCTAGGTGAGTATTCATAATTTTTTTGTCAGGCTTCATAGTAATTGAAATTATTATGTAAATTTAATTTTATTTTGTTATTACTTTTTATTCGGTTTATTTCTGGGCTCTCTTTGCTGAATTACAAAATAGATTGTATTACTTTGTATCATTATGTACTATTATGTATTAGCTTTGCTTTTATTTTTGCAAATGTTTACTCATAATTTTGTAATTATTTAGCTTATTTTTTGTGTACTGAAATTTTACAAATTTCTGAGTGTGCATTTTTGTGATTCCTGTCTGATAACATTATGCATATGTTTTTTATTCAATAATATAGTCAATGTAATATTGGTTGGGCCATGGTAGCCTAGTGGTTATGTTTATGAACACATGGTCAGCATGTTGGGGCCTGATGCCACTGGAGACCTACTGTGTAGAGGGAACTGGTGCTTGTTAAATCTGTTGAGCTTAAAGTCCTCCTGTTTATGCAGTGTGGTAGTTTGGAGTAAGGGGTACCAGCTCGGGCATTGTCCTTGTCACTTAACCAAGGCTCAAAATTATGAAGTCTGTCACTTGTAGCATTGTAGTGCTTGCTCATGTTGCTTAAAATGTGACACAAATGTAACTCTCATGCAGTATTAGTTTTTTTTATGTAGATAAATTATTAATCCATGGGAGAAAAGTGTGGTAAATTTGATTAGCAGTTGTAATGTCTGTTAAACATGAAAAGTTTGGTCACTTTCTATAAATAGGGCTTTTAAGTAGATTTGAAACATACAACAATACCAGAATTATGAATTATTAGTTAGTTATGGTACATATTTTTATGTGGGATACATTGAGATTTTTCAATTTTGAAATGATACAGAATCTTCTATTAAAGTTTTTTATAAAGAAAAATGAAATGTATTAAGAGATTTTTATGCAAAAAGACTTCATCAATTCTTAGATTGGTACTGGGTTTAATAGAAGCTCTTGTTCTGTCTTTGAAGTCTAATCATCAGAGTTCGATTTTTTAAATCTTTGGAGTGGGCAGGGCAAGCCTAGCTAATTTGATTGCAGCAAAGAAATCGATGTGTAAGATGGGAAAAATTAGGATGGAAAAAGCTAGAATACATTGGTGTTGAGAGGAGCTTCTGTAATTGTCTGACCAGAATGGTCTGCTATTTTTATATTTAAGTTGGGTAGAGGAGTTTGACCAATCATAGGGTAGATATGCATTCAAGCAAGTCAAGCTACATATTTCGAATTTATCTGTAATTGAAATGAGATTTTAAAAACTTTAAAATTAGAAAAAAGTAAATAGAATATAAAAATAAACAAATGAATTAAAATTAAATAATTTAGGTAAAATCTGGTCTATTATAATGGATCTAGGTCTGTGAATTCCAAAGTTATGTTACATTTTATTTTATTTCCTCAAAATGTCATTGTTATAATAGCAAAAGGTAGAATTGAAAATTTAACATTTTTTTTTTCAATCTTTTACTTCAAAATATAGCTGTTAAGAAATTATGAAATGACCATATTTGTTTCTAATTCTTTAAATATTCTTTCAGAGTGGGCATTTTAGATAGTTCACTTGCTTTTAACTTAACTCGTTATTTGGAAAAAGAAGAAGATTATGTACCATGGGAAACTGCAATATTGCATATGGAAGTCTTGGATGTTTTGATGCAAGAAAGTCCAGCATTGTCTTTGTTTCATGTAAGCTCTAAGAATCAGGATTTTCATTTTTTGGGAGATCATTTTATGTTTTAATCATTTTGTTTTTAGGAAGGGGGAGAGGGGTTGGTTTCATAAATGTTAAACTAAGAAATAATTTGGTTTTTAAACTTACAGATTTGGTGGAAATTAAAATGAGTTTGGTAAAATATTTTTGCTTAAATGGTTGAAATATTTATTGTACATGTTTTCTATATTATTTATTTATTTTATGGAAAAAATAAGAATAAAGCATAGATTCCTTTTTGAATTTTTGAAGAAATTAAACTTTTAAGATTAGGTATACAAAAATTTAAGGAATTTATGTACTAGAAATTAAATTTTAGTAAAGAATTTTAAGAGGTTTATTAGATACTCATAAACCAAATGATGACATGAATTTTTAAATATTGTTGAATTTATCTGTTTTGTGTGTAGTTAAATAATTTTGAAGTAAAAAAAATCAATATTTCTTGAAATAGATATGTGTAAGTTGCTATGTTTCAAAAAAGGTATTTTAATCATGTGGAATGTAAGTGTATCTGTTTTATTATAAAGATTGCTTTATTTTATTGTCAACTATCTGTATCTGAAATCGTAAATTCAGGTTTGTTTGAATTAGAGTTAACTTTTAATTAGTTTAGGTAATCAGGGTAGAGTACAATATTTGGTTTAAATTCACTATCTTTGCAAAAAATGTTCAAATCATCTTTGTAATGGTAAAGTTAGTAAAACTCATTATCAATATGGTCTATTCTAAAAAGGCGTAAATAGGGGTTGACTAGCAATTACTGGCTGGAACACTTTGAGACCAGCCTCTAGTTTTGTTTTAAAGGTTTTGATTGAAAGTAAGGAAGTATTCTTGTGGTACAAGTTTAACCAGAACCCTGGACAACAAGAGTTCCAATTTAACAAATTTTCCAGATTTATTGCGTTATTTAATCTATACAAGTATAAGAACTGTAATGATATCAAAAGATTTTGAAATTCAAAGTCTTCTGCAGAAAAAATCTTTTTTAATTATTGCTGTATGCTTAAAATTATCAATGATGTTTTGAAGAATCTATTACAAAAACCTTCCAGATTTGTTAATATAGATATTATTGGTATATATATATTTGTATGCATAAGAATTACTGAAAAATATAACATTTTTGCTATCCAACTCTTTTTTGAAAACACGTTTACATTCTATTACTAATTAGCAATTGAAAACACATTCTGTGCTTGTCTGAATTCTTAAATATTTCCCATGAATGTTAGCTATTTTACTTTTTACACTATTTATCTTACATTTATTAATTTTTCTTTAAATTAAAAAAGATTTTCATTGAAAAGGGAGTAATTGGTTTAGTTTTAAAAAATTTAACATTTATACAAAATATAAATCATATTTTTTATTTGTTTCACTATATTAAAATATGTCATGCATAACAAAAAATAGAATTCACAATGAGCATAAAAAATTTTAAGCAATATTTTTGCATAAATTACTTGCAAACTTTCAAACAATTAACACAAACTTTTTGATGAGCTTAGTTATTTTTGTATTTCTTATTTCTGTATTTTTTGATAATCATTTATAATCTATTTAAAATAATGTTGTAAAAGTAATTTTAATGTGAAATGAAGTTTTCTACTACAGAATTGGGCTTTGAATCTTTTAAATAATTTACTGAAATACTTCTTTGATATTAGATATGTAGATTTAATTTTTTGTAAAAAAGATTTTTGAATTTTTAAAAGATTATATATTTGGGGATTTGTGTGTGCATAATTTTTTTTATACTTTTAATTTTTGTACAAATTTTACTTATCAGTTTTAATTAGTAAATTGTCTTTTATTTGAACCTAATGAGCTGTTACATTCTTATCTTGCTTTTATTCCAGTTAAATCATTCATTTATTTTTATTAACATTTTAATTAAAAAATGATCACTGTAAAATAAATTCTGATAAAGTGTATTAAATTATATGTTTGTGTGAAATAATTATTCATGATTTAATACTTATAAATATATTTTTTTATTTTTGTTTTAGAAATATGTAAGAAGTTTGATGAAGCCTGTTGCTGACAATCTTGGATGGACTGATGAAGGAGACCATTTAAAAAAGTAATAACACTTCACTTTGTTTGTGTCATTCTACTTAAAAAACTGTCAAGCAGCCAGTTTTTGAATGATTTTTTAAATGAGCTGAATCTTAAAGAAAACAGCTTATGATCTATTATATCTTATGATCTATATTATACCTTAACAAGGAATTTGGAAGTGATACAAGAATAATGTAGCTATTTTTCAACTTTTAATGGAAAATTACTTTTCAGGTCATCCAATCTTGTTTTTATAATAATAAGTAACAGTAATCGGTATAATGCATACATTTAATTTGTTTTTATGTACAATTATACCTCTGTTTTCAGCAATTTATTCATATTGGTTGAATATATATATATAATATTGAATTTAATATTAAATAATTATTCTTGTATTGTAATTAAAATCGCATAAAATTTGATGCATATTTGAAAAGTATGAATAATATGTAATAAATTAAAATTTTTGGATAAAAAAATTACTTCTGGAATTCAGAAGAGGTAAATTATACATATATATAATATGGGAAGACTGATCATGCTCTTTAAGTTGGATAAGTTAAAAGAGAATTTCAGTAGCATCAAACAGTTTTTTTTTTTTTTTGCTCATTTAGGCAGTTTCCCAAACTTTTTGTCTCATGGACCACTTTCACTGTTTTTCGGTTTTGGGTAGGACCCCTGCTCACCTAATATTAAATTTCTGCAAATTTATCAACTTAAATGACTTTTTGACCTGTGGTATAGAGCTAACTTTAAAAGATTTAAATTTATAATTGTAGTGAAGTATAGTTTTTAAAACTTAAGAAACACATATTAATTAAATTAAAATTTAGTTTATATGTAAAATAACTGATCAACAAACAAATGTTTATAATGGGAGAGATGAATCCAGGGCTTCAATAACAAATTTTCTACATTTGGCATCAATCTTGTCAGGTTTAACTCTATATCTCCTTGGTTAATAGTGTCCAGTCTTTTTCTTTCTTTTATTTTTGGAGACTGGCAACCACACTGAAACTCTCCTTCTCACTAGGAAAAGCAATTAAAAACTTTCTCATGATACTCCATGATTCAAAATAAACAACAGAAATGTGTCTTTTTAAAGCCAAAATTGTTTACATCTGTTTCTAAACTTTACTTTAAGATCTCCGTTGCTACCTATTCTGATCAATTCCTCTTGTAATATGACATTTTTTCCCTTTCAGTGTGACCACATAAATTCATTTCCCACTATGGTAATTACCATAATCAAAGCATTCTCAAACCTAGTTTCAAAATCTGAATAAAGAGCATTTAAATGTTGAATATAGGTTCAAACTTTGTTTTCCTGGCAAATTGTCTGTGGCCAATTGAGAAAGTGGAAAAATTTGCGATGCTCAATATTATACTCCTTTAATTTAATTCCAGTGAGAAATACTGAAATAATAGTCCTCATTTTAATAAAATTTTGATTGTCACCTTGTAATTGAAAATTAACCTCATTAAATTTAATAAAGTAATCTGTTATATAGGTAAAATCTGGTTTCCGTTTTGATGAAATTTTTTTTTAAAATTAAAGTCACAATCTGGTTTAATGAGAGCCACTATCATGTGCAGACCCCATTCACACCTCATAGACCCCCAAATTATTTTTTTTGCTGACGTAGACCCCTTGCAGGTCATCATAGACCCTAGGGGTCAATACAGATCACTTTAGGAATCGCTGATTTAAAGAAATAGGTCTAAAAGAATTAAAAGTTGTATTTTTGATCACTATCTCTATTTGTAGTGCTTATGATTTGTTCCAGAGACAATGTTTTCAAAATTTGGTAAAAAAATATTGTCACTCGGTTTTAATTTGTTCTTATAAAATGCTGATATGTTTGTAAAAATTATAATTCTTCACCCTTAACCAAAATTCATACTAATGTTGCTAACTGGTTATTCTAAAGACAACACTATGTAAATATATAAGATAAATATAAATATGAATAAATATAAACGTTTTATTAATTGTAGTTTTTAATCTCACTTTTTATTTAAATTTCTATATTAATAAGCTTTTACATAATCATAAAAGATGCTTCAGTTGTAGTAATAAATATTACTGAAAATATATGTTAAGTGCAAAAGAAATATTTAATGTTTTGTGTACTATATATTCATGTTTTGCAAAATTTGTAATTAAAATGACCTGTGTTTTTCTTTTTTTTTTTAGGAAACTGCGTTCAGCTCTTCTTAGAGTACTTGTTCGATTTGGAGATGAGGAAACTATTACTAAAGCTAAACTGACCTTCCAAAACTGGATGCATCACAATGTCAGGTATATTTAATGAACTGAAATCATAAAAGATTTATTAATTTCATTTAAAAAAGTATTGATCTTGTCTTTTTTTGGTTATGTTTGATTTATTTTGGGGCTCAAATTAATGGTGAAAACATTTACTTATAAATTAATTTTGAATTTCTCTAAATTATACTTTTTGCATATTTATAATAATGGAACTACAGTTAAATAAAATAAAAGTATAATTTAGAAATAAAATGAGATAAATATGATGTTGATCTAAAATGCATTATATTTATTTTAGGTAAGCCTACATATTTTTAAAAGGCTTTTTTATTTAATTATTTTCAAACAAGTTTATATATTCAAATTTGTTTTAAAAATTAATTTATTTCTCTTTAAAAAAATTAAATATAAGGTAAAAATTAATTTGTCTTTTTTAGTCATTTATGAGCTTGCAATTTCCAAATTAATTTTTGTGGAGAATTTCTTTGCTTTACAAATGTTATTACTTGAAAGAATCTTCTGTCTGTTCACAGAGTTGCTCCCAATCTGCGTAATGTTGTGTACAGCAGTGGAGTGAAATTTGGTGGCAGTGAAGAATGGCAGTTCTGTTGGAAACAGTACCAAGAGACACAAGTGCCCTCTGAAAAACGATTGCTTTTGACTGCTTTAGGTTATACTGAAGATATGTGGAGATTATCCCAGTAAGGATATTTCTGTCTTTTCTCCTTTCATATTTTTGTGTACATTATAGAACTTAAGGAAGTGAAGTACCAGTTCAGTCATACTCACCATTTGACTATGTCAGTGATCAGCAAACTTTCGAGACAGAAGATCCGATCTCTTAGTGAAACAAGACCATTAAACTATCAAAGGGCCTAAAAAAGAGAGACTAACTATCAAAGAGCCTAAACTATTTATGTGCATACACTTGCACTGGAGGGGAACTCTGATCATGACTCTCATGCTCTAGTTAATTTTTGTTAAAATATTTGAATAAAGTTTTACACAAAATAAAACTTTTCATTCCTTCAGGAAATAATAACTATCAAAAATATTTTTTTTATTTCTTTTTGCTCAGTGCAAGAACAACCATTATATCATACTATTAGAAATTAAACTTTTAAGCTTCCAAACCAACAGTACCATAAGGCTTCATTCTAGAATTTTATGTTTACATTAATAATTAAAATTGTTTATGGTTGTTCTTGCTTACAGTCATTTTTTTTATAAACCGTAACACTTGTCATAAAATCAAAAGATATTTTTGTCACTTCTGTTTGGGAGACTTAACCACTTGCTGTGCATCTCACGATTTCCACATTCAATGTAGATGCATCAAAAATTGGACAACCCACAATTTCCGTGGGTGTGCATTTTTTTCAGCTATTTAGCTGTGCAACCCATGCTATTCCTGTTTTTGTTTTCATTTATGTTTTTATGTTCATATTTTTATGATGTAATTCTATACTTTAAAATAAAAACTCTTTTAAAAAATTTTTATTTATATTTTAACTCTAAAACATAGATTTAATATGTAGTTTTGAAATACATAGTAAAAAAATATGTAATTTTTTAATGTTCTTTGATAAAATAACTATGCAGCGAGAGGGTTAAGTGTATATTTTGTCCAAAATCATGAGTACTCTTGAACTCATTTATGCAAATAAGTAAATGTTCCTGAGAATTACTTTATGGTATATTTTTCCATTGTAATATTTTCACTGATTCTCAATAAGCTTTGTTTATTAAAAAATAACTTAATACAGAAATAACTATCTTAAGCCAGTCAAGTATCTAAATGCATATGGAAATACAGGAAATTTTTTTCAATAAATGATTACAAAAGAAAAAGGGAAACAATTTTTTAGTAGGCTTAATTATTATTTTTAGTTATTCCTAAGGGTAGATGACTGAAGAGCTGCAATCTTATATGTAAAGAGCCACCCACATGCAACTTGTGAGCCATGGTTTGTTGACTCCTGAATTAAGTTATAATCACTTTGTCTGTTACTTATAAACCTTGTATAGTTGTGTAGTACTAATAGATATGTAAGAATATGCACCATCATGTTTTAAATATAAGGATAAAGCAATAAAAAGGTTAAATACTTCTGAAAAAATTAGAAATGAGAAGCTTGCAAAGAAAAAATGTTGCAGTTTGTTAGACATATTTGTCTATAAAGTAACTGATTTAAAAAATGAATAAGCTGAAAAGTTGCTCAAAAAGAATTGGTAGACCATCTCAAAAAAGAATATTTATGTACAACTTGTGGCAAATCTGTTGCTTGTCCCCATTGATATATTTCTCATTGGTGCTCACTTGTCAACCTATTCTTATTTTCCACTGGTCCAAAACATACTGCAGTCTATTTTATGACAACTATTTTAATACCTAAGACATTTTTTTCTCAACATCCAATGATTTAAAATATATTTCTTGTAATCTAGATTCTATTTTTAGAAATATAGAAATGTCAGAGTGCAAAGTGAAGGGAAAATCATGAATTTCTTTTATTGCAAACCATTTTTTAAACATAATTTGCTTCTAAGTGCTATGCGTGAAAACATTTAGCACTAACTTTTTCATGCCAAGATCCTCTGTAAAATTTTCCACATTGTATCTTTGTCAATCTTAGTAGCTCAGGATATCATTTAGATACTAAATTGATTATTTAAAACAATCTTCCCAATTTTCTTCATTTTTTGAAAAAGTGTGTGTCATCTTCTGTTTCCAGATCACTTTCAGTGAACATATTGTACCAAACACTCATGTATGTGACATAAATTTTTACCATAAGTCTTGGAAAACATTAGAAAATAATCTTTTTATGTTTTATTAAATTTTACCAAAAATTTCAAATTCATGTGCTGTTTAATCTTAGAACACAACATTTTAACAGCAAGTTGAAGTATGACTTAATCATATCTGGCAAAATTCTAAAGATCTGAAAACAATGAGGTTGCTTTGAAACTCAGACATTTTTAAGGTCATTGCCCCATGTGATTCTTGTTGTGTTCAAAAGATATACCAAAGCCAGTCCTGACACCTTACAAACAGATCTCATATAATTTCTTTTAAGCCTTGTTTCATATGTTATTAAATTCTGCATAGACTGAGGCAACATTTTATGAGGAATAATTAATCATATTAGGAGAAAAATGATTCATTTTTAAGAATTAAATGTTCTGAAATTGTATTGTAATTTTGTATTATATTAGGTATTTGAATTATTCATTGGACCGAGACAAGGTGCGTCCACAAGACACTGCATTGGTGATTGGAGTGGCTGCTCGAAACACCATTGGACGTCTCCTGACTTGGAGATTTGTTCGAATGAATTGGCCATTTTTTGTGGAAATGTATGAGCTTTACTTTATAATTTCTCTCTTTAATACGTTGGTCTACTTTTATTCACTTAATTATAATTTTTAAATAATACTTTTTTTTTTCTAATAATCACAAAATAAAGTTTTTTTTTAAAATTTGAATATCTTAATTTTATTTTATAGAGTTAATAATTAAAGTGATGTGTTTGCTATTTTAACATTTAATATATTTGGAGCTATCTAGAATTCTTAAAGTTTTAAATAAAACTACTTTAATGATACTTTTCCATGTATTACTTATATTTTCAGTCAAAATATGGCTTGTCTTAATTAATTATAAATAATTATATAAACGAGGTATTTTTTTTTAAGAGTGTGTGTTTATTGAGATTTATCAAAATCCTTTAAAAAAGCTCTTTTTCAAAAATTTTGGTGAAATTTTTGCTAATTAAATGAATTTTATTCTTTTTAGTGCTTTTTTTATAATTAATAAGCAAGATTATACAAAATTAAAATAACATAAAATTATATTAAAATGCAATTTTTGACCAAGAATAACTATATAAGCATGTTCTAAATGACTATCCTATGTATTTGGATACCTTAAAAAAAGAGTTTTTATTATAATAAAATATTTTTAGAATTAAAATATTGAGTAAAAATGTTAGTAAAACATATATGTGAATAGGTTTAACTCTTTATTTCTTAATCTATGTTATAAGTAAATTTTTCTGTATTTTAAAAAATAGACTCCCCCTTCCCAAAATCTATTTTTTTTAAAAATTTTTTTATTGATGTTGCCTTTTTTATTTGTGCATTTGGGATTATTTTGAAAGCAATTAAGCACTAGTTTATAATAAAAAAATAATCTGATAATTTTAAATATATTTCAAATATTTTATTTTATAGATTGTGTGATATGTCTTTATACTTAAATAAAATATTATAGAGAAAAATTGTTGTGAATTTTAAATTTTAAGTATTTGAATGAATTTCAGAATGAAAAAAAAAGGGGGGGAGAAATATTGCACTGTCTTAAAAGCAAGAAAGTATCTTTTTCTCACTGATAATTGAATTTTAAAAAATGTAACATCGCTTTGTAGATATACTTATTTTGATATATTCTGAAGGATGTGGCTGTAGTAAAGAAAATATATAGTTTGTTTTTCCGAAATTTTAAGTATCTTTATCAAAGATCAATTGTTACATGTTTTTTTTCCATTTCTTTTAATTTTTTGTTACTGGAAAGGGTATAGAATCATTTTCAAATTTTATCATATAGTTTGTAGTACAGTGTGTCATGTAGAAGTTTAAATGATACTTAGTACATTTTTCACTCTTTGATCCTCCTTATCTGTGTTTAATATCTATGGATGAGTATTCTTATGTCATCTCAAAGTTATTTTATCTTTTTGGTGTCAATAGCCTACTCACATATCAATTACATAGGAAGCAAAATATTGTCTGAGTATTGGTTTTTAGAGTTTAAAGTGTTTTCTTTCTATGTAATTTGTGTGTTAACATTTTCTTCGAGTGCTTATGTTTACCAAATAAATAAAAATATCTTGAAATTAATTAGCACTGAAATTCTCATTGAAACATATTGAATATAGATAGTTTATTTTTATTTGATAAAAAAGGGCATAATTTATTTAATATATTTGTTAATTCAAATTTTATCAATAAAAAAAATACTTGTTAATAAGTGAATTTCATTTTGATCATCTTTTGTTAAAAATAAATAAAAAGTGTTTTTGAATTAAAAAAAAATATTTAAGTATTAAAGAATGGAAAGTTTACAGTGTTTGGTTGCATTGCATACTATTGTTAGTATGTGGGAATTACTTTCTTCATATTTAAGATGTATCACTTTGTCTTTACAGGTTTGGACCTGGATCATTTTCAATGGATATGATATTATCAGAATCAATATCTCATTTTAGCTCAAAATTTGACTATGATGAAGTAAATAATACTAAAATATGTTTTTTATGTGTTTGTTGTGTATAAAAAACTAAATATTTTGCTAGTTATAGATAAAATTATTTCAAATCTTTGATCAAAAGTTACAAAAATAAATAAATAAATAATAAATGTACTTGAAAAGTTTTATGATACTCTCTATGTATCAATCATTTTATTATTTTAAATTCTTTTAATTAAAATTTAAAACAATCTTCCCCCTTAAAAAGAAAATAAAAGGTGTCTAATATTAGCATAAAATTTGCTTTCAACATATTACGAGAAAAACATCTTAAAAATACGTTTCTTTTGAAGCATATTTTCTTCTTTCTGTAACTACTCCTTAAGAATCAAAATGCTTTTTGTTACCACATAAAGGTTAATTGAAATAGCTAAAACTTCCACTTATACTCAAGAAATATATATATATATTTAACTATTGAAAAAACTGTTTTAATTAGAGTTAAAATAATAACCAGATCATTTTAAGTGACAAAATTTAGTGATTTTTAAAAAAATCTGTATGAAATATTTTACTTATTTATTTTTTTGTTGCTCAGCTCTTGAATTATCCTTGGATATTTTCCCTTTCTAAACATATTAAAAAGTGTTTCTCAATTGTTTTATCTAATTGACATTAGAGAACTTAAACTTGAACTTTTGATTCTTTGTTTTCTATTTTTTATTGTTTTAAAGGCACACATATAAATCTCTAATCTTAAATCTAATAGGAATTAATTCATAAAAAGAAAAAGAGATACTTAATAACTTTTCAATTTTCTTGTACTTGATAAAGAATTGGTTTCTGTGCTGATTCTCTCTGATAACTGAAAGCCAAATATATTATGTTGTTAATGGATTAATTAATATTTAAATTAAAAAGCATGGATTTTCTTATTACAGCACTTGATTTTTTGGAGAAATTAGTAAAAAAATAATTGTCTAAGTATTGATTTTTCAAATTTTATTTGAATTTGGTTAAGGTTGAGAATCAAGAGATGAACCTATTGTTTCAAAACTATTCCTTTAAAAAGCAAAAACATTTGAAACTATATTCCACTCTAAATCTATTTCTTGCTGTTATGAATCCTTTTCATTCATTGATTGAGAGCTGAATACTTGGCAAACAAATGAAATCCCAGTTCTTTTACCTTTTCTACCAAAGGTAGAAGATACTGTAGCAAGATCTCATCTTGACCATGTTTTAAAATTCCTAGGTTTGTCACCAGTAATCTAGTGCTGCTTCTGTGATGTTAAAAAAAACTAAAATCAGCTTATGTATTGATGTAATACTTGCCATTGTCATGAATTTGAATTTGGTCAAATCTAAGATTGATTTTCAGAAAATTCTACATGAATATTCTGTCTTTATTTGGATTCTTAGTATATTAGGAAAGTGAAAAGCAGATAAAAACAGTAGAGTTAAAATTCATTTATTTAATGTAATTCACACATGCATTTTTTTGTAGTTTGTTTCTTCTTACTAAAAATATCAAAACCAAATGAGCTTATGCAGCACAGTTATTTTAATGTTTTATAACTTAATTAACTATATTAATTTGCTAAGTCATTTACACCATAAGTTCTGTTTCAGTCATAAATTTTGATACCAATTTTATCCAACTGTCATGAAAATTACAAAAGTTTAAGCAGTTTTATTAACTTTTACTCCCATTTATTAAGGGCATCTTCTTTTATTTTTGATTCAACAAATTTATTTGGTTTTGTTAAACAAATCTTAAAAATAACAATTTTAGATGATATAGTTATATAACAGTTTGACTCATATTTCTTCTCATTTTGTTGCACATTTGATTTAGACAACTGACTTTTTGCATTTTTTACTTAAATTACTCTTTAGTGATTCATATAAATGGTTTCAAATTTATATATCTGAATAAATCATAATTGGATTGGATAAAATATACATACTATTGATTTTTTAAAAAATATTGATTAAGTATAGTTATCATATATTTTTAAGATTGATATGGTATAATGATAAAATACTATTAAAATATTCTAAGTTATTGCCAGTGTCTTTAAATGTGGATTTTTTTTTTTTGTTATTCAAATACACTACTTTAAAAAGATTTTGTTAAGATTTATAGTTTTTTTAGGTTTTTATTATTAAATCCAAAATATATTTATGCTGAAAAATGTTAGAAATGTTTGAACTTGTTTGATTATTTTTGACTCTCATGATTACACACACATGTAAGAAAAGTTGCATGCATGCTGACTATATACTCAAAAATTTTTTTGTTTCTCTTTTATTTCAAAATTTTTTTGTCCATTAAAATATTAATTCTGTTGTCTGTTTTCAGATAAAGAATTTCTTTAGTGGTCGAGATGTGGGTACTGGTGTGCAGTCTCTCCAACAAAGTTTAGAGCGTGTGAGGGCCAATATTAGATGGCGGGAGAACACAGAAGCCTCTGTGATTCAGTGGTTGCAACTCAATGTGCATTCCTCTTAAGTTTATTTGTGTTTGTACCTGCATCTACCTCCCTATCAATTCAATACTATTTTTTTTTAAAGAAGTATTGGTATTGATTGTGTCTGATGTAAAAGTTTATGCTAATCCGAATCATTATCTCTTTTAATGCTAATTTTTAATGTTAGATTGATCCCTGTTATTAAGAGCTTCACACTTGTAGTTTTTATTGAATTTGCTTATTGTGGAAATGAGTTATTTACCAAGAAAACTAAATTGCACTTGTGCAATGAAACGCTTTGATGTACAAAAATAACTTTTTATATGAAAAATATAAAGTATTGATGCTTTTGTAAAGAATGCATTAGTGTAATATGATTGTTAAATTGTTTACATTTGTTATTTCTTTTTAGTGATATATTTAATCTGTAGAAGAACTAAAAACTTTTTAAAGATATTTTTATCCGCAAATGAATATGATGCACTTGAATAATTCAGATGTTTAATCCTTTTGTTGAATTATTTCCTTTTTTCATGACTATTTTTAAAAAAATATTGTAAAGGGGTTTTAGTTGTTTGACGTGATTTGATGATCATCTTTCTCAGAGATGAGCAAACTATGGGCTAGATGCAACCCACCGCCTGCTTCAAATTCCAAAACGATAATGCAAAAATTCAAAAACTTTTTAAATAAATAAACAAAGCAAATATGTATAACATTATTAAAATATGCTTATTTGCTTTCGATTTTAGTTAAGTTAATTGTTTAATGTACTATTTTTATGTATTTTATTTTTTTTAAAAAAAAACAACTGAAAAACAAGAAATGCATAGTCACAGCTTCATTCATCACATAAGTATTAAATAAATTTTAAAATATACTATTTTTTAAATTTTTATTGTGTTTTGTAATAAATTATATTACCCCACCGAACATTTCTACTTTTTTTCTTATCCACTTCCTTTTAAAGTTTGCCCATCGCTGATTTATGTAATAGAAAGTTATATCTTTTGTAAATGATCCAAAGTGCCAAAAGGGAAATCCTTTCTGACCCCTTCTTAAATCTGATGTAAAAACATGCTAAAATATCTATTTGAAATTTTTTTCTTTTGTTTAGTAATATTTTAATTTTACTGCATGATTTAAGTACTAATTATAGATGTTCTATTACACTGACATTCTTCAAAATTGTCTTTTGAAATTGTATGATTAAATTTTTAATTTAGAATTTTAAATTTATTGTTACATTAATTATGTTGTATTATTAATTTAGTTAATTATTTATTGTATTCAAATATATATACTTAAAAAATGTTAGCAATTTGAATGTTCCAAATATTTCTTCAGCTATGTTTTTAAAAATATTTTTCACTTAATTTTGTGAATTTCAACTTAGAAGGACTGAAAATAGCATTGTCATTGTTGTGAATTGTTTCTGATACTGAAATTTTCTATTTAACCAATTTGCTCTTTGACTTTTTTTTTTTAAAAAAAAAAATGCCCGTGTGTTTGTATATATATGCACCCATTCCACAAATTTTATAATCAAGCTTTGTTGCTATAATCTGTGAATTCAAATTTATGTATTTTTGCATTATCTTGTTATTTTGTTTTTTTTAAAAAAAGTTTAAGTTTGTTGTGATTTTAAAACCCTTTTAATAAACTGGGTAATATCTCTTAATGTGTATCAATCTCTGTGATAAACCATTTTTAAAATTTCATGTATTAAATGTTATTATTCTGTTTAAATGTTTGTCAAAAGATATAGCTTGTCTTATGGTTCTATGAAATCTAATGTTATGTAATTCTATAGTATATTAATCCAAAGATTTTTTTTAAAAAGTTTAAAATGATCAATTAATTTGGTTGGCTTAAATGTCATTCTACAAAATATTTTAAATTATGATTAAGGTTTAAACTGTTTTTTTTATATCTTTTTTAAAGAAAATGTTGTTATTGTGAATTAAATGCATTTTCTAAATATTGTTGGAAATTTTTGCATTTAGGTAAAATTTACTAGGTAAATAGGAGTGGGGAGGAAGTAATTTCGCTCCCCCATACATATTCAATCTGTTTTGAAAGTCTGAGTTCTAATGTGATTCTTTTTTTATTGATTTATAATATTATATATAAAACTAATGAATAATATAGGAAATTTTCATTTATATTTAAATTGTTTAAACATGTATTTTAATTATTTTGCTTAAAAATTCTTATAAGTTTTATTAGTTTTTCAATTTTACTTCCAATGTTAAGAAGTTTGTTTTAAGTCTTATTTTTTCCCTTTATATATGCTTTTATTAAATTATTTTGTATTTTAAACTATCTTGGATATTCTCTGAAATACTTCCATTACTACAGTAAGAATTTTTTACATTTTATTTAGTTTATAAAGGTATAGTTATTGTTAAAAAAAGTGTATTATAAAACAATAATGTTTTTATTGTTAGTGCCATTTTTATTTGAAAACAAAATATGGCCATATATAAAATTATGTAATTTTTTTTCTTCATGCCATAAGAGTTTACATTACAGATACTCATTATAAAATATTGCTTTTTTATTTTGTTCACTTCCAAATTCTTTAAACAAAGAAACATATATTTTATGTATAAAAAGTTCTAGCTGATTTGAATAATATTTTTTAAGAATGCGTATGTAAAATAATACTTATTCAATTTCTTTTTGGCAGTGAGATTGTTCACTGTAAAATAGCATTTTTACTTTAAAACATATATTATCCTTCATTATTCTTGCAATTTATAAAGATTAGTTATATTTCTATCTATTTTGTTATTTGAAAATTATTTTAGCTTATATGTTCTGAACTGGCTCTTATATTATAAAATAAGGGTTGAAAATATTTATATGTATTACATATTGTTTAGAATTTGCTGCACAGATTTTTTTATAACTTATCACAATTATAGAGTATATTGTCTATGTTAATTATACATATAAGTGTTTTTTCATGTTACAATTTTTATTTTTGTTGTTTGTCTATTAGAAAATATTGTTGTAGTAGCTTATTAAATAGCTTATATTTGTAGTTTTATACTATGTTAATTCTTTGCCTTGTCTTTTTTGTAAAAAAGATGCAAGAAAAATGCTTTAATTAATATTGTCTTTCCTATGCTGCCAAAGACTAATATATAATTTGTTGTATATATTCATTATATATTTTTTATGTTTAGTGTTTTGAGATCTTCACTTAGAAAATGTAATTATTAAACTAAACTCAGTGGCACAACAGCCCATGAGGGCCAGGGCCTACTGTGTCCATCTCAGTTTTCGTGGCCTTGGCTGCTGAGATGCATGAGCAGATGTTCCGGTCAGGTGGGGAATCTGACGCAAAATCCTCAGTGTTTAGTTTTAAAGCAAGCTTGGTTCTCATTTATTGACCCACTGAAGTAAGGATGAGTTGACCTTACCCAGCTCCTGGATTTGAACCCCAGACCTGTGATGTGGACCTATTGTAACTAACTGTTCTCTTATTTTTTCTATTTTTTGTTTGCTAAAAGTGGAAACTCTCTTTTGAGTGGAAGTTGTTAATTATCTCATTCAATTTATTAATTAGAATTTATGTTAATGTTCTAATTATTGTTAATTTTAAAACAATTTGACATGTTTATGGCTCTTTTGCTCAGGTGTTATTAAGTAGGCTTTGTTAAATGTGCTGAAGTTAAGAAGATAATGTCATGTATATTATGAAAGTTTCTGAATCTTTTTCAATATTTAGTACAAATAATGGTTTGAAACTATTTTATTTTTTTAAAAAAACATTGTTTTTTTTGTTAATTACTTTTTAATTTTTGTAAATTTTATGCATAAAATATCTAGTCCATGTGTTTTTTATTTATGTCCATTTACCTAAGCAGCTGTAATATTTTCCCTAATAACCATTGAATGCTTTCCCCCCCTTACACTGTATTGATCGTAGCTTTTTTTAGAATTTTTTTATGGCATTTTATGAATATTTTAGCTTTTGAGTTAACCAAGACTTTTTCTGACTAACAGCTTACAGTAAATGAACATTCCTTAATGTCTAAATGGGCTGTTTGTGTGTAGTTAAGTTAGTCCGTTGTATGTGAGAAAATTGGAATATATGTTTTAAACAAGTAGTCTTTATTACATTGTTCAGTTTTAAATTGATGTGCATAGGGGAATATATAACCACAATATTTTAAGTATTCATTTTTTTTATTATTTGGTGAAAAACATTTTTTAAAGATATCAGGAATATAATAGTTTTTTGGTAAAATACTGAAAATCTCCTAAAGTTTTGTGCTACATTTTCTAAATCGATTTGTTTCATACAAAATTTAAGGATCGTCTAAGTGAACAATGTGTATTAATAGGTCCAAAATCGAATGCAATGTAGGATTTTCATTGTACGTGTTTTATAGAAATGTATCACAACCTGTTATCATTTTTGAATTTAATGATTATGCCATTTTTCTGGCAGAAATTTCAGTTATTGACTTCTCTGTCTAAGGTGCAACTAATACTAATAGAAAAATCAGTCTTCATGCAGAATGGCAAGTTTTCTATAGAAACCTATACCAATTTATGTTAGTTGAATAAAATTATAAAGTACACACTTTGAAATAATAACTTCATTCATGTTTACTGGTTTGAAGTACTTCAAAACAAGATATTGAATATGCAGATCATTTCACCTAAACAGCAATTCCCTGTAAAAATGATTTTAAAATTCCTATTTCTCACTCTTTTTGAATTTCATATTCCAAAGGCAGCTTCTTTATGGCTGAAATGCAATGCTAGTATAACTCTGGCACTGGAAATCAGGCTTAACTGTTCCTATCTTCTGTAAAGGCTGTTTCCAGGTAATGTTAAAGAACAGGAACCAAAATTGAGAAAAAAAAATTCCGATAGGAAACATTAATATTATATTCTGACTTGGCTTTTCTATATAGAGTAGCATATTTTATCATGCAATTAATTTTTTTTATCTAATTTGATTTATTTGTTCTGTATAAAATGAATCCTATACCATAATGCTAAATTCATTTTTGTATAAAATGTTGAGGAAAATGCTTATTTATGAAATGCTTCCAAACTTTAAAAATGCAATTTTATCAACTAATGAATGAATTACAGTATTACCCATTTTTAAGAAAATTGTGCCATTTTTCTTTTTTATGCTTAGTCCGAGTTTAGGTCAAACTCTTTTACATTTAGTGAAGGCAGCCCTAATATTAAATTATAAGTCATGAACACACATATTTTTTGATCAACCATAGACCTTTCTTAATGTTCCTAAACAAATTAAAGTTTTAAAGCACACATTACTGTCTATGAGATGGTTATTTGAGGTTTAACACTATGTCTTTGTCTGCACATCATTGATTTTCGTCTTAAAAAACCTAAGCATTAATGGTAAGGAACTTTTAATTGTGAAAAGAAATAATAGCTCTATGTATAGATTCACAGAATCAGTCAAAGTTTCTCTGATGGGTCATATTTGAGGATTTCACATATTCAATTGATTAAAAAAAACCTTACTATATATACTGGAAATCTCCCCAGGACCTGAAGGAAGGTTGTAAGCTCTGAATGATGAGTGAAAGTCTCCTGAGTATAATATTAATTTTGCTACCAACATTTATAATATAATATATACTCATCATATAGTTTATCTTTGTGAATGTGTCTCAAAGATGCTTTTATCAAACTGTACATTATTATGAATTATATATTATTTCTGCACAACCTTTTGGGCTTTAAATATTTTAATATGTGTATATTAAAAAAATCATCTCTTTTATATTGTAAAACCAGAATCATTAGGTTTTTGTTTAGGTATTAACAAGAACTTTGATGCTTTTTCATCAAAATCATTCCTTAAAATGTAATTTGGAACTGTCTAAATTAATCTGATCTTTAATCAGAATTGAACTTTGTAATGGAATATTTGATTTTTGTATTAAAAGATTAAAGTAATTAAAATATATATATATAGAAATCAAGAGTTTTATTTTTTATTTTTGAATTCGAATACTAATGAAGATCACTTTTTTTTTTTATGTTGGAAGATTTGTATCTGTATATAGTAGAAATGTTGCATGTATCTCACCGACTACTAATGTTGCATTTTTTTTTGTCACATGACATTGTTATCTGTGTATTAAATTCTGTGGTTTTATCATGTGCTGATCAGTCCTTTATGCTGCTACATTTTATTGCAATAAAAAGAAATTTAAAACTACTCGTCTTGGGTTTCCTTTGTATTGAAAATTTTTATTAATACCTTTCATTGTTCATTCATCAGATACTCACAACGTACATTAATGTAGTTTTACAATATTCATCTTTAAAAATGTATTTAAAAAATTTAGAGTAGTTATAAGTTTAATTATCTGCGTGGCCCGGTATTGCAACCCGGTATTTCGAGTGTATAACTTTTTGCCCAAGGACATTTCTCCTTCCCCTCTCAGTGTCAGAACTTCCTGGTGTGTGTGTTTTTTATATTGATAACATTAAAATTCCCTGCAAAATTTCTTCCAATTCTTTGTCCCGTGGTTTGTTTCCCTTCCGATTAGCCCTGCGTTGCACGGGCTGTTTCTGATTGTATAGTTTTATCCCCATGGAAATTTTCTCTATCCCTCTCGATGCCAGCACTTCTGGGGGGGATATGTGCGATTCTTTTCCCTCTGCTTAGCCCGACATTGCATGGACTTTTTCGAGAGTAAAATTCTCCCCCCTCCCCCAGGTATAAGATCTTTCTTCAAATTTCTATTTTAGATAAATAATTTACAAAAAACACACAATACCGTTTCAGTTAATAAAAAATATTAATTTAAAGGAATAAAAAGATACGCGTTATTGTGATATAATATATTACAAAAAACTAGTATATTCCTTATTTGTTAACATGAATTAATTTCTTAGAAATCCTAAAATAATAGAATTGATTTTATATTTATTATTATTTTGTAGTATTTTAGAGCTTTTAAATAAGACTAGCAAATAAGAAATGTTTCAATGTATTAAATTTTTTGAAAGAGATTCAAAGTTTCAAGACAAGAGGCATCCTATTAAATCTCATTGTTGTACGAGTCATCACACATACATTTTGTCCTTGATCAAATAACCTCTTTGCTATGTCTTTCAGTTCGACGGTATTACAGGAATGGAATTGTATTTTTTAAAATATCTATTTGTATATTTTCTAGTTTTTTTTCCTTCGTTGCTCGAATACGCTGACCTTTTGAAATGAATTGTAACGTTTAGCTAAGACAATTTTTTATAGAAAGTGCTTTTGTAATACTTGTAATTCATGCCAGTTAAAGTTACTAAAAAGTAATTAAATTTTCTTCCGTCTTCAGGATGTATAGTAACGACTAAACATGGCATATATGGCACTACCATAGCACCCGTATTTACTGTAAGTTTATGCATTAACCAAGCAATTATAGACTATTATCATACAAGGCTTACATTTTATCCTGTTGAAAAATTCTGTTTTTTGTTTCCAATTATTTTGTAACAAAATTTTTTTTCTTTAAATTACTAACACTGAACATATACAACCATGAACTGTGCGTGATTCGACAGAAAATATGTAGCCGCAGTGACCTAGTGGTCATAGTCACGGCCTCCTTGCCGATGTTGTTGAGCTACTGAAAACCTATTTAGAGGGGCTGATTGATGCATGTCAAATTTATATATATATATATCAAGGCTCAAAGTTCTTCCGTAGGCACGTTGAGGAATTAGGATTTGGATGCCAACTGAGGTTCAAAATAACGATTTCCGCCACCCAAAGTGCTCGAGTTGCTTTAGAGTGCGACTTTAATAAACACTTATGTGACAGATACTGTAAGAAGGAAAGATGTTTCTATATAAAGGA
>BMAV01002339.1:58554-68753 GCA_019973955.1 Trichonephila inaurata madagascariensis
ATTTTGTGGAAATTGATCCCCAAGGATCGATACAGATAAATATTCCCGTTTTTGAACTATTAGACCTACAGACTTGAAATTTGGTTGGCATGTTCCTTTCGTGGAACAGAGATCCGCAATAAAAGAATTTTGTGGAAATTGATCCCCAAGGATCGATACAGATAAATATTCCCGTTTTTGAACTATTAGACCTGCAGACTTGAAATTTGGTTGGTATGTTCCTTTCGTAGAACAGAGATCCGCAATAAACACATTTTGTGGAAATTGATCCCCAAGGATCGATACAGATAAATATTGCCGTTTTTGAACTATTAAACCTGCAGACTTGAAATTTGGTTGGCATGTTCCTTTCGTAGAACAGAGAGCCGCGCATTAAACACATTTTGTGGAAATTGATCCTCAAGGATCGATACAGATAAATATTCCCGTTTTTGAACTATTAGACCTACAGACTTGAAATTTGGTTGGCATGTTCCCTTCGTGGAACAGAGATACGCAATAAACGAATTTTGTGGAAATTGATCCCCAAGGGGCGACATAGATAAACAGACAGACCTACAGACTTGAAATTTGGTTTGCATGTTCCTTTCATGGAGTAAAGATCCGATATAAACGGATTTTGTGAAAAATCGATTCTAAAATTAAATTTCCTATATAACACTTTTATTTTCCATTACATCTTCATGTCTTAAATTAAAAACCCAATTATTTCTCCGAACAGATGGTCCAAACAGAACACTTTTAATCCCAGATCCCTAATTTTTTTGCCCCATATGTCAGCCTTAACTTTCAAATATAACTCATAAACTAAGAAAGGTACTTAACACACACACATCTGGACATAAGTGGTAAAACCACTTTGACTTTCACTTTGGCGTCCTTTTTCTCTCAGCGACAGACGTATAGATAGTTCGCTGAATAAAACTTTTTTTTAAAGCTTGGTGTTGACATGAAACATTATATATATATATAAAGTGTATATATATATCAAGAAATACTCAGCAAAGTGGGCGGATAATGGCTAGTACCGTTATAAAATTCATAAGTAGAATTACCTGTTAGGAATCTGCTTAAAGTAAGAAACCTAATATTTCCATTCGATGTTCACGTATTAACTTAGACATCATTCAAATGGTTATCTAGTAACAACATTTGTTTGTGTTTATCAAGCAACAAGTGCGAGATATGAATAAATATGTTAACGTCCTGACTAAACAAACTGTTTTTCTGTTTTCGTACGTCATTTTACTACTTAAAGATGAAGTAGGGTTGAAAAAATCATTTTTATCGGTTGTGTTCCAGTTTTTATTTATTCAGTTATTCATTTCAACTGTATTTTTATCTCGTTGCAAGCTTACGATAAGGTTTTATAACAATCTTAAAATTTTAACTATCTTTTGCGTTAAAAATTAAACTCTAAAGTGAAAATAATATCAAAGAAACCACCATCCCTTGCTATCACTTTTATCTTGATATCAGGGTCACATGCTTGTCACGTGCAACTTGGAGATTAACACTTCAAATTATTATTCAATTTATTTAAAAATTTACATCACAACTCGAAGCAACACGAGAGCTATTGCCGACGGTCCTCGTAACTTTGAACCACAATTAACGAGGAAGACACTCAGCATTCTATTCTCCAAACTTCCACACTACGCCAGTCAAATTATTTGGAGGAGATCAGTTAATTTTAAAATCTATCAATCATTACATTAATTAAAGATTTTAGTCTTTCAAATGTTATGTTCTAAATATTAGGTGTGCCGTAAAGCTCTGTCCGTTCCAGTGGCGCACACAAGGGGGAGGGGAGGTTTCTAGGGGTCCCGAACCCTCAAGGCCCTTGATTTTTTTTACGATTGATTATAATTCTAAATATATAGAACGTAAAATTTAATTAGGCATTTGTTATTAATGACTAATTTTATTAATTAATGCTAATTATTTATTCAATAATGAGTTTTTTACTGCTTTTTGTTCCCGAAAATCGGCAAAATCAAAAGGAACATGATACAAAAGTGGTGGACTTTCGACCTTGTGACCCCCTCCCTCCATCTTGAAAAATTCCTGTGTACGCTACAAGTCCGTTCCGGTTTCAACAAGTATTCGCATATTCATTTGGCTTTTTCTTTTTTCTCTTTTTTGTCACTGAATGTATGAATACTGAACCGGAAATGATTCATGTTAATATTAAGTGAGACTTGAGATTGTGTACCTATAATTACTTACAAATTACATCTAGGAAAAAGTGCAACAGAAGTATGTAGAAAATTTATTGAAAATATTTGTTGAAGGGGTAGAGTTTCTGACAGAACATGCAGACAGGGCCGGCTCTAGCAGATTTGCCACCCCTCTTTCTAAAGCAAAGAATTATAATTAAAAAAGATAAATTGTTCACATAGGTAAGCACCTATAAAACTTGAATAATTCTTGCGAAATATATATATATATATATATGTGTGTGTGTGTGTACGAGTATGTTATTTTAAGTCTTAAAAATAGAAAATAATACGAAATTAAGGACATAACTACTTTTTATTATTTCAAACGAGTAAAATGTAATAGAGAAATCGCCCATTTCAGCAAGTCAATTTCTTCGACAAAAAGTCTACTGATGGTGGGGATCACAAGTGCTTATTTTAACTTATAGAAACTACACTCAAGACCAAAATAAAATATCAACAGTGGCTCCCTATCCACCAGAAACTCTTGTTACCCCTGTCCCCTTTTTACTAGTTGACACTGTACGTCGTATGGGTGAAAGGAATGTCTGCTGTGACCATACTCCGGGATGGGGAGAAAGTTACCAGTGAAAGATAGTTAAACATATCAAATTTCATGATTTAACATATACTCCCGCCTCGAACTCTTCAAGTTTCAACATAAAACAAAACTGACATTAAACAAACAGAGTATAAGGAAATAAGATACGTTAAATGAAACACAAAACTCATACCCTATAGTATTTCAGAAAATATATCAAATTTTTTTGTATAAAAAAATAATGATAAATAAATATTTTTCACATTCGATCCAAATGCCACCCTTAAAATTTGCCGCCCCGGGCAGGGATCCGGTTTGTACGACCCTAGAGCCATCCCTGATGAAGAAGATGGTTCGAAAAATTTCTAGTAGGTGATTTCGACCTTTCTGATAGCTCATCGGAGGTTGGGGAAAGGTTTGATTCAATTCCACAAATAATTTTCTCGACCATATTCAAAAACTAAGATTAGTGTGGAAATATTCGAGAAATGGGTACCACATAAGTTATTGTATCATCACATGTGCACATCTCTGTTTGCGCGGAACACAAAACCTGCCTTTTCCTGAACAAGATAATAACCGGGGTTGAAAAACAGATTACCTATGAAAACATCACAAGAAAAAGGGTACATTGCGCGAGGCATCAAAACCTGCCCCTCAATCTCAAAATCGAAGTTGAGCGTGAGTAAGATAATTTTCTGTTTATGGTGCGACATTTGAAGGCCAATATTTGAGCAGTTGAAACCGAACTAAAAGTTAATTTTGGTGTGGTACTGTCAGCACAAACTGGAAAATTTAAAAACAGTATTCCGAGGAAGAGGTTTGGAATTTTTAACAGGAAGGGCATCATACTGCTTCATGATTGTTTCAATCCACGTGCTCTTTTGGGGACTCAGAGGAACTCGCTGAACTAGGTTGGGAAATTCTATCTCATATCCACCATACTACAGGACATAGTACCCTTTGATTATCACTTTTTTTGTGTGCTTAGAAAACTTTCCGCGGGGCAAAATCAAAAACGATGCAGATATTAGACAATGCTAGTTCAATTTTTTGTCTCTAGGGATTTGGCATTTTTTAAAAATGAGATACACAAATTGCCATCTCGATACACAAATTGCCATCACAATTGCCCGATGACAAGAATATAAATAGGGATGGCAATTATTATATTCAATAAAGTTTACTCAAGGAATGAAAAATGTATTATTTTGTTTTATTCTAATAACAGACCAAACTTTCTGATAGCCCTTATATGATGTTCACTATTGGAATCAAAACTGACATTACACTTGTACTTGTTCTACTTGTTGCAAAATTTACATAAAATTTCAGATTTCATAGCTATCAGATTATAATCACTTTGTTCTCTTGAAAAATTCTTGGCACGATTAACTTGCAAAGGTTTCGTGTTTCTTCATCTAAAACACAACCACGAGTAAGTATTACCTAAGTAATCTGGATTTTATATTAATATTCTCCCAATCTCTTTACTTTAGGAAAGGAAGATGAGACGATAAAGAAAATGATATTTTATAAACAAATTCGCTATATATGATTTTTACAAAGAAAAAAGAATTCAAGTTTACTGTATTAAACAAAAGGAAAATCTCTGTGTTTACAATTCCTAATATCTGTTGTGAAATCTCTAATCACACACACACCGACTCTTTTTCGAAAATCGAACAAACACTTTTTTTTTCATTTCTTCAATAACTATTGCATCGCGCATTGCCATCCACGAGCGTGTTATTTATCTTGAAACTTCAGAGACACACGCACATTATATGATTAAATTTTTTTTTTCGTCCGTAAATAGCAGTTTTTAGTGTTAACTTGTTTCTCTTATACAAAGTCTTTTTCTACGAGAAATGAACAGATAAAATTTAAATTTCTATTTATTCTCCTTAAATTTTCTTCTATCTATCATCTCGAAACTCTGAGAGAAGTGTAATTACTCACAGAGCAGTAGATATACCCGTACTTCATACAGGTGAGTTGAAAAAATATAATCATCGAGACAGAAAAATATAAAAGAAACTATGAGGTCAAAATTTTTCGCAAAGATTTCCACAAAACTAGTTTTAATTGCATCTCAGCTCAATAAAAGGAATATGCTTGTGAAATTTCAAGTCTGTAAAACCAACAGCTCATTAACAGAATTTTTTTTATATCTATAACGCCCTGACACTATTCCCGGTATCAGTCAATTTCAGCAAAACCCGTTGCAACATCGTGAGTAAATAACAAACACAGAAAAATCGTCAAAGCCTCATTTTAAATTTAAAACAGTATTTATTTGCTTCATAGGTTACTAAATATGAAGTGATAAAGTCCAATAAATATGCCAAGCCGGTGCAGACAGTCTATCTCACGGGAGTTCAATCCTTTTTTCCGAAAGGCACTCGCTCATCTCTCAACGCCACCGGCGTTCCTCGTTTCTTATTTCTTTCCGTTCCTCTCCAATCCCTTTTCTTTCAGGGCTCCTCTCCAGTTTTTTCCATCCAGGGCTCTATATCTCGTCCCCTAAGAAAACCCCCTTTTAAACACCAGGGACGGGTCCACAACACGACCCTCGTTTCTTCTCACTGGCAGGCCAAAAAAAAAGTCTGCCCTCGTCCCCGGGCTACATTCGTGTACTATTTGTGCGGAAAACACAAACACATTCCTGGTCTGTCTGGAAACTAAGGGCGCTATAATTCTTATCTAACTTCTGAACACCCTTATTCATCACAGCACCTGGGTTCTACAATCCCATTCTCTCTGCACCGGCCGAGGCGACAGGATTCTTTCATACAGGCTTCGACTATTGTCAATGGGGTTCCGGCTTTCTTTGACCATTATACTCCTAGATCGGGAGTCGGCGTTTGCCCGAGGTCAAACAATAAACAATGACCCCATGACCACGTGCTCCTGTCACTCCACATGCACTTGTCACTCACACCTGTTCGGAGCCATAAAACTTAGAATGAATGGAGGGTGAGGTTCACCCCAATCGAAGACGTCACACCGTCCTTAGTATGTCTAGTGAAGATAGACATGCCTTTAAGCTCTTTTAACCCTCTCGCTCCCCCACCCCTTTGGAAGCTGATTTCGGCAGCACCTGTTCTTAGCGCATATTATACTGAACAAAAGAAACATGTTTGTCATATTTCAAGTTCGTAGATCTAACTGTTCAGAAACGGGGATTTTTTTTGTTTATCTATAACGCCCTCTTAACCCCTCTTGGGAGTTGAATCCTGTAAAGCAGGTTCTTAGTAGATTTCTGTTCAGAACACACACACAAAATACAATAAAACGATTAATAATAAAAAAAAAATTTTTAATAATTAATTTTTTTTTAATTTTTAAAAAACTTTTTGTCTCTTAAAAATTTTTTAAAAGACAATCCCTGCTTAGGTCAACAAAGAAAATTTTTATTTTATTTACTTTTTATTAAATAATTACAATTAATATAAATATGTGTATACATAAGACAGAATCACAATATTAAGTGACAAAATACAAAGCGGTTTTCCTCGTAATTTTCAATTTTCCTTTCTATATAGGGTGTTAGACTATTTTTTTTTGTTATTCGTTCATTAAATCGAATCATTCTAATAAAATAGTATAGAGGAAAGGATATCACATTCTCAGAAATTAAGCCATCCCATGTCCAACGTGCTATCCATGGCGCTACAGGGACACAAGACAGATTTTCCTTTCTATATATACTGTTGGACTATTATTCTTGTTACTATTTAATCATTTTTGTATTTAATTAGTGAATTAATATTTGAAAAAATTGTATTAACATCAAGTGTCATCCACTACAAGTTTTAAAATATGTATTTGAACTTGAATGGATGAATAGAAGTATTGTATTAACGGCTGAAAATTTGAACATATATATATATAGGAAGAGAGTGAACTAATAGCAGGAACAGAATAAAAATTAAACATATTTACCAAATTGTAACTCTGTGGGCTTAATACTTCCACCGATCTCATGATGAGTGAGTGAATGAGTGAGGGGGGAGTGAGGGTCGTTTGTCTTTTACTCATATATAGATTATTCCTCAAATAACTGAGATTCTAACACGAAAAAAAAAGAACATTTCAATTTTTTTTTTTTACAAAAATCCCTTTCAATGGCATTAATTTCCGGTTCTTTCCAGCCGCTTAGCATCTTTTGCGTTTACCTGAATGGCTATCAGTTTTCCGTTATCGATGGTGAGTGATGACAGCAAGTCGTTGAACAATCTCGATATATTCAATAACTCAGTTAATCGGAATCACCGGCTGGACTAAAAACTTGCATGCTATCTGGATTGTTATTTGCACACAAATTAGATAATACGACGAAATGAAACGTGATAACCTCTAATCGGGAATTGATGGAACTGACTGCTTGAATACTTTTGACTGTTAAATTATACCAAGTGCTCTGAGTTGAATCGACTCATTCTTTCTCTTGCACATTTAGAGTATTTCTGCGTTATTCTCAACACAAGTAACAAGTTTTCAAGGTAAATTGTTTTGAACCCATTTTTGCTGATTGTTATTGTAGTGGAAAATTTTTGATATTTTTATTCAATTCCTATATATATACTATTAGTTCACAATCTCCCTATATATATATTTATATATCTTGTTCACACACACAAATTTTCAATCGTTAATAAAATACTTTCTATTCATCCACTCAAGTTCAAACACATTTTTTTAAACTTGTAGTGGATGACACTTGCTATTAATACAGTTTTTTTTCAAATATTAATTCATTAATTGTATTTAATTAACGAATAAATAGTAACAAAAATAATAGTCCAACACCATATATAAAAAAGAAAATCATTCGCTCTGTCCCTGTAGCGCAGTGGATAACGCGTTGGACTTCTAATCCGAAAGTCGTGGGTTCGAATCCTACCTGAAATGGTCTAATTTCTGGGAATGTGATTTCTTTTTACAATGCTATTTATTGGAAGAATTAAATTTAATTAATAAGTAAATAGTAAAAAGCAAAAATAAGAATACAATACCCTATACAGAAAGGAAAATGGAAAATTGCAAGGAAAATCCCTCTTTCTATTTTGTCACTTAATATTGTGATTCTGTCATATGTATATCCAAATATATGTTAATTGTAACTATTTAAAATAAAAAGTAACTATATATATATATAAAATAAAAATTTTCCTTGTTGACCTAAGTAGGAATTGACCTAATTTTTTTTTTTTATATTTCTTGTGTTATATACGTATATGTGCATAGTGGATGGGAAATAAAGTAATAATGTATAAAAAAAGTTTGTTTCTCACAGATTGAATTTTTAAATATTTTTTTGGGTTGTTATCTATTTAATTATAACCAACTTAGAAATTCCATTCTATTACAGTTTAAAAGGTGACTGTGTGTGTCTACGTTTAGAATAGTCATTTTGTAAAAGTGTATAAAATGAATGATTTTTTTTAAATATTTAGTGTCACTTGAATTAGAATATACGTATAAAATTGTTTTTTGAATATTATCTCTTTCTATTTAAAAGTTTTTCGTGATGCTGTAATAAATTTATTTATACACTAGCCGTTACCCACCCACTTTTCTGGCTATTTCATGATGTTACATGAATATATACTGCTTATATATATATAAACAAATTTTTGATGTCTTAGCATTAAGATTTCGATTGTATTGAAAAATATTCTTATAATTCTTGATTTAAAAAGGACAGAGCTTCCAAATAATAGTTTCTAAAATTGAAATAGAATTACCTTTTATATACTTTTTTGTAACCCCCTCCCAAGTGGATATCCACAAAACCCATTTTTAGTGGATCTCTCTACTCAATAAAATAAACATACTTGCCACAAATTTTAAGTCTAAATCTAATAGATCAAAAACGGAATTTTTTATTAATAAGCTCCAGTAACTACCTTTGAGAGTCGGTTTCTGCAAGACCCGTTCAATTCAACAACAGAGACATATATGCTTAATTTCAATAATGTAGGTCTAGTAGTTTGAAAACGGGTATTTTTTTTAATCAATACATCGCTAAATACTCTCTTTCCATCATAAGAGTCGATTTCCGTAAAATCCTTTCTTATTGAATTTCCATTCAGCAAAAGTAACATGCATACTAAATTTTATTCCGGTAAGTAGTAGTTCAATAATGAATTTTTTTTTATATAAATAAGTCCAAACAACTTCGTACTCCCCCCCCCCCCCTCCAGTTGGAGTCAATTTCCGTAAAATCCATTCTTAGCGGATCTATATTCAACAATAACAACTACAAAAAAAAAAATGCCAACATAAAATTGTGTTTTGTCAATATTATCCTTCTCTCTCCATAAAAAGTTTTTTGTTATGCTGTAATAAATTTATTTATACATGAAGTATAGTTAATAAAAGTAATTATACATCTTTACAACAGAATGGAGCCAAACAAAATTTGTACAAATTTGTATTAATGATGATGGTGAGGCTTGGCAAAAACGTGCAAAAATAGCACAATGTATTGCATATTTTATAGTCAATGAATAAAAATCCATGTGCAGAAAAAAGAGAGTAGACTGTATGAAATTCAAAATAAAAACTAAGATTAAGTGAGTCTCTCTGTGTTTTTATACAAACCCTAAAAAGCATCCTAGAGTTTATAATAAACCGCAATGCAATGAATTTGCTGCAATCATTTCGACAGAAGACGGTTCTACAGACAGAAAGGTTGAGATTTTTTTCCGAAGAGTTAACACGACTCTCAGTTTGTGAATCTTTCCTCTCCTCATCCACAGAATTATGTATATAAAAGTTTTTCGTGATGCTGTAATAAATTTATTTACACGTAAGGTGTATTAACAATTGGTGAGTAAGTGAATATTAACGTCACACTGCTCAGCTACTTGAGGGCTTTTGGTGATGGACCTCGTAATTTTGAACCAAAGTCAAGTGACGAGAACAAGACCTGAGCTGGCACCCCTTTCTCCTAATTACCACACCTCGATATATTTAACGTGCATCGGCCCCTTCTGCATTCCTGACCTTCAGTGGTACTAGGCTCGAACTCATGACTTGTGTGCCACGAATCTGTCACCTTGACCACTGGGCTAACGCAGCCACTAGTAAAGGGTGAATACTGGAAAAAAGGTAATTCGGGTGATCAGTTTTACAATTTAACCTATAAGTATGAACAGTTGTATAACTTATGTAATGGGGGTTAGTCCACCGTTAGGCGGACAAAGGGTTCCCATTCCCCTTCCGTATTATTATGAAGATTTAAATCACATCCGAGTAAAGTTTGAATATTAACAAGAAGTATATGTATTTAAGTCTGTAGCTCTTGTATTGTTTCTAGTACCACGTTAATAAAAGATTAAGTATTGATTATACAAAAACATTCACATTGTGATGATATTTTGTTTCAAGAAATTCTTTATTCAATTTAATTTAAACTGATGTGT
>BMAV01002340.1:25551-36297 GCA_019973955.1 Trichonephila inaurata madagascariensis
TCCTGTGTGCGCTACTGATGGCAGCTCTTGGTGAATCGCATCTTTCACTACCGACAGAGGATGGACGGGATTAATACACCCGGGAATTTCAATATAGCAACAGCCAAAAGTCTACTGGAGTCAGATCTGGAGACCAAGGTGGCCATGTAAACTTGCAACGTTTGCTAATGATTCTTAGACCTGGTCGTCCGGATCTTACACAATCCTCTAGTGATCCAGTTTCCTCAAATCGCTGAACAAGATTTATGAGGCGTGCCACTGTTGAAGGTCCTTTTCCAGTCTTCAATTTTTCTTAAGTCGGAATTTACGCAGTGCAACAGTCGCTGGTTTCTTGTTCATGAAAAACAGCTTCGCCAACAAAGCTTTGTCTTTCTCACTCAGGAATCTTGTTCACTTAGTTGGCATGCAACAGAGAATTAGATCTGGATGAAAATCATCAGTATTTGTAATCGCCTGTCTCCTTTGCATATTTCCAACTCAGTCGTTTGTACCAGCGCCATCTGTCGGCAGTTTTTTTTCTTATCTTAAAAAAATCCCGCGACTTATCGATGCTAAACCTGTAAATCGTTTTTTATTTTGTTTAATTTTCCGGGTTTTATACACTTTTAAAGTTTATACGGACTTTTTGCCCACCCAGTATATTTATATACGGAGTGGATCTAATTGATACATAATATTTAAATCTGTTGCATAAAACTCAACTACTAAACTCCTTAAAGCATTCTCCGTTTTAAGGCTAATAAGGTACCCGATTACTGGCGACAACTTATTATTTTTTTTTTTAAATGGAGATTTGGAGATTTGTTTGTGGGGTTTTTTTTTTTTTATTTATTTAGTACATTATACGAAAAGTGCTAAAATTAAGAAGAGAAAAAGAAATTATTACTACTAAAACGGATAAAATAATTGGTAAAAATTTTAAAAAAATTTCATAAACGGGGCCTACTCTGTATAAAAAGTTTATAATATTTCAATTTAATGTGTTACTTTGCTATTCATTTTTGAAATGACCCTCAAGATAAGAGATATTTTAATTTTTTTAAAACTAGAGCTCTTTATCTTAGTTATTATATGAAATTGCTTTAAAAAAACACAGGAATTATATTCGCATAAGGGACTGAAAATTTTGTAATGAAACAGTGATTGATAAATCTGAAGGCTAAAACATTTCTACTATTACACAGAAAATACACAAAAAATTTCAGTTAATTATTTTCAAAACTTTTTAAACAATTGCTCCGTCCCCATTTGAGCATTTTCGAAAAAACACACATTTCGAGTAAAACACATTTTAAAGTTTGACATCTTGTTTAAAGCTATGCCATCTGCTTTTACTAAAACCTTGCAGTTTTTGTTCTAGAGAATAGAAAATAAAAAAAAAAAACTTAGTATTTTTATAAAGATAATAAGTTGGGCTATAAAATATAATCATGAAAAAAAGTGCCCATTTTTGAAAAATTCATGACTTTAGGGTAGTTGGATACTTCAATACCTAAAAATAAGATTGCATTCCATGGGCAATTTTGATATATGAAATACGGTTAGCCTTTAACTGGTTTGCCTGTACACTGTATATAAGCACTGATATTTTCTTCTTTTTATCTTTAATTTGCAGATGTATATATATATATATTTAAAAAATTTTTTTATTATTCCTCCCCTTGAGAGATTCATTATCGTTCTCTTTTCTTAATTTCATTTTAATATATTATCTGGTTTTTCTTCCACGTGTTGTATTAGACTTAACTTTTCAACTTTTTTTTCTCCTATTATGTCGAAAATTTCTGCTGTACGGGGAAGGTTGGATCCATAAAGCATTTATAACCCTAATTCGCTGGCCTAATTCAGCGACAGCTTTTTTTATGCCAACTTAGATTCGTCTCTATTGTAGTAACAATGTAACTGTTAAAACAAAGACAAAAGTTGGCATCGAAAACCTGTTTTTCAGCCTAACCGGGTGTGCATTGTTATAACAATGCAGACAAATCATGCTCTTTTTTCAATTCCTACTATAAGTTCTCTCTCTCCCTACGTATATATTTTTACTTTTATCTTATATATATATATCTTAATCAAATTTTTAATCGTTAATGAAATACTTCCTATTCATCCATTCAAAGTAGGAATTGACTTAATTTTTTTTTATATATATTACTTGTTTAAGATATATATATATATATATGAAGATTTAAGATACACTATATTTATTCGAATTTATGTGTGTGTGCCGCCATTGATTTTAAGGCGCACCTCGAATTCTCTACAAATTTTTGAGAAAAATGAAAAATAGAGTAAAATGGTTTATCGATTTTCAGTTTAACGAAATTAAAATACATTTTAAAGTAGAACTAATAGGAAGGAAATAATTAGTTATTTTATGTGTGTGTGACTATTTTAAACTTTTAAATACATACATGAACCTGTAATTGCTCTAATTCTATCTTCCATGGAATTTTTTTCCTTTGATTCTAAGCCAGATCTAAATTTCAGTAGCATTAACATTGGAAAAAAAAGGGTGGCATAAATTTGAGTTATTACGGTAGTTATCGAATTGCCTTTTTATAGCAATTCGTATTTGAATTCACATTGAACTCAGTTAACGTAATGACTTATGACTAAGACTTCAAAACGAGAAAAATCAACATGTTTGTGTGCGCGAAAAAATTAGGCAAACAAATTTTAACCCAATAACGTTTATAAAATGACACAAAATAATAGAAAAATACGTTAGGCAGGGCCGGCTCTAGCAGTTTTGCCGCCCCGGACAAAAATGGTAAATGCCACCCATCTTTCCAAAGCAAAAAATTATAATATATATATATATATATATATATATATAAATAATTATAATATCCTTAAAAATACAAAATAATTCGAAATAAAGCACTTAATTACTCGTTATGATTCACTAGCGTAGCTAGTACTGAGTGGGTCCTGTATCCAAATTCCTTGGGGACTTTTTTGGAGGGGGGGGGGGGTTTATATATTACGATGTTTTGATTACACATTTTAGGGTCCCTATCATTGATACGGCGATAGCTTCGCCTCTGTTATGATTTCAAATGAGTAAAATGTAAGAAAAGAAATAGCTCGTTTCTGTAGGCCAATTTCTTCGAAAAAGAGTCTAATGATGGTGGGGATCACAAGCGCTTTTATTTTAATTTATAGTAACTACACTCAAGACTAAACTAAAACATTTCCTGTGGCTCTCTATCCACTAAAAACTCTTATTACCCTTGTCCCCTTTAGCATTGCATAGGTGAAAGGAATGTCCATCGTGACCCTACTCCAGGACGGGGAGAAAGTTACTAATGAAAGTTGTGTAAACATATCAACTTTCATAATTTAACATATACTCCCACCTCGATCCCTTCAAGTTTCAAAGTAAAATAAAAATGACGTTAAACACACACATACAGAGTACAAAATAAGGAAATAAGATACGTTAAATGTAATACCAAATTCACACCCAATAATATTTCAGAAAGTATATCAAATTTTTTTGTAACATAAAAAAATATTTTCCAAATTTGATCCAAATGCCTCCTTTAAAATTTGCCGCACCGGGCAGGGGTCCGGTTTGTCCGGCCCTAGAGCCACACACCTCTGCGTTAGGAATTTTTACTTTCGAAGGATTAGCAAGAAAGTATAAACTCAAACTCAGTGGCGCAACAGCCCATGAGGGCCAGGGCCTACTGTGTCCATCCCAGTATACGTGACCATTAGGCGCTGAGGTGCATGAGCAGATGTCCCGATCAAGTGGTCAGTCTGAAGCGAGACCCCCAATTTTTAAGTACCCTAGCAAGGTTGATACTCATTTATCGATCTACATAAAAAAAGAACACAAACATAAAAAAAAATGATTTGAAACTCCTTTAAAAATCTCTAGTTTAAATTAATTTGTTGGATAATTTTTTGAATACTTCCATTAAAATTTAAAGCAAAACAATATATCATTCCATAGATTAAAAATATGCATAATATATTATGATTTTCAAATTCTACCAAAGGTTTCTGTAGGATATTGTAAAAATAAGCAAAGCATTTTTCCATAAGCGAAAATATTGAATTGTCACACATTTTATCAAAAAATATGGTCTAAAAAGAGAGCTAATCGATAGCATCTTCTTTTGAAAAATATTTTTCTTGATATATTTTCATTAGAATGATATCCTGTGAAAATAAATTTGTATTTCAAGACGAGGGGTTTGTTCCCTATGCTGACTTAGATCTTTTGTGGTAGCACATCCTCAGTTCTGTCCAATGTTCCTATTTCCTTTACTTTTCCTTCCAATACCTTCCCTGATCTGACGATTTTAAAATATACGACGTGCCTCTGTATCAATTTTCCATTACCGTCTTCCGCTGTAAACATTATTCCTTACAAGATGTAAGCGGGTGCCATCTCCCCGCTTCTAAGCCATTCAGAGCCCCTCTAAAAGCACCGGCTACATCCATCCTTATCGACAGAACCAACAACCTTACACGCGTCAAACTCTGGATCATCCTCCCCTGGCTTCTTACTTATCCCCCGACTCCAACCCCGGGGGTCATCCATCAACTCTCCAGGAGGAAAAAATTATATTCCAAATGGGGTCCATCTTTTGCTCTTTTCCGATTAAGCCGCTGGAGAAGAGGAAGACATTAAGAATGCAATTCATCTGACTGCCAACCTCGTCTCCAGAGACCTCGGGAAGGCTAATGAAAGAAAAACTTTCTGGTCGAGCCTATTTAGAAAAGACAAGGCAACGTTTAATTCTTTTCACCTCCCCCACCTCTTTTTTTTGTTCCTTAACTCTCCCAGGAAGGGGTATTAATGTTTTTAGAACCAACGAGAGCTACTTATAGGCGTCTGTGCACGTATTTAGGAGAGGAACAATTATCTCGAAGGGGAAGAAGAATTAAGAGACTCGATCGGGATCTTAGCAGTTATGTTTTCCAGATGCTGCCAGGATTTGGAATGAGTGTAATTAGGGCGGGACCATTGTTTCTGAGGTAAATTATTCTTTTATGAAAATGGATGGAGGAATTTAACTAATAAACACAAATGGAGCCCATTCCCCTGGAAATTTTAATTGGGTTATCCTCGATGTCCCTGCCAGGAGCAGACCCAGCAGTGAACCTAATTACAGACTTCCGCAGCTAATTTAAGACCGTGAAGTCTTATTTATTTCAAAGATATAAAATGCATTGGACTTCGTTTCCCATCCAACCCCACTCTGAAATGGGCTCACAAATTTGATTTTCCTGATGCATATAAAGTAATGAGGTACTGTATAGAAGTAGACCATTTGCTTGGTTGTGGCTCACAAACTGCCACAGTGAATTCTTTGGAAAAAAAATTCTCATTTGAAATTAAAGGAGTTTCTTTTAATCAAATTGACAACAAAAACTTAGCTAAACATTTGATTAAACTAAATTATGAAATTTTTATCAAAAACACGCTGAATAAACGTATTTGCAGAGCGGTAAACTTAGATAATAGTTTACGTTTGGGATACTCTTATATATAATAGTATATAACAAGTGAGTGGGAGAGTGTTTATTTACATCGCACTCTAAAGCGACACAGGGGCTACTGACGGTGGACCTCGTAATTGTGAACCTGGTCAAATGACGAGGACGACACTTGAGCCACCCCCTCCTCTTCGAATTTCCTTACCATGCCAACTGGAGGACTTTGAGCCTTTACGGATTTAACGTGCATCAGCCTTCTCTGCACGGTGGACCTTTAATGGCACTAGGTTCAAACTCATGGTAAGGGGACACGAGTCAGTGGCCTTGATCATTAGGCCACCGCTGTAATATGCATCTAACACAATGCTTCTTAAACTGTCAACATTGCGACCCAATTTTCACTTCGCCCACCCCCTCTTACACCAACATCATATTGCATGCAGTAATAATGTAGTACTTTGACGTTAAAGCAGCAATATATGACCTTAATGACAAACCATACAAGTTATCAAGCCGAGTATTAAATTGTGTATATGTTTCTTTTTTAAGTAATGGATATTTTATGTGAGTTATATATATATACTTTTAAGTATGAGGGGCATTCAAATGAAATCTGGTCGCTAATGGAAAGTAACGGCAACGATTTTATTAACTCAAAAATGTAGTTGTACACAGTACAGATACTCAGAAACAGTCTCCCAAACTGTTGGCACACTTATCATGCAGGAAAATAACGCCATTGGATAACATGCCTGGGCGTTTCGACTTGATGGCTCGTCTAAGGGTTCTGTAAAGTGGCTTGATAACGCTGGACATTGATGGGGGTTCCCCGTTCCAGAAACTCGATAAGCAGTGGGCCCTTGTGGTAAAAAAGGACATCATGACCTTATCAGAACTGGTGTGTACGGACTTTTATTTCTTTGGAGATGGTAAAATCGCACTGCTCTGACATAAATAATACTTGCTCTGGCACTTGCTTTCGGGTTCAAAATGGTGACCTCATGTTTCGTCACCAGTGACAATTTGCGACATAAAGCTGTATTCATCATCATGATAACGTTGCAGAGGATTCAAAGACAGCGCCATTCGAGTATAACTCCTTGTTGTTCCTTCTTACTCGCTTACATGTTCAGTAGTGGACGATAGCTTGTGTGACCACCTTCGGCGTGAAACCATACTGTCGCTATGAAACGTCAAACGTTGTGCCTGCGTCAATATCTCTACCGATAGATAGTGCCACCATACACACAGATACGTGGTGCCACCTTTCGTGTAATGCAAAGTTAGACGCACTGACTGGGTTTCATTTGAATGAACCTAATAATAGGATAAGTATTATGTTACTTCTCCCTTCTAATTTTTAATTTGGAACAAATTGCAATAAATATGCAGCATGTATTGTATTTTTTATTATGTCAGAAAGTATTTTGTTCTGCTTCCTTTTAGTAAATTAATAATTTTTTTAAAAATAAACCTTTATTTTCTTCTTTTTGATATGATCGTACCCCCTCACATAGTGTTATCACGGCCTCCTAGCTGCGTTCCACAACTTGAGAATTGCTGATGTAACAAGAGGAAGTAAGGTGTTCGACTGAGTCAATACTTTCAAAAAAAAAAAATTACTCAAAAAAATTTAGGATACATTCCCTAACTACTTAAATCATGAATGTGTTTTAACAACATAAATAACTCAAAATCGCATAAAATGTGAGCAAAAATTAGTAAAAACACGTTAATAGACAAATTACTTCGAAAAACTGTAACAAATTGCCATACAAAAGCTTAAAATAAAGTGGCATTCAAGCTATAGATAATTTTTTTTTTAAATGTAATATAAATAGTTGTGCATTTAGTAATCATGATCACTTTCACGCAATCGTTTAGTGGCCGCGGTATCCGAACGCTCAATTCCGAACTTGTGATCGATATTGCTTCTGTCAAGTTATGGATTCCACACACAGTCCTGATACCATTAAAGACCCATTAATTAGAGAGGTTAATGTTTGTTAAATCTTTCGAGACTTACATTTCTCACGTTGTCGTGGAAGTTTGGAGAATAGGGTACCGACTCAGGTGTGGTCTTCGTCACTTAATAGAGGTTCAAAATGTGCACAAACTAAACAAAATTTTAGTTTAAAAAATACTAAAAAATACGGTTTTAGAAGTTGATTGAAATAAAAACGAGAAAATTAATCTGATTGTGGTAAAAGAGTGGGGTGCTCGATATCGATTGTTATAATTTCTTACAAGTTCAATTTCTAGATGAAGAGTCAGAGTAAAAATATTCTACAAAGCACCCCATGCTTTACCACAGGGGTGTCCAACGCAAATGACCTTGCGGGCTACTTCGGAAGAACTTTACAATCCCGCGGATATTATATTAGATTTGGATCCATTACAAACATTTGTTGGAGTGGAAATTTAAAACAGACTGATATATTATTAAAGTTTTCATTGTTTTTCATGTATACAAACATAGGCAATACAATAATAATAATGCAATGATTAAATGTTTAATTTATTTAATTAGTGAGATATCTGTTTCTCTACTCTTTCACTTAGTTTTTGCAAGTCGATCTCAATGCATGTGTATTTGCGTATCGTAATTGATGTTTCAGTTCTCGTGCGTTAAGTTTGAGCACGCGATTTATGCTTGATAAATTTCAATTTCGAAAAAAAGCAGAGATTTGCAGTAACAGAAGCAACGTTATAAAAAATAATATAATAGCAGTTATATAGGATTTATCTTACAAAAAAGAAAAAAAAAATAACACCTCTTTGAACAAAAAAAAAATATTGTACAAAATAGTCGAATTTTGTAAGGTTGTAAAGAATCTTGCGGGCCGCAAAATTATTCAAGGCGGGCCGCGGATTGGACATCCCTGCTTTACCACAATGACATTAATTTTTTCGCGTTCATCATTTTATTCTTATATTAAGAATTATTTATTACTTTTTAGTTCGATTCTTTATAAAAGCGTGTTTTTTAGTTTTTTTTAAACTATTATGTATTTTTCCTTTTTTAGTTTGATCTACAATAAAAGAGTTTCTTTTTTTAGTTTTTTTTAAAACTATCATTTATTTATTGATGTATTCAACCTTTTTGCTTGTTGTATTTATATTAACCATGAGCGTTTTCGTTTTAGAGTTGTAACTTAATCTAATAGTTGCCAAATCTGGAAATGGGATCTAGGATTAGTCACCAAATCTGAAAATGGGATATCGTTAATCCTGATGATCCTGATCAGGATAATGTAACAAAATTATGAAATTATTGTATTGTCATCGGTCCTTGACAAGTGCTCAAAATTTCGAATTAATCAGACCTTTTAAAGCGGGTAAAAATCGAGTTCAAAGATTCCGTTACATACAGACGAAGCTTATAAAAGAGTGTTAAAATAATCATATTCAAATTGTAAATACATTACAACAAAGTAAATTTAAAAAAATCATGCATCGGCCGGGAATCGAACCCGGGCCGCCCGCGTGGCAGGCGAGCATTCTACCACTGAACCACCGATGCTACACGAACAGATTCGTGTGTATATTATTTAAGGGGCATCATAAAAACAAATGACCGACATCCGAACGATCTTCCTTGTTTAAGCAGCTTGCCTAAAAAAAGAAAAGGTCAGTCCATTTCATCGCTTCATATGAAGATGAGGCGGCCTTTGCCCCGAAGCGTCACTCGAAACGTGCATTTCGGTTTATGGCCGTTTTCTTCCTTTCTTTCTTATTACTAGTGTTTTCTTTCTTTATGTATAAAGCCTATAAAAAGGATTCCGAGATTTTTTTCTTTGAATTTTTTTGAGTTAAAATTATGGAAATTAAGGGGGCCGTAAAAACACAGATTTATAAAATTCACGTAATGAAGAAAAAAAAACACGAAAAAGTAAAATTAATTTCAATTGTTTTACACTCATTTGATACGGTCTTAGTAGCCACACGCTTGTCACTAGATTCCTGTGATGCTGCTAAAGATTCTTTGCTTTGAGGGGTTGATATACTCAAAGTACTTACTTTGACAAAGAGAGAAAGTTGGAGAGTGGGGTCCAGTTCAGGTACCATTCTTTTCACTTGACCATGGTAAAAAACTTCGAGGTTCTTCGTCAATAATAATTGAATTGCTACAAAATGTGACAGTAATCATTCGATGTGATAACCGTACAGACTGTTTGGGTGAGTGAGTATTAACATCGCTCTGTTCAGCTACTCGAGGGCTTTTGACGACGGACCTCGTAATTTTGAACCATGGTTTAATGACGTGGATGACACTTGAGCTGGCTCTCCTCTCCTAACTACAACTCCACACCAATGGGAGGACGTTTGAGCTCTCGACAGATTTAACGTGCACTGCTCCCCTACACGACGGGTCTTAAACGGTACTAGGCTCGAACTCATGACACACCGGCCACGAGTTCGTTACCTTGACCACATTGAATTAAAAACAGACTTTAAACAAATTTGTTGTTCTATTTCTCAAACTTCGAGAAAATTTCGTATTTCATAATTGGGTACAGAAGTTTAAATGTTATGAAAAAGTAATTGCTTCAAAAAGTTTTTAAAATTAAAAAGAATCTTATTTTATTTACGTGCTTTTAATAAAACATATTATGTTTATCTGTATGTGCGTTATTATTGTTGACAAATATGTACTTTTTAAGTAAAGTTTTTGCAAAGAGCAAAAGTTGGTAACAACGAAGTACACACGATCTGATTAACTGGTAACACATGATTGCTTTCCTCGTCTGAATATGACTTCACATGAGTTTTTGAACTGATTGGCTGGAAACACGTGGTTGTTATTATCATGTGACTATAATGTCACATGTGAATTGAGCCCATTAGACATCCTCTATAAGCAACTCCCCTAAATCATCATGGCTAAAAGTGATGAAACAATCTAAAACGATTTTATGCATAAATTATTTCTGTTAATAGTGTAGCTTCTTTAATCATTGTAACCATACCAGACAAAGCTTCTAAAAGCCATTTAAGAGTTGTTAGTGAATGCAACATGAATTAAACAATCAAAAATTAAAAATGTTGTTGTTTCTTATGCCACCTGATTGACAGTAACATCAAATCAAGGCCCGCGGAATTCATCACGACAAAGGGCTACATATACGCCTTTTGTTAGTCGTAAAATTAAAAATTATTACCATTTACGTCTTTTATGATTAAGGACTAATATTATAATTCCTTTGAGATGAATTAGTGATTCAATTCAATGCAAATCCGCTAAATATCTTAAAAAATTTGTGGCACATTTTATGAAATGGCATAAAA
>BMAV01002340.1:36697-58044 GCA_019973955.1 Trichonephila inaurata madagascariensis
GTATCGCTTATGATTAAATTCAACTGAAGACAGAATACCATTTGTTTGGCTAAATTGTAGGAAAATATTATATTTTTATCAGTACCTCCTTTATTTCTTACAACATCAGGACAGATTTCGACTCAGTGGGTCATAAATTATCCCAAGATTTATTCTCCCTGGGGATCATAAACGGCACATCCGTCACCCTCTCAATATCCTGGATGCGGCTCCCCAAGTTACCCACCGCTCCCTTCAGAGGGCGCTGCCAGAGAGTCACGTGAGACGCAGATGGGGTCCGCAGACGATGGAGGGGGTATTCCACTCTCCAGACGCTCCCGAAGCGATCGGCTGCTGCCGGATTCTCTTCCCGGACTCCGAAGACGCAATTATCCGGTAACGGGTTTGTTATCTGCCGGACGAACACCGATTACTTGATTGCTTTTTAATTACTTTACCAATACTTTTAGGGTGCGCGATTATTTCCGCTTTTCGACATCCCCCGCCTCCACGTGGAGATGGATCCCCTGGACGACACCTAACTTCTCTTCAGGATTGGAAAATGGATAGGATTCCAATGAGGAAGTAGATAGTTTAGTTTATGCCTCTTTCATTGTTCCTACAGGGTGATTAACAAGCACTGATAAAAATCACGCCGAATGTAGAGAGAAAAAGATACAGTCGTTTTTTTCCGATTTCTAAAAGCCCCCCAAAAAGGAAAGATATGAAAGTAGGAATTGAAAATGTATTTTTTCATTGCAAATTTGCTTTTAAACAATATAATGTATTCAAAACTAATGAAGTTTAAGAGTTGACAGCCATAATTTTGTGTGGTAACTACAATAAGGCTTACTTTTGCAGTAAATGAAAAGGCTATTAGAATAACATTTCGAAATGCTTTTTAACTTTAAAGGTAATATCGTGATTCTAAGTGTGATCTTAACATTCCATGCTAAATAACACCGAAGGGTTATTGAAATGATAACAGAAGCTTTCTAAGCATCAGAAAATTATTCAAATAAAAAAAATTAAATTATTTGGATACAGTCATCCATTATTAAATGAAATATGCAGTACTGAAAAGCATTGCTTAAAGGCGGGAGGTAGGAGAAGAATTTGACTATTAATTTGAAAATTAATTGCTAAAACTTTTATTCCGACAGGAAAAGAAAACTAATGGAAAAAACATCACAAAGAATCAAGCAGATGAAAAATGACCAAACATTAATAATCGTGATTTAAATTTAAGTATGCAATAAATACTTATTAAGGGTTTTTATTTAGAAATGGCTTTGGATAATATATAAAGTAAGACTTGAAACTTTTTCAGGCTAACACATAATCCTCTTATAGCCTTCAAACATATTTTTACTGACATTTTATGTGTGTTCAAGTCACTAATATTTAAAAATGGACCTGCCCGAAACTAACGCATTCTTCTATACGATATTTCTACACTTAAAGCATGAATTTCATTGGACGTATCTCAAGTATTGATGCAATGTGAAATTAAAGAAAAAACACGAAAAATTTCCGTGACCGATGCTACAATTCATAATTAATTGTGTGTAAAGATGGGTTAGAAAAAAAAAAAAAAGAATCAACGTGTTCCCTGATGAACCTTCATTATTGAACTTCAGCCTCCGAGGTATACACTAACTTACATGAAGCTTCGAATTAGGAACTCTCCCATGAAACTGTCATCCGATTTCTGATCTTCCAAGATGGACATGCCCGGGAGATGCCGGACTTTCCGAAGGATGCTCACCCTGACTCTAGTTTGCTGCTCGGTCACGTGCTACCTCTTCTCCAACCATCCCTTGATGAGCACCGAGGGTGAGGACCCCCCAGGGGAAGAAGGAGCGTACGCCGTCCGGACGTGGCTCCCCCGCCGGATCAAGTCCGGCTCGGAAGAGAACAACCCACCGCTGACCGGCAACGTTTCCGGAGAGATGGTTCGAGTGTGGGGCACAGGAGGGACCCAAAAGAGATTGCCCCAAGCCCTCATCATTGGAGTGAAGAAGTGTGGGACGAGGGCCCTCTTAGAATTTCTAAGACTCCATCCGGATATCCGGGCAACGGGTCCGGAAACGCACTTCTTCGACAGATTTTATGACAGAGGACTGGAGTGGTACAGGTAAGTGCTTAATTATTTTCTTAGGTTTAATCTTAATCTGTAAACGCGATAGAATTTTCTCAGATCTAGAGTATGGTATCAAACTCATAAAGCAAATTCGGCAAAGCAAAAAAGAGCAAATTCGGTCAAAACCCATATTTTTGTTTTCATTATACTGAATAAAGCAATCTTTTGGCTTTACAAAACATGCTTTTTTTTTCGTTTCGACGCTTCCTAGAGGCCAAGTTGCAATCAATTTTACGGCCGCGGTAGCCGAGTGGTATGGGTATCGGATCGCGGCTTGCCCTGTCACGAGTTCGAGCCCCGTACCACTAAAGACCCGCCGTGTAGGGCAGCGATGCACGTTAAATCTGTCGAGAGCTGAAACGTCCTCCCGTTGGTGTGGTGTGGTAGTTAGGAGAGGGGGTGCCAGCTCAGGTGTCGTCCACGTCACTTGACCATGGTTCAAAATTACGTGGTCCGTCGCCAAAAGCCCTCGTTTAGCTGAACAGTGCTACGTTAATATTCAATCAATCAAGCAATCAATTTTACAAAATTAGAAAACCCGGAAGTGGGTCTTTATTTTACTATAGAAATGGGCATTTAAATTATTCAAAATCTATCATGGCGAGTCACATAACGCAAAATATTATGAATATATAACATTTTGAACCTGATACTTATATTATTTTCTAGAGAATGTACAAAAATATTTCTTATTGTATGAATATTTTTTGAGTTATGGCCTGTTACTTAAACAATGGTCTCATAAAAAATGACACATTTCTTATAATATGTACTCAATCAGCTCTAAAATTTTTAAATTTTAGTAAAAAATTAAAATTTTAGTACATTTTCCAGATAAATGCATCTAATTTGTTTTAGTAGTACTTTTAGTGATATAAGTTAATTACTTTTTTCTCTAATTGCTTTCAAATTTTCTAAAAATATTGCTGAATTTTTACTTATAATTGTGATTTTTGTAAATTTTAGATAATGTCTTAAAAATATTGTTGTGTGTGGCTAAATACTAGTATTTATTGGTGTTGATTCCTAAAAAAAGCATTTATAATCTTTTAGTATGTTATTTTTTTAAAAAAGTACTCCGAATGTGTTCGGATGCCTGAAGTGTTTGTACACGTGAAGAAATTAAAAATATTTCTTTTGGGTTTGCTTACAAAAATACGTGAAAAAAAGGAAGGAAATGTGTTTGTTTCAAATTGAGAAATAATACTTATATTTTCAGTTAAGAGTAGCATCAGATCTATTATATGTAATACACGGTTAAATAGAAATGTTCCTTTTTTATAAAATGATGACTTTTTTTTCCGATTCAGGGAAAGAAATATATATGTATTTTATATATTTGAAGGGTTCTTTTTTGATATTATTATTTAATAATCACCAAATAGTTTTGATACTTCAGAGAAGGCTGATAAAAAAAAGGCTTTGATATAAATTAGTCAATCATGTTTTAGAAAGAAAACCTTCACACCTTAGCATCAAAAGTATCGAATTTTCCTTTTAAAATGTTCATATATTAGTAAATTAACATTCTAATACTAAATATAGTTAAATTAGTGTACCCTTATTTCATATATTAAGCGAGAGATAGCGTTCAATCAACTAGTGTAGCTAGCTCTGAGGGAGCCCTGTATCAAAATTCCTTCGGGACCCGTTTTTAGAGATGGGAGCCCTGTTAATGGGACTGTAGTAACACATGTTGGGGCCCCTGTAGCTTCGGGGCCCCTTATCATTGGTACGGCTGATACAGCGGTTGCTGCGCCCCTGGTTCAATTCCTTGATACTTATAGCTATTTTTGATTTTCTAAATGAAACTGTTTGATATTTAATTTCAAAGAAAAAGGTCCGTTTTTAAAAAATTTGAAAAAAAAATTATTTTTTATAATTGCATAACATTTTGATTGACGTTTTATATTTCTAAATGCGGTTTAGTTATTGTATGGTATAGTACAGTGGTGGCTAATCCGCGTCCCGGGGACCTCTTGTGGCCCACCTTGAATAATTTTGCTCCCCACGAGATTAGTTATTACTTTATATAAGGTGACTGTTTTGTACAATACTTTTGTTTTTAGAATTTAAAAAAAAAATAATACTATAATTGCTTTTATTTTATCACGTTGCCTGTGTTACTACGAATTTGTTGTTTTTTTCCCTTCGAGATTGAAATTTATTGAACATAACGGACGAGAACTTGCAACATCAATTACGATGTGCAAATACTCGAATTGAGAACGATTTGCAAAACCTATGTGAAAGAGTTGAGAAACAAATAACTCACTAATTAAATAAATCAAATATTATTTGATTATTGCATCATCATTATATTATCTATATTTGTGTACATGAAAAACAATGTGAAAACAATTAAAATATATCAATCTCTTTTAAATTTTCCCTCCAATAATTGTTTGTAAGGGTTCCAAATCTAATATAAAGATATGTATTTTTATATGCGCACGGGATTATAATTTTTTTCCGAAGTGGCCCGGTAGGTCATTTGCGTTGACCACTCCTCTGGTATAGTATATATATCCTTTAAATATCTTCGTAATAGTACATTAAATTGAATTCTGAAAGCAATTTTAGTTGAATACATCACATTTATCTATAGCGAAAATACATGAATTAAACAAGTAACTAACAAGTTCACAACCAAGTAGAATTTAATTTCAGTATTTACATAACTAATAACTGAAATACTAAATTCATTACTGTAGAAATTAAATAAAAGTTAAGATTATTCATTTGAAAAAGGGAGTTTCCCTTTACAATTACCATCTTTGACATGCATTGAGGAGAGTTCTTTAAGTTAAGGAGCAAACTTTTTTTAGTGTCATTTTAATATAAACAAAAGTTAATTTTATTTTAGGAAAATTTGAAGAGGTCTACTGCAAAAAGGCCATCTTTTCGGAAAATTTATGAGATTTTATGCATAGTCAGATTTTTTTAATGTTTAAAATACAGTGACATTTTTGAAAAATTCGCCATTATCAGAAAATGTTATATCATATGTATATCAAACACATCAGTGAAATGTTTTAAGTATCAAGAATAACAGGAAAAATAGCTTTTTTTATGGCAAAAAGCAGACAAGGCAATTTTTTTCAAATTGCCTCAAATTCAACTATGGGACCAATAAAATGCCTTCAGCGGGCCATTCGTGGCTCACGGGCTACGGAATGAAGACCCGTAGACTAAAGCATGTATTGAAATGATATGGGTTATGAAATCTCGCGTTCAGACACCAACCATTTTAATCCACACATAGAGAATCTATTGAAAGAGAAAAAAAAACACTGAAGGCATAAAGCAAATATAAAATAGTAGCAAAACCATAAAAGAAAACCACGTTTCGAGTGATGAGATCATCGTATCTCGCTACAGATAATAAAATGGACCTTACCCAGCTGCATAAGCAGAAGGTACACTAAGAAATACTTTGGATGTCTTCGCTCAATGTCAAAGAACAGGGCATAAAATCTGAGCACTTTTTTTTTTTTGGTGACCAAAAAAAGCTCGAACATTAAATATAATCTGATTTGATACCTGACATATATTTTATTCCATTCACATTTGTTTATGTCAATCTTTTTTTTTTTCTTCTGGTTTTAAATAAGAGTCCCATACTTTGTCTGTTATATTGTAATGTTCAATAGGGTTTAAAACTCGTGTGCTCAAGGGAAAAAATGCAAATTTTTCGAATATTTCTAAATTTTAGAAATACTATGGACTTGCGTTACAATATTGTAACTGTTTTTAGTCTGAAATTGTGTTCAGAGTTTCTATTGCGATGTTTGACATCAGGCAAAGACAGTCTTGATGGTTTTAAAAGTTGGTTATTTTGCTTTGGTTGAAGCTCTCTGTAGGCAGATTAGTTATTAGGTGAAAATACAGGCGGCTCAGTAGTAGAATGCTCACTTGCCACGCTGGCGATGAGGGCTCAGTTCCCGGTTGAAGCGTCGGCTTACATTTTTATTCTGTTGATTAGTTCCTATAAGAACAAAAATAAAGAGATTGAAAAACTTCATAGCAGAAGAGTCATCGGTAATGTATTAATTTTGTAACATGCAAAAGTTTGAGATTTCTATTTATAAAAACAAATACATTGAAAGTCATGATTTACTTATGGTAAAGAATCTCGACCCACAAAAAAATTAAAAAAAGGAAAAAAAGTGTGCATTACCGAATACTTTTATCTATAATTTTTGTATCTAACATAGAAAAAGTGTAGCACAAGTTATAAATGAGAAAAGTAAAGTATTAGTTGTGAATATTAACAATTTTTATATCTCTATGAATAAAGTTTTTTTGTTTCTGTTTCATGTTTGGTAGTTTAAGGGGTGTTGGAAAGCTAAAATCTTATTTTTTTGACAATTTGAGGTTTTTACATTTTCAAATTGTACAGATTTTAACCTTTCTAAAAATACCTTACTTTAACCTCTAGGGTATTTAGAAGCCCTTAAAACCTGTTTTTAAATAATTGTTGAAACTGGGACACGCCCATTTGAATGGCGAAAAAGTAAACAAAGTGCTTCGTTTTTGCTTAAAAGTTGAACATCTAATATAAACCAAAACACGTATCTTTTATTGTAAATTTGAACCTTTTTTTTTATTATTTCCTAGCCGATTAGTCCCACTGTTTACATCAAAATCAATTTATTTCAAAATGTACATTTTGATGTTCGATGTACTTTTTCTGATAAACTACTGTTCACAGGTATATAAATTTTTTTATGATATATTTAAAATGATGGCTAATATATACTGAAATGAGCTTTTTGTAAAACACTCAAAAATTTATTTTTTACAAAATTTTTAATGTGAAAAATGGTCATATTTCACTATGTTTGATAAAATATTTTATAAATTATGGAAAAATTCAAAATTAGCTAAAAGTTCATTTCAGTATAATGAGAAAGGTGTACTTTAATTGTATGAAAAATTTCAAGCATGTACATGTAACAGATTTTGAGAAAAGGTACATCGAAAACAGCCAATTTGAGAGAGAGAGAGAGGTTTCCAACTCCCTTTAAGGCTGTTTTCGGCTTATGTTAAAGTATAAGACCCTAATTTTCGGAGTATTTTTTCAGATATAAAAGTACTAAAACATTAATATTATATTCTGGCTTCACTATCCTGTAGAAAATCACTTATTTTATCATATTACTCATTTTTATCCGAGTTAATGCATTTTTTATGCTATAAAATGTGTTTCGCATTTTTTTCCTATGCCGTAATGCTAAATGAGCAATTCCCTTTGCATGCTAAAAGAAAAAACTAATTATTTATGAAATATTTTGAAATTCCAAAAACACTATGTTATAAACAAATGCATGAATTGCAATGTCACAAGTTTTTTTATAAAGATTGAAGAGTATTTTTTCTGTCCGAAAATGTGTGCTCCGCGTTAAGTTCGCTATCTTGTGTATACGGCGAAAATTGCCTTAAAAGTAATATTTTCTACACAATTCTCTTGCGTATTTGAAATCAAATACTGAAAAGAAAAATTTTTCAAAATCAAATTCATTGAATTCAAAATTTTCCTTTGAAATCACATTCATTGAATTCAAAAATTTCCTTTGAAATTAAAATTAATGTTTGAATATTAACGTCGCACTGTTCATACAGCTACACGAGGGCTTTTGGCGACGGACCACATCATTTTGAACCATGGTCAAGTGACGTGGACGACACCTGAGCTGGCACCCCCTCACCTAACTTCCACACCACACCAAGGGGAGGACGTTTCAGCTCTCAAAAGATTTAATGTGCATCGCTGCTCTACACGGCGGGTCTTTAGTGGTACCGGGCTCGAACTCGTGACAAGGCAAGCCACGATCCGTTACCTTGACCTCTAGGCTAACGCGGCCACGAAATCAAAATTAAACCAGTAAGTTATGATAAAACATTTTAAATGTATTGATAGTTGATTCAAATGGTACCTCTCTAAGCAGTTACATGAAATGACATTTCTATCCCTAGATCAGGGATCGACAAATTGCTACTGTTTGCACAGACCAAGGAGGTGGCCAACCCAAATGATCCTAAGGGCACTTCAGAAAAATATTATAATCCCGCGGGCAATATATAAATGTATTTATGTTAAATTTGGACCCACATTACAAGCATTTATTAGAGGAAAAATTTAAAACAGAATAAACTATTATTATTGCTTTCATTATCTTTCATGTATAAAGACATAGACAATATAATAATTCTAATGAAATGATCAAATAATGTTTAATTTATTTAAATAATGAAATATTTGTTTCTCAATTCTATCACTTCGTTTTTGCAAGTCGATCTCAAATGTGTGTATTTGCACATCGTAATTGATATTGCAGGTTTTCGTCCGATAAGTTTGAGCGCGATTTTTGCTTGATAAATTCCGTTTTCGAAAATGATTCACTGATGTAAGGAGAAAAAAAGTTATAGGGATCATGCATGATGCTATGGGGGTATCGCTGCAATGCAATACTGCCCACTTCTAAGTATATACAAAAACATAAGCAACGTGATAAAATGGAAACAATTATGGGATTTATTTGTTACAAAATACTACACTAAAAACAAAAATATTGCGTAAAATATTCATATTTTGTAAAGTTGTAACAAATCTTGTGTGCCGCAAAATTATTTAAGTAGGGCCGTGGGTGGGCCATCCCTGGCCTTGACAATTGTGGCTCTTAAGCGTGTCTGCTTATATGCATTAAAATATGCTGTCTAGTAAAAATTATCGCTTTGTTTTTTGATTTTTTAATTTATTGAAAAATTTAAGCTATATTTGCATAATTATAATTTGAAGCTATATTTGCATAACGTTGACTGGTTTAAGAGTTACTTATGACTTGTTTTTCATTAACGAAATTTATTGAGAATCGATGAAAGTATTAGAACTGGTTCAAAAGCATTAGAAGTCAATCTATTGGTTAAAATGCCGGCATGAGATGACTTGAACGTGATTTTCAGCAAAGATTATTTATTTGCATTTATGAGATTGTGGGTACTTATGAATGTACTCGAGATGCATTTCAAACTCCAAGAAAGCGACAAACACATTTCATATCTTAAGACGTGCTTAAGGGTAGCAAATAAAAAAAGGGTGCAGAAATTACTTTGGCTGTTCCTACGTATGAAAAAAGTCAATTCTATTTAATCGTTAGTGTAAACACATGAAATTCTCGAATAAAGCACTTACGGTGCAATAGGGAATTTTTCAAAAAAAATTTCCAACGCTGCTATTTTGACAATGACTGTTCTTGCATTAATGTATAGAAATATCTTCGATAGTTCTTAGTTTTTGAAGGAATGGAAACTGTTACTTTGTTTGAAAACTTATTCAGCACGACATCGCGACAGCTACTTGAATTCCACTCTTCCCTCTTTTCCGGATAAGCACGCGTATGCATGTAAATGACTTTTTGATACTTTGTATTTTGTTTCGGTTACAATTTGGCTCCTCTCTCTAGAAAGTTTGCTGACCCCTGCCCTACATAATGCGATAAAAAAACACATTAACTAAAAACGTATATTATAAATTTTAATCTGTAAACTAAAGTTTATAAAAGAATATTGTTCGAAGCAAATAAAATGGCAATAGCTTTATGATGTTTAAGCGAATAAAAATGTGTATATATATATACCTCTTTCGAAAAATAAGTTAATATTTAAGTCATTATATCTTGATTTTTTTTAAAATAAGTTAATATTTAAGTCATTATATCTTGATTTTTTTTAAAATAAAATTAAGAAATCTCAAAATTTGAATCTACGAGTATTTCAATACATGTCTTTGTTAGCAATAGTAACCGATCCAAACTGCATTCTGTTGCAAAATCAGGTAACTGTGGTAGCCTAGAGGTCTGTTAACCTCAAAGTTCTCTCGCTATTGGAAGGAGTAGTTTGGCTCAGGTGTCGTCCTCGTCATTTGACCGAGGCTTAAAATTATGCGGTCTGTTGCCTGTAGCTCTCGTGTTGCTTTTTTATTGCGACGTTAATATAACTCTAAGCTACAAAATTAGGAAATCAGATGGGGTATAAATTACCACAAAATTTTCTCCAGGTTACAATTACAGCTTGCTCCTAGTTGTATCTGAAAATTCTGTGCAGGCGTAAATATAGAGTGAAGTGGTATAGTGTGGAGTTACCATTTACGTTTAAAAACAAGCAACGTTACACATGACATGCCTTTAAAAAATATCTAACGCGTATGACAACCCATAAAATAAACAAATTTTGGGATAATAGCTTTTGTTGCTCCAAATCGCACATGAAGATATTAACTGTACACAAATTTAAGAAGGAAAAAACAGCTGAAATACATGTGAATTTGAGAATAAAGGTTTTTATTTTATCTCGATATCATATCAGACTTTATCTTTATATAACAATATAAACCTTTATTCTCTCACTTACAAAAAAAAACTTTCATCACAAGGATAAGCATTCTTACCGTAATAAAATTATTGAAGAGATTGAATAGAGTACTAGGAACTGACTGTATACGAGAAATACTCGAATGACCTTTTGAAATAAAAATATGAAAACATCCGATAGAAGATAAATTTCCCAGATACTTCACGAAGGCACTAGTTGCTGGATGGACCTCCTCGGCCCTTCCGAGGGAGGTCCACAAAAAACCATATCTCCACCATTCCGTCGTTACGAAGAGCCGGGAGCACCTTGGGAGTCAAGCACCCATTGTGCCTTTATGGGTGCTCCGTGGAGCGTCTAATGGCTCCGCGGAGCTGAGTGGAGGGAAAGGGAGGTTTTATGGTCCGATGGGTCGAGGAGACTTTCGATTTTGCCATGAAGGAGAGCTTTAAAAGAGGATCGCGTCTTGGGAGGGGAGAGCGTCTGGCATCGAGAGTGTAATTGAAGCTATTCGGAGGGCACGTAAACATTTTTCACATTCTGATTATGTTTCGAATTTTTATATTAGAATCATTCGGTTGCTTTAAATTAAATTTGAGAAGTTATTCTTCCCACACATAAAGGTCCACATCATAAAGGTCTGATTTTTTTTAATTCCTACTATTAGTTCATTCTCTCCCTATATATATTTAATTATATATATATATATATTGTTCAAATTTTCAATCTTTAATAAAATACTTTTTATTCATCCACTCAAACACAAATACATTTTTTAAAACTTGTATTGGATGACACTTAATGCTAATACAGTTTTTTCAAATATTAATTCATTAAATCTATTTAATTAATGAATTTAAAGTAAAAAAAATAAAGTAATAGTCTAACATCATACGTAAAAAGGAAAATCACTCACTGTGTCCCTGCAACGCAATGGATAGCGCGTTGGGCTTATAATCCGAAGGTCGTGTGTTTGAATTCCACCTATAATGTTCTAATTTCTGAGAATTTGATTTCTTTTTAATATATATATGCTATTGTATAGGAATAATTAAATTTAATGAATGAATAAATAGTAGCAAACAAAAATAATAGTCCTACACAAAAAGAAAAATGGAAAATTGCAACGAAAATCGTTTTCTATTTTGCCACTCAATAGTGTGATTCTGTCATTTGCTTATACATACTTATATTAATTGTAATTATTTAATAAAAGTAACTAAAATGAAATGTTTCTTTGTTGGCCTAAGTAGGAATTGACTTAATTTTTTTTATATAACTTGTTTATATATCCAACTGTAAGAAATCTTGAAAATAAGTCGAAAAATTATACATACTTGAATTTCTTTATCTTACAGGTTTTTTTTTTTCCGTAATGTAACAGAACACACCAAAGAATTGATTACGTTTTTTTCTATACTCCAGCATTAATATAAATTGGAATGATTTTATGATTTGCACCCGTTTTCCGGTGATAAGTCTTTATATAAATTGCAAGAGTTTAGGGTGTGTAAATTTAATTTGTTTATTAATATTGCACTCTGAAGTAACATGAGAGTTATTGGCGAGGAACCTAGTAATTTTAAACTACAATCAAACCAGGAGGACGATAATGGGCTAAATTCATGTGACGTCATAGTCACATGATAATGATGAACACATATTTTTAGCCAATCAGTTTAAAAACTGATGTGACGTCATTATTACACGATAAAAGCAATTATGTGTTTCCAGCTAATTAGTTCATGCGCTTCGTTTTTGCCAACTTTTGATCTTTTCAGAAGAATTCTCTTAAAAAATATAAATTTGTCAACAACAATAATGTACATAGGTAGACAAAATGCATTTTATTTAAAAGTACACGCATAAAATAAGATTCTTTTAAATTTTAAAATCTTTTAAAGAAATTTATTTTTATAGCATTTGAACATATTTACACAATTACAAAGTGCGAAATTTTACCCAAGTCTTACAATTAGTCTGGTATCTGTTTTGAATTCAATGAAGAGCACATGTTTGTTTTTATCACGTGCCCGTCATGAATTCAGCCCATTGAGCTAGCACCCTATTCTGCAAACTTCCACATAACATCGATGTGCATTAGCTCCTCTATACAATGGATTTAGGGCATGTGGAATACAAAATGTGAAACACATTGTATGCAGAAAGAAAGAAAGATAATATAGAGATGTGAAGGATACAGAAAATTCTCTGGGTCTATCTCTCTCGTTATATCAGATTATAATATTAATACAACAGTATCTTCCTTTTGAATTCATCTGTTTAACATTTTGCGATGACACAGTAGATGATTCAAAATAGTATATTTTTTCAATATACTTACGATTAGTCATTGTTATTTTTTGAACAATTTATTTTCTAATTTCTTTGTGCACAACAAATGAAAGCGTTTGGGCTGGTAAAATTTCAATTAGTTGCATTGCAGCTATACAATGACTAGTGGTGACGAATTTCACATTTTCAAACTGTGATATGACACAGGAATGACACAAATTTAACTTGTATTGACCCCTATGACAAGGGTTTGGATATATAGCAGGGGTGGTGAACCAGTGGCACTCATGTCATTGATGGCACGTGACACAATATATTTCGGGCACTCCGATCAAAACAGCTTGCATTTTAGTTCAAAATAACAAAGTTCAATACGTTTTTTATCGTCTTGCCTTAGTTACGACGTGGACTACAATTGATAATGATGCAAAGTTTGTATAAGATTTTTAACTGCTATTTAACATGGCTAGTTTAGCACAAAAAAAGTGCTAGACAGTAAATGTTGCAGAGAGTTTCAAACATGTGGACGGAGAAATTTGACACTAGTAAATGCAACAAAACGGTGTGTGTTTTATGTTCTGGAACAATGGCCTGTAGAATATTGTGTCTGTAAAACGGCATTTAGAAACCAATCCTTTTGTCAAAAAAGTGAAACAGAACAAAAAGAATTAATTGCTTAGATACCGTTTGGCAGATGATTCCAATTCAGCATGCATTCTGATAAAAGTAACATCTTACAATCCAAATATTTTTGTCATTTAATGTTCCACAACAAAAGTCACACTGTTACTTTAATTTGAATTACACGTACAAAACTAAACCATTAACATACAGTGCAAAATGAATTATTTCGTGGTAAATAATGAGTTTTGAGTTGTTAGTATTTAGTTTTATTATTTTCCCAACAATTACAAGTCAAAATTATTTGACGGCACGTCTATACCTAGTGATATGGCCACTCTTTGGTGACCATATCTTTGATTGTCAGCGTGAATTAGAGGTGTGGGATTCTCAAAAGGATCAGACATTTTAAATTCTTAATATGACTTTATTAAGAATATAACTTAAGCCTCTAACAATTTAGATAAATTTATATGAGTGAGAATCTATAATGAACCAAACACACAGCGATAGTTAAACCGAATCGCGTAACTTAGACCACTTTATCTAAATAATTATATTATCCACCTACTATCAATTCTGATAATATTACAAGTTCTAATATCAAATAATCAGTCCTACCTTAATCCAAACTAAGATTCTATTACGGTACTAAGTCGTCTGGGCGCGCGTGCAATGGTATGCTCCTTGTAGTAATGGCTAGATATCTCGGTAACTTTATGATAGGCTGTCAATTCACGTTCGTACCTCTTCCAAACTTAACTTTCCCTAAAATGCCATATGGCTTACTGAAACTTCTGTTCTTTTAAAAGCTCTCTTATTTGCATTTCATATTCGCATTTCGCTTCTTGGATTTTGGTTGGAAAAGAGTTGCCATTAATCTTGGCCGTCAAAGAATCCACAAGTTATGTTACAGAAAAGACGCTTGAGCCCGTCACAACCTCTTTAAACATTTCTTTAGAAAAAAATGGCAAATTGATCCATAAAAGTTCGCCATCCCTGATATGTAGCATATATATATATATATATAAGTACTCAAATTCATGACCAAACTTAAATAATCATAAAATTAACCAACGGATTATTGCGACTCAGTCAAAAGCAACTAAGAATTGAGCTTCTGGTTTGGAAGATCGGTTGAAATTTCAATTCATATAAAATATAATGAGCTGAAGTTATAAAGTATTTAAACTGTGTGTATCAGTTTCTCTTTAAGGATGGCGTGAAAGCTTTGATTGAAAAACATAATGCTTATATTCTATAATAATATTTCAAAATGATGAGCTTATCCATCGACTGGCGATAGGTTGCATTTTACGTTAAATAAATGTTCGGCACAACGCTAGATAAAAAATACCAGAACTACTTTAAAAAAGTCATAAAACACGAATATCTTAAAAGAAAATAACTTTCCGTGTAGAAAGGCTGAAGTACGTTAAAACTGTCGCGGCGCAAACGTCCACCAATCGGTATGGTGTGGTTGTTGAGAGAGGAGAGTCCAGCTCAGGTCGTATCACTCATCGTTCTCATCACTTAACCGTGGTTCAAAATTACTAGATCAGTTTCCAATAGCACTCGTGTTGTTTTATTTTATGAAGTCATTTTAACACTCATTCACACTTACTAAAATTATTTTTTAAAAAAGAAAGCACGATGCATCGGCCGGGAATCGAACCCGGGCCGCCCGCGTGGCAGGCGAGCATTCTACCACTGAACCACCGATGCTTCGAAACACTCTTGACGTTATTTTTACTCAAGTAGGAACCATAAAAACAAGTGACCCACTTTCAGCACATATCCATCACGAGTGTCTTCCGAGTGTACTCAAGCTTTCTGACGCGAAACGGCAGATCCCCGTCCGTTTCATCGGCCCATGCGGAAAAAAGGTGACTTCTGCCTCGACATATCATTCATATAACAAGTGTCTCCTTTTGCTTGTGTGTTTATGTATCCATTTCCTTCTTTCTGCTGTTCACTCGTATATTGTATATTCTTATTATAAAAAAATTAATACAAGGGCGTTTTCGCGTTCTTTGATTATCAAATGTCATTTGAAATCACTGGTGTAGCTAGTCCTGAGTAGGCCCTGTATCAAAATTCTTTGGCGGCCTTTTTTTAGAAAATAAGCACTTAATCGCATTAATAAAATTTGTTTGAAAATAGCAAAATATTACATGTGGGGGGGGGGGCCTGTAGCTGGTAGGCCCTGTATCATTGATAGGTAGCTACCAGGGAAGTCTTAAAGCATGAGCTCGGTCACAATGGAGGCCTTGTTCCCGTTCTCGACTCTGTCGTAATAAGATCATGATTCGAATGATTTCAACGGTCAAAAATTATTTTCGGTTGTATTCTCCGAGAAACTGGGAATTTCAGACGATTCGTCTACTGGCTACATGTGATGACCGTTGTCCATGTATAGACCTAGGCCTTCTACCATAAACCATCATTACTCATTCAGCAAAAGACGGCAGTCTTTCCAGCCGGTTTGTGTGATTGTAAATCATGCGCATTTATTTGTTTCGGGTTATTGTTTGTCAGAGTATTTGACAACGTATGCTATGTACGTCATAAATGGGGCCTACGTTTGAGTAGTGGTCCAGGGCTTATTTTTGCTTAGAGGCCCAGGGCCTCAAGAAGTCTTAAGACGTCCCTGGTAGCTGCGCCCCTGTTTGAAATAATAAGAGATTATTCAATTCAAATCCGGGCAAATAATCCAGTAAATTCGGTTTCAAAGAGAGCCATCACGGGGTAAGAGGTAAATGTTAAGAGTATGTAATGTATGAAGTACGTCCTCTTTTTTTACTCAAACTGAAAATGAATCTTTTGTAACTAAAAAAATTGACATAATAAAATTCTTCTTCGGCTATGTAGTAAGCTCAAATTAGCTATTAACAATGGATCTAACAATTCTGAGCCTCAGTCCGTCGATGAGAAAACATCTGAAACGATTCTTCTAACGAACATCAGAGGAAAGAGTTTTAAACTAAATTGCATTCAAATAATGACGACCAAAATTTTTATTAACGTTGTGCTTCGAAAAATTCAAAGACTGAATCTACGAGGAGATTCACATATGCCCGAGCTTGAAAACAATAGACGTTTAACCCTACCCATAGCGAATAGACAAAATTAAACACTGTTTATGGTATATTATTGCGTAATTAGTTTCCAATAGCGTTGATATTCTTGATGCAAAGTACCGTACAAAATAGAAGTTGGAAAAACTCTCATTTTGTTTTGAGTAGATTTTTTTTATCCTTCCAAATCTAATTTTTGAAAATATTTAAGAAAATAAAAACATACTCAGCTCTTTACAAACATTTTACCTCGAAAACCACGAATTGTAAAAAGTTTCAGATGTGTGTGTGCTTGTGAATTCTTTTTCTCTTTCTTCAACATAAGCGCGCGTAAGTAACGTACTCGTGGCCGGTGTATCATGAGTTCTAGTCTAATACCACTGAAGATCCGCTGTGCAGAGTGGGATAATGCACGCTAAATCTGTCGGGGTTCAAACGTCCTCCAATTGGTGTGATGTGGAAGTTAGGGGAAGGAAGGTGCAAACTCAGGTGTCGTTCTCGTCACTTGACCGTGGTTCAAAATAACGAGGTCCGTTGCCAAAAGCCCTCGAGTAGCTCAACAGTTCAATAAAAAGTACTTTGTTGAATAATAGGAAAACTCAACAGAAAAGTAATTCCAAACAACATGCAATTTAAAATCATGAGATTCGACATTAACGGAATAAAACATTAATTAATGAATCACGTTACTATTTGAAGGAACTTGTATCGTTCGCGAATTAATTTCATTCACTCCGCTTGGTATTTAGCATTTAAAATATTGAATCACCGAAGTGGATCTTCAGCGTTTGCATGTATTTTAAACATCATAAAAGAGCGTGGCAAAAATGAGGGATTACATTTCTAGATGCCTTGTTGCTAATGAAGCATAGCAGTGCAAAACGAGATGATTGTGTGTGTGTGTGTGGGTCCCAATTTCACAAAACTTTGTTGTAGCAGACTAATTTGGAGGCTGCTGTGTGATTTTTCACGGTCCTTTGACTACGGGCGTGAAAAGGTTTGAGTAAGAAACAGATATTATCTACAGTTAACTAATTTATTTAGCCTTTAACACTTTTGAGAATTTATGAGAATGCACTCTGATAACTAAACCCGAGGAGAAATAAAACTTATTATTCATATTAAATAATTATAAACAATTATCTTAAAAATTCTCTTAAACGCGCTTACTGCCAATTTGCTTAATCGTCAGCAGTAAAGTGGACGACTTCTACTTATCTCTGAATCTTCCCTATTGGAATTAATATTACGAAGTGTGACCACTGGTGGCTCATACTACGCTTTCCGCTTAGGATCAATTTTTAACCATACCACCGCCTACTTGACGACTAGTACTTAAATAGAAATTTACATTTACATAAAATAAAGTATTCTCTAAGGAAAGCGGTTTTCAACTAAAATCCCTGTTAAAAAGGGTATTTTCCCCAAGAGGATTAGTAGAAGCCCGAATAGAGCCCGTTACAGATTGATTAGCTGCCCATCAAAGTCAGTTACAGTTATTATTTTTGTGAAATATGGAGCGACAAAGAGGCTATTATCCCATCCCATCAAAGTCTCGTTTTTTAAAAAAACATGAGAACTATTGGTGATATATTTTGTAATATCAATGCCTGTGACGAGGACGACAGTAAAGCTGGAATTCATTTTCCAAATTTTCACATCACCTAAACTTAAGAATTTTATTCCTCGACAGATTAACTGTGCGTTTTAGCCCTGCAGTACAACATATCTTTAATTGTTTTCAGGGCTGAAATCTGTGACTTGTCTGCAACTACTATGCCCACGAATTCGCGGTGACAGCGATTATAGCTGTCCCCAGTATTTCTAATATGGTGTGGATGCTTAAAACCGAGATATTCTCCTCAGTTTGAACATGAATTTTTGTTACAAAGTCCACCTAAAATAGTAGTTTAGTGTTTACACATAGCTGGAAAAAACAATAGTATTATTCAATACTATTATTGTTTGAGAAAAAATTGAAACAAAAACGTGCATCGGCCGGGAATCGAACCCGGGCCGCCCGCGTGGCAGGCGAGCATTCTACCACTGAACCACCGATGCTTCGAAACACTCTAGACATTATTTTTATTCAACTTGGCACCATTAACAGATGACCCACTTTCAGCATATTAAGTACTTCACGAGTGTCTTCCGAGTGTTCAGCTTTCTGAAGTGAAACGGAAGAGGCCCGTCCTTTTCATCGCCTCAAATCGAAATGCGATGACTTCTGTTCCGACATGTCATTCATGGAACGTTAACTTTTGCTTGCGTTTTTTATGTTACTATTTCATTCATACTGCAGCTCGCATGTATTTTATGTTAACAAATTCACGCAGATGAGTTTGAACTTTGATTAACAAATGTAATTTGAAGTAGCAAAAGCTTCAGTAATTGAAATTCAGGTAAATAAACTGAAATTCAGGTAAGAGAGAGATCCCTCACAAAATAGGAGGTAAAGGTCAAGGGAATAAAAAGATCCCTTCTCTCTTCACTTAGACCTAAATTCAACTGACGGATTTGAGATTCGTCAAGAAGTTTGACATATCCTGTATAAAACAAGTGCAAATCGTTTGGGCAATAAGTTAGCTAGAATTAACTATTAGTAACGGATCTCACAACTTTCAGCTTCAGTCAATCGGCAAAATCAAAGTCTGAACGGTACGTCTTTGTTCTAACTTAGTCCTCGAAAACCATTTCAAAGCCCAATGCGTGGCCGCGGTAGCCTAGAGGGAAAGGTATCGGATCGTGGCAGGCATGTCACGAGTTCGAGCCCTGTACCACTAAAGACCACCGTGTAGGGGAGCGATGCACGTTAAATCTGTCGAGAGCTCAAACGCCCCCACTTGGTGTGGTGTGGTAGTTAGGAGAGGGGGGTGCCAGCTCAGGTATCATCCTCGTCACTTGAACATGGTTCAAAATTACGAGGTCCGTCCCCAAAAGTCCTCGTGTAGCTGAACAGTGCGACGTTAATATTCACTCACTCAAAGCCCAATGCATTCAAACACCAAAATGAATTCCTGCGGTATTCGTGGAAAAATTCAAGAGTTGAATCTACGATTACATTCATATTTTTTCGAGCTTAAAATTTCAGACGTGAGACACTATCCGTAATACGTAGACATTTAAATACTGCTAGTGGTAATTGATTCTTAAAGTCGCCGAGCCCAGTGCTCGAACTCACGACACGGGTAGCCACGAATCCGTGACCTTGACCACTAGACAACCACGGCCACATGCAAAGCGGGATGATCTAGGTTTAGTCCCAATTGCACAAAGCATTGTAGAAGTACACAATGATGAAGACTATTGTGCGATTAATTGGTTTTCCTTAGCGTTTCACTTGGAAGAAACATGGGGACTAAACAATGGATTTGGTAATCTCGAGACAAGGTCAAGTGACGAGGACTACAGCTCTGCTGGCCTTCTCTTTCCAAACTTTCACGTCCAGTCAACTTAAGTATTTTGTTCCACGACAGATTCAACGTTCGTCATCCCCACCACACTACAGATCTTAAATAGTATCAGTACTGGAATCTGACTTGGTTGCAACTATTCTGTCCACTAGCTCGCGGTGACAACTATACGGCACCTGAGTAATGAATGTAGCTGTCCTTCATATTTCTAATACATAGTGCGGAAGCTTAAAACCGAGATAGTCTCCTCACTTTGAATGTGGATTAAAGTAACACAGTTCATCTGAAAAACACCTCTAGTAAGTGAAGCTAAGTAAAAACAATAGTATCTATTATCTAATGTTATTATTGTTTGGTAAGAAAATGAAAAAGAAACTTGCATCGGCCGGGAATCGAACCCGGGCCGCCCGCGTGGCAGGCGAGCATTCTACCACTGAACCACCGATGCTACACATTACTTCCAGTATGTATTTAATTTAACGTGCTCTCGTAAAACTTTTATGACCCACTTCCAATACATCAAGTGCCTTATCATCTTTTCTGTTTACTCAGGTTGCTGAAGCGAAGAGGTCAATCTGTTTTATTGTCTTGAGTGGTTTGTGATCTTTGCTCTAACTCATCTTCTGATATACGAGATTGAGTATAGTTATTTTTCGGTACCTGTTAAATAAAATAAAGTCCCTATGATATTTTTTAAAAAAAACTCAGGATATACAAATTATTCATTCATTGAAATTGATTGTTTATTAATGCATAGCTTATGGGCAACATTAAGATTATCAATAATGGACCAGATAATTTTAGACTGAAATCACTGAACTAGCAACCCATTCTCGAAATTTCCACATCCTACCATTATGAGAACTTTGAGCCCGAAATAATTAATGTGCTTCAGTGACATTAGAAGCCTAATCTTTCTTTCGCTGTCTATGCGTGGCCGCGGTAGCCTAGTAGTCAATGTCACGCACTCGTGTCCGGTAAGGCATAGGTTCTAGTATAGGAACAGGGGAAACTCTAGGGCTGGACAAACTGGACCCCTGGCGGGAACGGCAAGTTTTAAAGGCGGTATTTGGATCGAATTTGTAACTTTTTTTTGGTACAAAAAATTTGATTTATTTTCTGAAATATTATTAGGTGTGAATTTGGTATTTCATTTAACGTATCTTATTTCCTTATTTTGTACTCTATGTTTTAATATCAGTTCTCTTTGATGTTAAAACCTGAAGGGTTCGAGGCAGGAGTATATGTTAAATTCCCATCCAGGAGTGGGGGATCGCAACGAACATTCCTTTTACCCATACGATGTCCGGTGTCAACGATCCAAAAGAGGATAGGGTTAATAAGAGTTTTTGGTAGCTAGAGACCCACAGGAGATGTTTTATTTTATTCTTGAGTGTGTCGTTACTATAAGTTAAAATAAACGCTTGTTATCCCTACCATAAACAGACT
>BMAV01002340.1:64885-104638 GCA_019973955.1 Trichonephila inaurata madagascariensis
ACGATAAAAAGGTTGGGAAGCACTACTTTAGACCATCGGTCTCCAAAGTGGTGGTCTGCGGACCACTAGTGGTCCACGAGAAAATTCTTCTGGTCTCCAGAAAACTGTCGAATATACTTGCTCATCACGTAAGTTATGTTTTAAGATGCACTGAAACATAATTCATACAATTCATAACAATGCGTGAAAAGTTATAAAAACGCTATTTTATAGAATAATGTCATTTCATAGAATAACGTCACGGTAAATAAGTCGTACTGGTGTAGCTGCATTGTCTTAGCTACAGGTTTTGTCTCGTATAGCACTCTTCTAATGTTTCACTGTCTTATATGTCGCATATGTATATCTGTGGTCCGCGGGATTTAAATTATGAACTTAATGGTCCGTAAGGTCAAAAAGTTTGGCGACCGCTGCTTTAGACGACCGAGTCGAACAGGATTCCCTATTCGTGTTAGTCATTAAGGGCTTTTATTCCTGTCTTTTCCTGTTCGCGATTTGCGGAAGAAGGGATCACTGTAAATTAAAATAAGCAATAAAACACCAAGAAAATGCTGTTTGAATAAAAATTAAATAAACTGTAGCATTTGGTAACCGTGTTCTTACCCATTAGCTCTGATGATCACCATTTAGGGATTTTGGAATTTTACTTATACGCTATTTGGTGTCAAAAATATATAATTGTGTTGTTACTTATGCCACCTGATCGACAGTAACATCAGATCAAGATCCACGAAATTCATCTCTGCTAAGGGTTAGATTTTTACGCCTGTCGTTGGCCTTGGCTTTGAGCACCATGAAGGTGACTGCACGATTTTGCTCGGTTTCACTGCAATTTTGAGGGCGAACACCCTGGGAATGGTCAAGGGCCTCCCACCTCTCTTGCCCTATCACCAACTTCACGAGAGGACTTGCGGCTCGACCAAGTTACCCCCATGCCGCAAAGGCACTATACATTTACAAACATCCATGCCTTCTCCGGGATTTTAACCCAGGCCCTACGGCAGTACAGTTAGCGTCACTAACCACTATACCGGATTGGGCAGCTATACTTAATTGTTAACTTAACAATTTAATTTTATTTCAAATATATCATCCAACACTGTGTATAGTAGAAAGAGTGTATTTTGGGCTTCTTTTTTTTACAACAAGAGAAGAAATTTGAAATTTGTTTGTAAGTTGAACGGAACATTGATGAAGCATTATGTTTTTGGTTTGGTTTTTAATTATAATGAAGTACCGTACAAAAATACGTAATTAAAAGGTTATAATAACGAACTGTTACCTATTCAGTCTTATTTTTAATGAAATTGTTCTTTCAATGATCATTTTATTACCCGTTTTCAAAAAAATATCAAATATTTTCAAAATAGGAAACATAACCTTTTGTGCACTTCAAAAGAAAAAAATATAGCTTTTAACGGTTTAAGTTAAAATTAGCATATATATTACGTAGCTCTATTTAGAGTGTACAATGCATTTAAAAATTCCAAAACAAAACAGTAAAAATTTTTTTAATCCTTTTTGTATGTTACTTTTGCAACAATAACAAATTTTTTTTAAAAAAATGCTACAATCAAAAGACGAGTCCAAAACTAAACTAAACTCACTTGACAATTTTGAGTCATAACATACTTACTATTTCATAAAAAGTTTTGCAAAGAACAATATTAACCATGTAGAAGCTACGTTTATTTTAAATTTATTACTGGTAAAAAAACAGGCGTGAAACTTAACGAAAACAAAACTGAACAAGGATTAACTAATGAGCTGATCGAATATACTGGTAATTAAAACAGTCGCTTCTATGATGAGTAAGAAGAGGTTATAGTTGCCATACTTGGAAAAAATTCAGAAAACTGTAACTAGATGTAGCAATATCTTTTTGGGCATAGCCTTGTATCCTACAAACGGTTATCATCAGAGTTACTACTGATTCACAGGGTCACCATGTTTTTTTCGCCTATTATTATTATTATACCCATTTGATCGTTAAATCTCTTTATTTCGTAATGTTTTTAAGATAACAAATATTGTAGACTTAAGTCAAACTTGTCTGTCATACCGAGGAAAAAAGTTCATAAATTCTTTTATAATTTTATTTACATCACATAACACTGAAATGAAAAACAAGAAACATTATTATAATTAAAAATTTTATCACATAATTTTAACTCTTGCTTTCCATAGCTTTAATATTCAGATTTGATAAGCAGTAATAAACCTCTCATGAACTCAAAATTCTCAGGCGCGTAGATAGGAACGTCTTAAGACTTCTTGAGGCCCTGGGCCCCTACACAAATGTAGCGCCACCCCTCTATGGCCCTTAAAGTTAGTACATAGCATACGTTGTGAAATACTCGTGCAAGCAATAACCCGAAACAAATAAATGTACATGATTTACAATGACACAAATTGGCTCGACCGATTGCCGCCTTTTGACTAAATGAGTAATGATGATGTAGGGTGATAGGCCTAGAACTATAAAGGATGACGGTCATCACATGTAGCCAGTTGACATATCGTCTGAAATTCCCAGTTTCTTGGAGAATACAACCGGAATTAATACATTTGACCGTTGAAATTATTTTAATCATGATCTTAATTATTTTAATCATAATCAGGCTGAGTCAAGAACGAGACAAGGCCTCCATTGTAACCGAGGCCCCTGTGACAGGGTCCAGTTGTCCAATGCCTTTAGACGTCCCCATCATGCTAAGACTGTCATGCGAGTTAGTCTTAGCCTCTTGGACCATTTCATTTAATCCCTGGTACTTAAACCACAGTTAAATAAGCTTCCTAATTTTGAGTCTTCGTCAAATAAGGAGATCGGTATTTGAGCTGGTGTCTTTTTCTATGTATCTCCACACCACGTTAGCATGCATTGTCTTAAATCTCCCCCCCCACACACACACAACCAATCTAAGAGCCTAAAGATTTGTGAAAGTTTAATATGTCTAAACTTGTGTCTGGCACAGAATAACAATTTACTGCTATTAAAAGTTCCGATATCTTAAAATTACACAGTTTAAAAAGTTTTGTAAGGAAAAGGAAGCTGAGATTTTCAAAAGAAATCCTTCCTTGAACTGTTAGATATGTCTAGGGAGATTAATTTAAATCAAATCGGCTCATTAATTGAATCTCTTTTTCTCCCCACCCCCCTTTACCCTTTTAAGACACCCGAAAAAATAAAAAAAATATACATACTTGTAACGCAAAAGGAATTGCTTTAGATATTTTGAACAGGTTAATTAATATAATATGCTACATATGATAGTTTCAGCTACTGTCTCAAACTTAATAGTTCGTGAAAAAAATTCTGTATAAAGCAAATTTGTAAGTATTATTTTATTTCTAACGTTCCACACACATATATAAATAACTATACGATTCAGAATCAAAGCATACAATGTTTTTTTTCGATGGGGCTGCGGATTGGTAGTTTTACCATTGCAGACTTAGAACATTACCCGAGAGCTGGTATCACTTTTTAGTGTGGCACCATATAGGAATACCAATTGCCGAAAGTAATTTTAAAGCCCAGTTTCCTCCCCAGAGGAAGACACGAGCTCTGATGATGCGAACTTGTTCTAGGAATTTAATTGTGCCGAGAGCACCCAAGCCAAACAGGCACTCAAGAGAGCTTTTACATGTTATATAATCATACGAAATGGTTGATTTTCTGCATCATGAAAATCCACTGACTTGGGCCGGGGTCGAGCCCTCAACCTTAGGCTTAGAAGGCCATGCCAAACCAAAACTATTCCATCCAACCGGCAAACCTACAATATTGAAATGTCACTAGTCTTCATTTAATAATAATAATAATAAAAAGTATTAGTACATTCTCGAAAAAAAGGAATCTTAAGACATGTGTAAGAAATTTCGATAAGTGTAAAATGAAAATCTTAAAAACATTTCATTGTTAATTTTTTTAAAAAAAATTCAAGCCACTTCAATAATTCTTAACTCATTAATTTAATTTAACTAATGAATAAACAACAACAAACAAAAATAATGGTCCAACACTATATATAAAATGGAAAATCGTTCACTGTGTTCTTGTCGTGCAGTGGATATCACATTGGGCTTCTAACTCAAAGGTTGTGAGTTCGAATCCCTCCTGGAATGGCCTAATTTTTGAGAATGTGATTTCTTTTTACTATACTATTTTATTTTTAAATATTTTTTTATTTTTAATGGGTTGTGGATTAGTGTTTTTTACCATTGCAGACCTAGTACATTCCCCGGGAAGCTGGTACTTCTTTTTATTGCAGCACCATACAAAAGGAGGATACCAATCACAGCAAGTAATTTTGTAATAATTAAATTTAATTAATGAATAAATAGTAGCAAACAAAAAAATAATACTCCAACACCCTATATAGAAAGTAAAATAGAAAGTTGTAAGGAAAATCCTTTTCTATTCTGCCTCTTAATATTGCGATTCTGTCATATGTATATGCATATTTATGTTAATTGTAATTACTTAATAAAAAGTAACTAAAATAAAGTTTTCTTTGCTCACCTAAGTAGAAATTGGTTAATTTTTTTTTATATTACTTATAAAACATTTACTCTTTCTCTAGTTACCTCAACTGAGTGATATTTTGTACATTTGATCTTATTTATACCAAAGTAAGGCAAATGTGTGGATTTTCTATAATTTAAAAGAATTACTGCTGTATGGAATTCAATATTTCCCTGAAAACAAAAAGCTCACAATTTAATGCCGCTCCTACTATTGATATAAAAATCAATCTTAAGCAAAGAGGGAAAAGAGGGAAAAACTTCGACACAAAAAGTGAATTCTAAGAGGGACGGAAAACCTCTTTTTCATCAGACGACACCTGCGCCTTTCCCGAACGCGACAGGGTCGTCGGGCGACCTTTTCTCATGCGTTCCCCACCCCCTTTATTCGGAGCCTACCCTAAATCTATTCGGGTGCCCCCTAATGATAGGTTGTTAAATGTTTTAGCATTTCATAAGCCCCCTTGAAAGGGAAGAAGATCCCGGGACAAAAAAATCATCCCATTATCAGGGAGCAATATTCAAAACAGCGATTCCCTTGTACCCGACACAATGCTCCATGGAGGGAACTGTCACACCGCATACGGCTGGATATTTTTTCAATTTATTGCATTTTTACTCTTTTTTTTTCCTTGGAAAATTTCCCACCCATGTATTTATTCCATCCTTTCAAAGTTGTTCCGCTAATTTTTTTTGGACGAGGCCGTGGGGCATTTGAAAGCGCGTTTTAGAAAATGAAAATAAAAAAGAAGAAAAATGTGGAGCATGAATAAACATGAAAGGTAGGGTGCGTGAAAGGATGATGGAATAGCAATTCATAAAATATGATGTCTGTGTGACGGGCGAGAGGCGAAGTGAGGACCCACAAGGTCTTTTCCCTGGCCTGAGTGAGAAGACCCAATTATAACATGGGACACGTGATCTTTTTCTTGTAGAGTTTAATCTTATAAAAAACAAATATTTTAAAAAATTTTTCAAAATATTTTTATTTTTTATTTTTAGTTTTTGCTAAACAATGATTCGTTATATCAAGAAATAATTTCGCGTTTTCCAAACATAGAAAAATGTGCAATACAGATTAAATTCTTTGCAGCTGTATATTATTCAATATAAGATTTATAATCGGGTGATTAATTGAACTAAATATCATGCAATTTAATTAAAATCTCATCCACATAATTTATTTCATTTTAGAAAATAAATTTTTTTTCTTTATTTTCTAGTATTTCATGTTTTTAATCGTTTATAAAAATTGTTGGTATACATTCACTTCGGTTTGCAAAATATTAAAAATGTGTCCTTTATTTTGTTATGGATATCAAACAAGTGTTCGATAGGAACGCGCTTTTTCAATTAACAAATAATATTAAAAAAAAAATTAAGTCAGTTCGTACTTAGGTCAACAAAGAAACATTTTACCTTAGTTACTTTTTATTAAATAGTTACAATTAATATAAATATGTATATACATATGACAGAATTACACTATTAAGTGACAAAATAGAAAGCGATTTTCCATTTCCTTTTCTATATAGGATGTTGGACTATTATTTTTGTTTGTAACAGTTTATTCATCAATTAAATCTAATTATTCAAAAAAAAAAAAAAATAGTAAAAGAGCAAGCAAATACTCAGAAATGAGGTCATATCAGCTGGGATTCCAACCCATGGCCTTTGGATTAGAAGTACGACGCACTATCCATTGCGATACAGAGACACAACGATAGATTTTCCTTTTATATATAGTGTTGGATTATTATTTTGTTTGTTACTTTTCATTCATTAATTAAATAGAATTAATGAATTAATATTTGAAAAAACTGTATTAAAATCAAGTGTGTCATCCACTACAAGTTTTAAAATATATATATATATATATATTATGTCGAAAGTTTCTGCTGTACGGGGAAGGTTGGATCCATAAAGCATTGCTAACCCTAATTCGCTGGCCTAATTCAGCGACAGCTTTAGAAATCATAATAGGTCTCCAGTTTAGTCCAAAGACCTTTTTGTATCTACATTTGTTGTGTCTGGTGAATTCCAATTTCTTCCTGCTTTAGCACTGTAGGTTTTAGTACTTCTTCACTTTTATTTTATATTACTATATATATACAACACAGGTTCCAACACAGGTAAATGAAATTACTTGAACACTGCTTCAATAACTTCATTCCGAGATCAGCTTATTACATACTTACCTTGAAACAATTATTTACAATTATTTATTTTATATTTTATGTGAGAAAAATCCATACGTAGGAGCTTATTCTTTCTCCACTCCCAAAAAAAGTTCTTGAATTTTTAAACATTTTGTTTTAAACTTATATATTTTCAAGGATGATATAAAATGAAAAACAGAACCAGAACTTGCTTTCACACTATTACAAAACATCGAAAAGATACATGGATTTTATTTATGAGTTAAATGTATTTTCTTATTGCTAGGTCATTTCAGCACAATTTTTAAATAGTAATATAAAATTTTATAGCTTGAAATTAGTTCCGAGTGAAATAGAGTAAAATTCCTTTGTGTGTGTGTGTGTGGAAATGAAAACCAAATTCGAATGCTGAGATGTACAATTATTTTATTGATTTATTGATTGTCCATTAACGTCACACTCAGAAGCAACACGAGGGCTATCGGTGACGGACTTCGTAATTTTGTACCACGGTCAAGTGACGAGAATTGTATCTGAGCTGGTGACCCACGTCAACATAAGGACTTTAAGCCTCGACAAATTTAGCATGTAATAGCTCCTTTACACAGAGATTCTTTAAGGGTACCAATTGTCTTACTGATGACATCTTTAATGTTGTATTAAAAAAACGTGTCTATAAAGGTCATTTTTCATTATATATATATATATATATATATATATATATATATTCCAACTGCAATTACACAAATAATTTTTTATAGCCTTTATTATGCATCTATAATTGACAATAAAAATCATGATATTTCTGAAACTTTCCCCCCTCTTGGTGGACCTCTCTCTCTCTCTTCGAAAAATGTGTATGCAAAAGATAAAATCATGAAAAAAAAAAAAAACTCCAGCAAGTTAAATCTAAAAGAAAGCATAATTTTAATATGGAGTAATTCATGAATGCATTTTTTGTGCATTAGACAAGAATAATAAAATTTAATGTAAAATAAATTTTAAGTAAATTTATATTTATTGAGAAAACGTGTCACAGAGTGTGGAAGCATGCGATTGTTTATCGTGAATTAGAACATTACATTGCGTCGTTGTCATTTTGGATGACTCAGAGAGAGATTCTGCAAAAATGATTTATTTCTCTCTCTCTCTCTTAAAGGTTTGTAAAAATTAATTAATTACGCATTCTAAGGAAACGCTAAAGCTGTTGGCAACCAACCTAGTAATTTTAAACTACATTCAAGTGTTAAAAGACGACACCTGAGCCCCATTACTCCTCTCTCCCAACTTCCAAACCATGGCAACGTTAGGTTTTTTTATTCACGCGCGATAGATTTAACGTACATCAGCCCCCTATACACGCTAGGTCTTCAGAGCCATTAAAGCTCGAACTCATGATACACTGACTACGATAACGTGACCGTGACCATGACCACTAGGCACAACCGCGGCTCTAAAATATTGCTTGGAAATTGCGCAAAAAATTCGCTTTGGATGGCAGTAAGTGAGTGATTATTAAGCGTCGCACTGTTCAGCTATTTGACGGCTTTTGGCAACGAATCTTGCCATTTTGAACTATGGTCGAGTGACGAGGAAAACACCTGAGCTGACACCTCCCTCTTCTAACTACCACACCCCACCAACAGGAGGACGTTTCAGCTCTCGACAGATTTAACGTACATCGCGCCCCTACATGGCGGATCTTCAGCGGTTCTAGATTCGAACTCATGGCACGCCGTCTACGAGTCCGTTACCTTGACCACAAGGCTACAACGGCCATCGCTGTAGGGTAGACAAAAGGTTTAAAAAAAGCCACCATTATTATGGTCTGAGGTTATGTAAAAAGAATGTGATGCAAGCTAATCTTTTGTATTCATTCAAATTAAAATTTCAAGACTTCGATGTATTTTCCTTGCACGAGAATTTTTTGTTCCTCACGACAGACAAAATATATTGTGCAAAGTACGCTCACTAACGGTGAACTCGAATTACTTTTATCCTTTCAATATAGATCCTACAAAGAAATAACGGAAAAAAAGAATTGGAAATCAAGATTCACTTTCTATTGTCATCAGGGCAAAGGTCGCTGGCGATGACTCGGACTCGTCTCTTACCGCTTGGCTTCAGCAAGCTGTATAAACAAAGAAGTTCTTTGTAAGATATTTAATGTCTTAAATTTAGGTCGCTCGTTTTTATCATACATTTGATTATAAACAATCTCTAAAAAGGTTCTGAAGCATCGGTGGTTCAGTGGTAGAATGCTCGCCTGCCACGCGGGCGGCCCGGGTTCGATTCCCGGCCGATGCAGTGTATTTATTTTTACTTACATTATCAAATATATATATGCAAATCATATTTTTTTTTTGTTTAAATAATGTCACACCAGCGTTTTTTTGGTGAAAGCTTTTGACACAAGCTTTCCCATTTTGAACAAGAATTTCATGAAGAGAATAATATCTCTCTTTATGAGTTCCAATGTGAGATAATTTCATGGAACATTTACATTTAGCACATGCAGCATCTCCTGTCATTCTATTAATCTGTATTATAATCAAGGTTCGAATCTGTTATCTTGTGTCCCTAAACCGAAATCTGATCATTGTATTTCTATGGTTGTGTTGTTTGTTATCTAATTGACAGATAGAATAAAGAAGTAAAAAACCTTTTTAAAGAATTAATGTTGCAGTTATTGTCGTGTCCTTTCCGTACGGAAGGAATCAAAGATGCCAGAGCCTGAGACAAGTTGGACTTCTTTACGATAGATGGTGACACCACACCTATCTCCACCTCCCCAATTTAATGAAGATCACTTGCATCTGAAACTCCCCACTGCCCTTGGCTCTCCACCACGTTCATTTGCATGAATTTTTACCTTACAAAACAAAAAATTAAAATGTAACGGTTATAATAAATTCTCATGATTTATCAAGTTTCACACACACACAATAACAGAATTCGCAATCATAACGGTTTATATAAAAAAATTGTGTGTGTCATGTAAGAGAAATCATCCAATGGATTCACAGAAATCTTTCTACCCAAGGTCTTTGAGTGTATTTTGGCAGTTTTTTTTTAATAAATTAACTTGATATTTTAAATATTTTTATCAAGCACATGTTTTTAGCGTAATTTTTAATTTAATATTTTATCAGATCGTTGGAAAAATATAAGCACGAAAGAAATATTTCTCATTTCATCGCTAAGTTTCAATATATTCACACATTTTAAATAATTTGCTTTGCGTAACACTTAAAAGGAAACAATAATGTAACAAATAAGAACACATTTTCAAAATAAGAAAATAGAATGATTATTTTAATATCTCTATCTAAAAAGAAGGATATAAATAGGATAATTATTCATGAAAAATGAAATACTAAACAGTTTTGAATTTTGATTTGCCGCGTTTTTCTTCCTTTTTTTCTACGAAGAGAATAAAAAACCTTTTTCTCTTGAGAGAGAGAGAAATTGAAGAAAAATAATAGATTAAAAAATATCACATGCTTCTAAAAAATATGTATAAAAGAGGCAGCGAGTGAATTAATGACATACTCTAAAGAAACACTACGGTGATTGGTGGCGAACCTTGGAATTTTGAACCAGGATCAAGTGACGCAAATGACACCCCCTCTCCAAACTGCGCCAAACTGAGACGACATATTTAATGTACTACAGTTCCTTTACACGGCGGATCTTCAGGGGCAACAGGGTTCGAACTCATGACACGCCGGTAAAGAGTTCGGGACTATAACCACTAGACTACCACGACCACCTGCATAAAAGGGGGAAATATATATGGATACATAAAGTTCGAATGATTATATAAGATATCCGACTACTTGCGACAACTTTTTTTTTTAAAAGGAGATTTTTTTTGTTTTGGTTTTTAGATTTATTTAGTACACTTTAAGAAAATAAGTCTAAAATTAAGAAGAGAAAAATAAATTATTACTACTAAAATGGAAAAAAAATAGGTAAAAATTGGCAAAAAATTACATAAACGGGGCCTACTCTGTACAAATAGTAAATGAACAAATTCTCAATTTTTGAATTTTGATGTATTACTTTGTTATTCCTTTTGAAGTGACCTTCAGGATAAGAGATAATTTAATTTTTACAAATACGAGAGCGCTTTATCTTAGTTGTTAAATGAAATTGCTTAAAAAACAGTGATTATATTCACATAAAGAACTGTAAATTTTGTAATAAAACAGTGATTGATAAATCTGAAGGTTAAAACATTTCTACTGTTATACAGAACATACACAAAAAATTTCAGCAAATTATTTTAAAAACTTTTTGAGCAATCGCTGCCCCGTTTGAGTTTTTCGAGAAAAAAAAAACACATTTTGAATTTTGACATCTTATGTAAAGTTACGGCGTTTGCTTTTAGTAAAACACTTGTAGTTTTTTTCTAATGAATGGAAAAAAGGTATTTTTTTTATAAAGCCAATAAAAGATGGCCTATAAAATAAAATCATAAAAGAAATTCGTCAATTTTTAAGAAAAATCATGATTTTAGGGTAGCCGTATACCTTAATATAAATTTTAAAATAATATAAATTAGAACTACGAATAAGAACATGTTCATATATTACCTAGAACATCTGAAAAAAGAACCCCTTAATTTTATTTTATCTAACTATGGCTAAAATTTAAGGTATTAAATCATGTTTTTGCATATCTGAAAATTGTCTTCAAACTACTAAAGACATTGAAATGATAGAATAAAACTAAGAATTCAGGATATTATTGCGAAAATGTATATTTCGTCTATATATAAAATTGATGAGCAGTCTTGACTTTGAATTCTTATCAATCAGCACGTCGTGGATAACAGATTAGAGTTTCTTTTATAATACACAATAAAGTTATTAATTGAACAAAAAAATGTAAGCTACATTAAATATTAAATTTTTAGTCAGTTAATTCTCAATATCAGCTCATTGTAAAATGTTTAAAAAAATTGCAGAATAGCGAAAATATTAATCTCAATATGGTATTAAAACTTATATGTGTGTGTATGTTACCACAGAAATAACTGTTTCTACGATGTCTAGCTCTTAACGGTCTATTGATTCAAAGTCCATAATGCAGGTATGAACTAAAACGGGCAACTATTTCCCCAGTCATTTCATCGCCAACAGACTTCTTTCGATTTCTTTGTATTCCCTGTTAGAGAAAACAAAACAAAATCAAGATGTTTTTTTGAGGAAGGGCTTAGTAATTCCGTCTAAAATAAAGTATCTATTGACTTTCCACAATAAAATGCCAAAAAAAAGAGAGAGAGAGAGACTGTTATTTTCCAGAGCGCAACGATTTTATTCATCGCCAAGAGAAAAAATTCCGACTGTTCATTTCTTTTTCCTCCCGCGCGCCAACTTAACCGAGAGAAGTGTTCGGCAGATAAATCCTCTTCCCCATTCGGAGTGGGAGAAAAGAAAAAACAATAAATAAGGCGAAGGCAAACCACGATTTTCCACCGTTCCGTAAGACGAGTGGGAAAAGAAAAAAAAAGAAAGAAAAAAAAGTACCTTGGGCAATATGGCCGCAGGGAAAAAGGATGATGGGAAAAACGTCGCAAATGGGATGAGCCAAGACAAACGAAAAGATAATTCTCGCCAAACGGAATAAACCGGATTTCGTATCAAAAGGTGGCCAAATAGCACAGGGACTATAAGAGAATGCACATCGCATTTCAAAACAAAACAAAAAAATAAGTTTTCTGTATTTCCTCCTCGAAACTCTTTAATATTTTCTTTTCTTTCTTGTAATGTATTCTGAACAATTGTTAGGGAAAGGCTACAAGTCGTACAGGACTCTGCGTAACGAGATTTGGATTCCTTGAAATTCCTAAAGGACGCTTGTTTATGAAGAAAAAAAATATTCCATTTCTTCTTATAATACTTTGGTTTCTCATTATTCTCCACGAAGTTAGTGCGTCGAAATTAAACTTAATTTATTTCCCTCTCTCGTTCTCGTTTTAAAATTTAACTAAAGGTCATTAGAAAAGTATTTTTCACTTTCATTACAATAAAATACTTCAGTAAATCCAGATACCTGTAACTGTGTGGATCTAATCCAGTGGTTCCCAAACTTTTTTTAACACAAGGACCCCTTTTTATAGTCAAAACCTGTCTACGGACCTAGATTCGGAAAGACAGCTTTCCGAATTTCTAAGAGCGTGAATTAACCATGCAGTGCAAACCTATAACAGAATTTATATCTCAAAGCGATCGCTGAGACATGAAAGATCTTTTCTTGTGTACGAATCATTTCATTTTTAGAAACAAAGGAGTTCTAATTATGATTTTTTTATTTTTCACACGAATTTAAAGCTGTTCAACTCTTATCTAATATTTTCTTTTATTCATATGACATATTTCTCATAATTGTACCATAAATCAGAATAACGTGAGTGACTATTAAAGTCGCACTGTTCAGCTACACGAGGGCTTTTAGCGATGGACTTCGTAATTTTGAATCATGGTCAAGAGACGAGGACGACAACTAAGCCGGCACCTCTCTCTTCTAACTATCATATCACCCAACGAGAGGACGTTTCAGCTCTCGACAGATTTAACGTGCATCGCTCCCCTACACGGCGGGTCTTCAGTGGTACTAAGCTCACGATACGCCAGCCATGAGTCCGTTACCTTGACCACTAGGCTACCGCGGCCCAGAATAACTCGTACAAATAAAGCGGAAGCATTTAAATACATTATTTCTGCTAAGATAGAGCTTCATTGTTTTTTTTTATCTTAGCCTAATATTTTACAACTAAAACTAACAATTTCTCAATATAATTCAATTATTTGATGGATATTTCGATTTCATCTATATCCGTGGTCAGTGACACCCACAAGTGTGTGTGCGTGGGGGGGAGGTCCATGGGTCCGGACCCCCTCCCCATAGCTCTTGAATTTTTTTTCGATTGATGATTATCCTATGTATATAGTACGTAAAATTAAAAAAAGGATTTGTAAGTACAATTTATAATTAAGTTTAAGTAAGTACAATTTATTTTCTTAATTAATGCTAATTATATTAATTCAAGAATTTAATTTTTTACTTTTTTTTTGTTTCCCAAATCGACAAAATCAAAAGAATACATTTGGCGTCGTATTAAGGTGTAATACGAGAATGGTTGTGACTTCTTACCTTAGACCCACTTCCCCGTCCTTGAAAAATGTATGTGTGCGCCATGGACCGTAATAGACGAATGGTCACGAACTCGTGGCCGGTCAGTCATCAGTTCGAGTACTGGTGCCACGAAGACCCACCGCGCAGATGGGCTGATGCACGTTAAATCTTTCAGGAGTCAAAGTCCAAACGTTGGCGTGGAAGTTTGTAGAGTGGTTACCAAATCAGGTACAGTTCTCATCACGTGACAGATTTAGATAACGGGGTACGTCGTTAACAGCTCTTGCGTTGCTTTAAAGCGTGCGAAGGTAATAAAAAATCAAAAAACCAATCAATTTGGTTTATATAAGTGGATAATTACGAAGTGGTTCATATTAACTACATATGTAAAAGATTCTTGATTTCATCTACGTAAAGTCCCTCTTGAAATGATAAAAAAAATTTTTTTTGATGAGATACTTTTTAATTTCGGAACTTTCTCCAAACATCATTGAAATCATTTCTACTGTGTCATATTTTCATTCTTCAAAAACTTCCTGAATATTTTAGTTATCATTAGTTTGAGTCTTTCCTAAAAAGGTTGCTCAGTTTTTTCAAGACATCATTGTACTGAATAGAGGAAACTGTAGAACGCATTTAAACTTAACTGGAAGTTTCTATAAAATGAGGTATTATCACACTTAACATTGACTTGATTTATTCTTTATCAATGGGGCAGTTCAAATCAAAACGAGGGGTATTGACGATGGACATTCTAATCTTGAGACACGGTCAGATAATAGAAACTGCATCTGAGTTTGCATCCGAAATTCAACACATTAATATGTTGAGTTTGAGCCTCGACGAATTTAACTTGCAACACAGTTCCTCTACCCGATGGGTCTTAAATCGAATCTCACCAAAGATAATCTCAGACACGAGTTTGCTTTTATGAAAGAAAAAAAAAGCATTACTTTATTCTTGTATTTTTTCTATTTTTTCAATTCTCACAAACTCAATGAACAGTAGCACAAAACTGAATATATTACACTCCTTCGAATACCGAATGACTTAGATGGAGTTGTAGAACCACAGTGGACGATGTCTGAGTCGTGAACTTCATACTTACGAAGCTGCATATTCAAACCTCGATTATATCAAAACAATAAGTAAATAAAAATGGCGCTGTTGTGTGTTTATCTGATCATATTCTCGTAATCCTCACGGGTTTCAAAAAAAAATAGATACTAGCTCGCATAAGCAAATTCAATGCGCTTCACTTGAAAGCAGAGAAAATTCTAGCTATTGTTCTGCAATCCAAAATTTGTTTATTTTATAAACAAATAATTTATTATCAATTTAAATTATTCTAAGAAAAAAAAACCCGACAGAAACAAACTCTTCTAGCCCACTTTTGAAGTGGTCACCTTAAAACAATGAAATTTTCCGCAGGATCCAAGAACTTTGAAACGAACTTTGACGATTCCTTGCTGGTGTTGGATTTTTTGATAGTGTACGAAATCATGGACCTGATACATGCTGGCCAGGGGGCCTGGTATATGCTGACCAATGGGGGCGTGCAACAACTACAACATTCTTAAAAACCTATTGAAACATAGGCTGAACCCCCTCAAAAAAGAAACGAGTCATATGAACATATGATGAAGAAAGAACATATGATGAAGAAAGAACATATGATGAAACGAGTCAAAGAAACATATGATGTGTAACATCTTACATGTTATCGTGGTAAATACTCAATATCAACTTTTTTTCCCGAAAAAAATATGAATCGGGTATGATTGGAAATAATTTTCTATCGAATAATTATATGTTTAATGAAAATTGTATTTAATTAACACAAAAGGAGTAATGCAATATTTTATCAAAAATAATTATTCTTGTTCAATTTGGGGAAGAGCGGAGACAATAGACTTATGATAACTAAAATATGATACATATACTTGTGATTTCAAAATATTTAAAAATCGTTGAAAAACAGCATCAATAACAGTACCACTGTTAGCAATCGAAACATTTTGATTTGTGTTCATTTCGAGCTTCAGTTCATCATTCATAAAAGCTATGAGTGGCTCAGCTTTTGGCAAACTGGAGTTAAAGTAAAAATCACCACTCAAAATCAGGGGAAGCGAGTGTGATAATCTTTTTAAAAGAGTAGAACCACCTTCGTTACATGTTAAAAGTACAAAATGCAGAAAATCTTTAATTTTTTTTTAACCGTTTGATTCGAAGAAATGTATACGACCATGGAAATCACTGTTTGTCCATTTTCAAATAAGCATTCTGCCGCACTTATGTCCCCCCAATATATCGTGACTAACGAATTTAGAATCAAGCGCTCGAGTGCTTGATGGCTACTGTGGCCGCGGTAGCCGAGTGGTATAGGTATCGGACCGTGGCTTGCCTTGTCACGAGTTCGAGTCCAGTACCACTAAAGACCCGCCGTGTAGGGCAGCGATGCACGTTAAATCTGTCGAGAGCTGAAACGTCCTCCCGTTGGTGTGGTGTGGTAGTTAGGAGAGGGGGTGCCAGCTCAGGTGTCGTCCACGTCACTTGACCATGGTTCAAAATTACGTGGTCCGTCGCCAAAAGCCCTCGTGTAGCTGAACAGTGCGACGTTAATATTCAATGAATCAATCCAGGAAAATACTCAAGGCTGCCTATTTCATACCACATCACTATTGATTTTGCACCTGGAGGTTTGCTACCATAACAATGTCGAAATTTACGCTGAAGATTAATGGGCGATTTCGTTACGTGAAACAAAGCACACATAGGGGCTTTCTCTTTCTTAAATCGACGCCCTTTCGGTAAAAAAAAATTATGTGTTTCTTGCAAATGTTTCCCCGAGTTACACTTAAAGGAGCATTCACACACACACCCGCCATTTACTACACAAAAAACCTACTAAAACTGACCTATCCAATATATAATGCGACAGTTACATTATTATATTAAACGATTGTTTTGTAATGAATTTTTGTAATCATTCAGTGAGTGAGTGAATATTAATAAGGTGACCAACCGTCGTCCTTTCATAGGTTCCGTCCTTCCTGGAAAGGGGTTCTCCTACTTGTCCTCCTTTTCAATATTTTAAAAAGTGATCTATTAATCTCTATTCAGAGATGAATCAAACATGTTTCCAATATCTTGAAGAATTGTCTAAAACAAATAACACGGGAAGTAACAGTTTTCAATTGTGTTTTTTGACTTCATCGCGCAAGTAAATTGGGCAGATACAGAAAATTGTGTTGAGTTTTTATCGAATGAAATACCCGATGTTAAAATCGATGCAATTGTCCGTTTGAAGAAATTAGAAGACTAAATGTATATTTAAATTCTAATCAAATGGAACAATTAGGAAAATCAGCATGCTGAAATTGACAAAAGATGGGTGGAAATGTTTAACCACTTCAAAAATGAACACATTCCATATAAAAATTTAGTTATTCTTGTCGAATTTACGTTGTGATGCCTTGGAACTAATACAAAAGTAGAAAAAGTTATTTCAGTTCGAAAAGGGGAGAAATAAGACTGAATATTGATATTTTAGCTGCTGTACTTACCGTAAAATTCTCAGTATGAAGTTTTTTTTTTTTGCTCCGAAATTTCCAATGTATTAAAAAATGATGTATCGACAAAACAATCACTCAATGGGAAAATACTTGTTTAAGTAAATATAATTAAAATGAATGCAAGCGTAATTAGCGTACTTTTATTTGAATTAATAAAATGTTTCACATATATTAAATACGTTATAACATTTTCTTAAATTTTTCGCGAGTGGAGGTCTTCCTTTTCATTGTAAAAAAACTGGTCACCTTAATATTAACATCCACGGTTTAGCTACTTGAGCGCTTTTGTCGACGGTCCTCGTAATTTTGAACCATGGTTAAGTGACGAGGACGCGTTACCTGAACTGGTACTCTTTATCCTAACTACTACACCACACCAACGGAGGACATTTGAGCCTCGACAGATTTAAAATGCATCGCCTTTCTACATGGTGGATCTTCAGCAGTACTGGGCTCGAACTCATGACACGCCAGCCACGAGTCCATTACCTTGACCACCAGGTTACCACGGCCTGTTATAATCAGAGCCAGACTTTTGGTTCACCCTATATAGTTCTTCATCAAGTTATTTTATTGAAAACTGAAAGAAAAATGAATGCCTTGTCCAAGAAAAAATAATGAAAGCTTTCAATATCTATGCTGGAAAACATTTTAGTATTGTAAAATATATTATGAATCACTGAGAATGAGTGATAAGTGGATATATATAATGCGTCCTCTAATCTACATTTCTAAAATATTAACATCAGAAAAATGTTATATGCTTAATTCTTAGGTCCTTAATTGTCGTCATAGAGAGAACTGTGATATAGATCTCGCAGGACACCCATAGTTTAACACTTTATCTACCGACGCGCGCGGTATTTATAAGTACCACTCACTTTAAAATAACATAGAATAACCAATTTTAAGAATATTATGACAATACTTATAGCAGGAATATTCTTTGAAATCCACTCTTCCAAGATATATAGCAGCACGGGTTCTATGATGAGTATTTCAGCGGGGAAGGCAAATAGTTTTATAGCAGAAATTACGTTTTCAGCTGACGGCGTTTTCAGCGGATTGCAAAGATTATCATTTTTGTCCCGAAAAAATAGTTAATGTCAAATTTAAGTGTCATATTTTTTTGTATGTTAAGGAGGACCTTAGAAAACGAATTTGACTATTTATTTTAAGTGAACAGTGTGTATAATTAATTTTACAGTTGAATATTTTTAATTAATTAGTTAGCTCTAACGGATTAAATTTCCCATAGTTGAGTATTTTGTTTATGTATATCCCTTAATTTTCAATGTAGTGATCCAAAAAAAAATAAATATTGCATGAAAAAAACTGCAGTAATTCATAATGCGGTAGATAAAGTGTTAAAATGCCACTGTTCCTCATCAATAATTTTTCTAATGTGCTCTCATATGGCTTACTCTTAAACATTCAAAGTCTTAATATTTTGTAAAGTAAATTTTAAAAAAATCATGCATCGGCCGGGAATCGAACCCGGGCCGCCCGCGTGGCAGGCGAGCATTCTACCACTGAACCACCGATGCTACACGAATCCATTTGTGCGTACTTTATTTAACGTGTCATCATAAAAACGAATGACCGACATCCAAAACGATAAAGAAGCTCTTCCTTGTTTAAGCAGCTTCCTAAAGAAATGCGAAGAGGTCACTCTATTTCATCGCTTCCAATAGAGATGAGGCGGCCTTTGCCCTGATGTGTCACTCGAAACGTGCCTTTCGGTTTATGGCTGTTTTCTTTCTTCTTTTTTCCCCTTTTTGGTAGCATTTACTTTCTTTTTATATAGCCTATGAAAAGGATTCCGAAGTTTTTATAAAAACTCTGAATCGGAAATTAAGGGGAAAAGTGACAGAAGCAATTTAAAAATTCAGCGAGTAACAAAAATCCTCTTGTAATGAAAAATAAAAATCAGGAAGATTGAGTGAGTAAATATTAAAGTCGCACTGTTCAGCTACACGAGGGCTTTTGGCGACCGACCACGTAATTTTGAACCATGGTCAAGGGACGTGGACGAGAGCTCAACTGGCACCCCCCCCTTACTAACTACCACTAGTGCATCAAGCTTCCACATCACAGGTCCGAGGTTCAAACCCCGAGTTGGGCAAGGTCAACTCAACTTTTCATCCCTTTAGTGGGTCGATAAATGATTACCAAGCTTGCTTTGGGGTTTCGCGTCCGACTGACCACCTGACCGGAACATCTGCTTGTGCACCTCAGGGCCTAAGGTAACGTATAATGAGATAGGCACAGTTGGCCTTGGCTCTTATGGGCTGTTGCGTCACTGAGTTAAGTTAATTAGGATGTACAATACCAGAAAACACGCAACTTTTTTTAAAAAAAAAATCGTAACTGATTATATTTTTTAATTTCAATTTTTTTAAGAAGTATAATTGCTAGTTCTTTTTTTTGCTTCAATTTTTTCTTTTTTTTTTTTTTTTCATGTTTCACATATTTTACATGGAATATAACAAACTAACATAGCGCTTCCGAACATGAAACTATTCAAACAAATAAAAACATTTGTAGATTCCGAGTGGGAAGATGAATGAAATATTTCAGCCTGATAACCACCCAACTAAATGGGAACAATCCAGAAATTGGAAAAAGAATTCGAAATCTCAGGAGACGAGAATGAATTTAAGGAGAATCCATGGGGGGAGGACGCGTTTCGGAGGCATTTTTCCCAAAAGAAATCAATCGTTATTTGCATTTTGGAAAAATCGCGCGAACAGAGCCCGCCGCATACGAAATCACAAATAGCTTCCGATACCGGGATCAATAGTTTTTAGAGGCCCGATTCAGATTCTCACATTCCACTCCAGGATTCAGAATTCGATTTTGCATTGTAAATTCCGATTTCTCTGAGGATTTGCGTAACAGAACTTTTATTCTGACTCAAATTTCCAATGCGAGCAGAGAAGAGCGAAAGCATTTGCATTTTGCAAAATGGCGTCATGAACAAAATATTTGGAAATATCGTTTTCAGGGCATTACATTAGAGGGGAAAAATTCTCAGTTTTGATGCTAAAAAGATCAGCTTCTGTCAATGCGCATCATCTTTTATTCCGTGATAGCGCGAGTTTGCAGAAATTTATTTTTCTTTTGTTAAAATAGAAATTAATTCAGAAAATTTCAGTTTATATTTCTTTCGTAGGTAATTGTGATTCATATAAATAATTTCTAGGTGTATAGTTCGCGCGCGCGCAGAATATTTTTAATAAGAAATGTAAAAAACGCATACGTCATATTTATTTCAAACTAAGAGGAATTTAACTATTTGTATTTAAGAAATTTATAAAAGTCTCAAGGTAAAATCAAAATAAAAGAATTAAAATCAAAAATGAAAGTAGAAAATAATTTCCAAAAAGTTATTCGATTTCAAATAGGCACACCAAAAAGAGTTTTTAATCATGTAAGGTATTTGCCCGTGGGTGATGCCTTACTTCTAAGTTATCTTCGTGACCTAGAGGTGTGGGAGTGAATGAAGAACCAGGCGTTGTCTCTCTCTCTCTCTCTCTCTCTCTCATGATCTTAATATATCTTTACTAAGATCTTATCTTAAACACTAACAATGATAATATTAATATTTTAACTTAGAGGATCTGAGGTGAGAAAACACATAATACGTATTACCAAATAAGCGCGACTTTAATCACTATATTCCCGCCTATTCCTAATCTCAACTTATACACAGTTCCTAATAGATAACAGAATTATCCTACCTTAATCTCTTGGTTAATAACAATCCTCTCGGATCCTAAATGTCTTTTCTATATCTCGCGTGGAATAGTATTTACCTTGATAGTTCTGTCACGGATAGCTTCACACTAGAATAATGGCTTATTTCTCTTCCTTCAGTTTACACGCTTAAACTCACTAGCATAATCACTTCCCAATAGATCATCCACTTACGTTAAACTTCTGCTATTTAAAAGGTTCTTAATTTGCATACTCACGCTTCGCTTCTGGATTTGGTTGGAAAGAATTTGCCTTTTTCGGCTCCAAAGAACCCAAGAGGAGTTTTTAGTAGAAAACGCGATGAGCCCGTCACAATCACTGCAGATGTAGGATTAAACCTGTTTATGCATCCCATCTCTTATGCCATATTTAGAAATGTAGATTGTATGTTGAATTGAGAAATTTTTAGCTGAGTTTGAGTGCCTGGGACACATTTACTTAACGCTTAATACATAATGTACTATTAAAGATACTCATATTTCAGGCAATTCAAACTAACCAAACTTTGTACTTTTATATCTTCTTATATATTTACCCTTTACCCATCACAAAAATTTACTTATCCTTTATATATATAGGGTGGTCCTGAATTCATGGTACAAATTTTAAGATTAGATACAGGACATTGTCACAATCAATTATTGTACAGGAATGTATGAGCTTGACTGAAACGGTGAGGCGTAAACAGGGGAAATAAAAGAAAAGAGAAATGTAGTTATCGGTAGGTTGTATTGCTAGTAGGGGCAGTAGATGTCTAGCTGCCATTCAACATGATGCATCTCAGTAGGGGAAAGTGCCAATCGCAATTGTGCTGACGTCTATGGTGGGAACTACGTATGACAAAAATGCAGACATGCCGCACGTGTACGACCGTGCAAATGGTAACGGCAGAGCTACACTACGAATGTATCACGCTTAGTTTCCTGATAGACGAATGCCGAAGATCACACAGAATTTTTCAGTGGTTCCATTGTCAACTTCGTGAAACACTTTTGTTCCACGTCACCATATATATATATGATGCTGGTTGACGAAGAGCTGTACGCAGTCCAAGTCTGCAAGAAAGCATCTTGAACCTTGTGGCTGATAGAGCAGCGTCAAGTTGAAGAACTGTTGCCCATCATGTGTGAGTCATCAGACCGTTTGTAGAGTGTTAAACGAAAATCGCTTACACCTCTTCCCTTTTCAGCCAGTACAAGCTTTGAATCCGGTAGACTATCTTCTCCAACTCTGACAGTGGTTGGTATAACAATATACGCTGCAGCTGGATTTCATAACTGAAGAGCTGAACGGATATGAACAGTTATTCTAATCATTACACTTTTCTACGACGCTTTCAATATAAACTCTATGTCTTTCCTTATTTTTTGTGTTTGTGTCTCACCGAGTCATTTGCGCCTATACAATAAATGATTGTCACAATGTCCTGTACTTACCCTTAAAGCTTTTTTTTTTATTGAGAACATTTTTAACCCCACACATATACACCACAAAATATCACACGGGGACTTACATAGAAGTAAGCGGGAAGTAAACATCACAAAGAATAGAAGGATTACAACACAAACATCCATGTCTCACCCGGGATTCGAACCCAGACCCTACGGCACCGCAGTCAGCGTCAGTATCCCCTATACCGGATGGGCGACTACCCTTAAAGTTTGTACCATGAATTTTGGACCACTCTGTATATAAAAGAGGATTGATTCATTAAGAAGATTCATTTTCCAGATGCTTTTAAGCAGTAACAATCAAAGACAAGCACCACCTCTGCGAACCGTAAGTTAGATAATAGCATGTGTGTCATGTGACTAGTCAATCCAAATGACTACGTTTGTAGTGGAAAAGGATTTTTGTGTTCTTGAATTTAGCAAAATGTCATGGAAGCCAATTTTCGGATTTTTTAACTGTCTTTGGCTGAAGCCCTGGTTGCAGGGATTACTTTCACGACTTAAGGAACCGTGATTTTGCAAAAGCGTGTAAATGGATACTATTTATGATATTTAGTATCACTTAGATTAGGAAATGTATATAAAACTGTTTTAAGAATAGTATTACAATAAAAAAGTATTTAAGTACAATATTCTGACAAAAAATGAACATAGAATGACCCCTTTTTGAAAATATTCTCCTTTTGTGAAAAATGCTTCTATTATAATAATATTTTGCCTGTATATAGCTCAGACCTCTCTACAGAGGCTCAACTAGAATTTTTGAAATATATAGATTAGAAGTGGGTTTATCCATGTTTTACGACAACAGAGGGGAGACATATTAAGAAAAAAACGCCGATAATTATATTTCAATGGGTTGTAACTCGGAAAATAATGTGAATTTTTCCAAAATCATAGTTGAGCCTCTGTACAGAGGTCTGAGCTATATACAGGCAAAATATTATTATAATAGAAGCATTTTTCACAAAAAGGAGAACATTTTGAGAAAAAGGTTATTCTAAGATAATTTTTTGTCAAAATATTGCATTTAAATAAAAAAATTTTGTCATAATGTCCTTAAAACAATTCTAATACATGTATTCTATTCTAAGTGACCCTAAATATCATGAAAAGTATCCATTTATGCCCTTTTTAAAAATCGCGGTTCCGAATGTAGTCGGATACCTTAATTTTTACAATTGGATGGTGCACCACCCCATTTGTCAGCCAACGGGTGAGATTAACTTGAGGATCATCTCCATCACCGAAGGATTGGACGAGTCACAGACTGCAACAAACCATTTTGTTGCAGTCTTTGTTCCAAAGAGCCTTCCAAAAGTCCTGACAACGCTTTGAGATTGTTTCCTGCGGGGCTACGTAAAGGACAAGGTATTCGTTCCCCCTCTCTTCCAGTTGATCTAGTGGAGGTGAAGCAGCGTATCACAACTGGGGATTGCAATATCGGACCAAAAGTTCAATACCGGTATTCGGCATTTTTTAGATCTTAATACCAGGATACCGTATTTAATATCGGTAGTAGGAATTTTAGAAAAAGAAAGAAAATTCAGATGTTTCTTTGTTTTATTTGCCAGTTTTACTAGAGTGTAAATATGACGAAAAATAATTCGTAACTTATAAACTATAACACTATATAAAAAATGACAAAAAAGTAAAGGAATATCTTATTTATTTAAAGCACAAAAAAAGTGTAAATATCAATATTCATATTGATATTTCAAATATCAGTCTGTGTGTGGTACTATTACAAATTTTTGAAATGTGATCTTAAAAAAACATAATGCATCAATTAAGCTGTTACTAAGCCTGAGACGTAATTTTATGCACAATTTAACAGCTGCCAAAAACGCTCTTTTGGAATCTACGCTAGATGGTGGTACTGTTAACACACAATGCGAGATATACTTTTTCCAAGTATTTACCTCTAAATCCTTTATCTTTTCAAATGAATTTTCGGATGGTTTTGGATATAGCTGATTTCTCTGTATTGTTTTGTTGATTTTTTTTTTATTTCTGCTATCGTTAATTCTAATTTTTGTTCAAGAAACAATTCCTTTTCACTAACGACATTAGTGTCATCATCATCTTCAATAGCAGCACTGAATTCTTCTGAATGCGGATAGGTTTGTGGGGAAAAAAAACTTTAAGAAAATGTACAATATATAAACTTGATCAAATTTGTATTGGTTAGTCTCTTTTCTTCTTTTTCATTTTTATCTTTAAAATCATTATAATTATGTAAATAACTCAAGACATTTTCTTTTCAGGAAACAATTTTAAAAAAAATTCTAGTTAATACCGCGAAATACCGGTATTTAAACTTGTGAATACCTGTTTTATAAAATTGTACAAATGGCTCAAAATACCGGTATTCGGTATCCCGGTATTGCAATCCCTAATCACAACCTATTAGAGGACTTGATTCAGATACCTTAACACGCGCTTGGGCAGAAATGGATTAAAGGCTCAATGTGTGTCATACGACTAAGGGTTCACACATAGAACTTTTCTGTCTCTAACAAAACTTTAAATAATCCCATAGAATTCTGTTGTTGCCGTGTGTTTTTATCCCGGGATACATATGAAATATACAAGTGTAAGAACAGAAACATACAATACAAACAGAAGAATATAAACATTTATTACACATGATGATCCCAGCATATAATAAGAAGGGGAAGGGCGCTGTTTTCCATTCGAGATGGGAATCCATTACTGGCGAAAGTCCTACTTCTTTTCTGAAGAAAATACAACCATGCTTTACTCGGGATTCGAACCCCCTCGGTTACAAGCCGAGGGTCATATTCACCATACTGGCTGGGCGGCTATAGAATTCTGTTGCAAGCAACGTATATTAAATTGTTTTTGCTTTATAATGAATTGAAACTGTATATATCTTTATGAATCACTTTGTGTGTGTATATATATATAAATGGCGAAAACTTTACACTAGTTAAATTCTAATTTTTCAATAATTACTCTATATTAGCTCTCACAATCTCTATATATTTATTTGTTTGTTTATTTATTTATCTTGATGGAATTTTCAATCGTTAATAAAATACATTTTAAAGCGCTCCATTGAGCTGAAATTTTGTATACATAATTATTTTAGATGACAATACAATAATTTAGTTGTAATTAATAAAAATTAACTGATTAAAACTAGTTATTCAAAGAATTACAAATACAGCCACGTTGGCGACTTGTGTCAAAACTAGAAAAGGTTTTTTTTCTCGCGTTTTAAAGCATTCAGTTGAACTGAAATTTTATAGACACGATTGTTTTGGATGACAATACGATACTTTAATGATAATGAATAAAAATTATTACCACTTAATGTTGCGATTCTGTCCTATGTATATACATATTTATATTAATTGTAACTATTTAATAAAAAGTAGCTAAAATAAAATTTTTCTTTGTTGATCTAAGTATTAATGGACTTAAATTTTTTTTTTATATTACTTGTTAAATAATACTTACATTATGAAGCAAGAATGCTGATATCTAAAAAATTATGATAATTAATACTGTGTGTACCTATAGTTCACATGAAACCCTTGTATACCTTAGCTTAATCTTGAAGACAGTTCGAGACTATTATATTCACTGATATGAAATAGTATTGAAGGAAATACGGCACACTCATACATACACACAAACCAAAAACTTTCTCGACTGAAAATATGTTAGGTGTATAGTGGTTACCCTCATTCTTTTTAACGAAAATTATTCAAAGCGGAAAATTATGCAGTCATCTAGTATCTTTTGTCATTTTTCAATGGCTCTTTATTTTGATAACATTTATTTTTCTTCTGTTCATTTGTTTTTATGTTCTAAACGCTCTTCAAGAATTATTTTTTCTTAAATGTAACAAAAACCTAAAATTGAATTTTTTTTTAAGAATTTTAATTTATTTTGGAACTGAAATTAAAAATTTCACAACTAAAATTATTTGATAAGATTTTTCCAAGGAAAAAAAGTAATAAAAGTTCAATATATATCAGTTTTTCACAATTTTATTTCAAATCCAAATTTTAAAAAAATCTTTTAATGCATTAAATCATGTAAGGAGAAATATAAATATATATTTCAGAAAGAAACGGGGAAAATTTAACAACTAAAAATTCTCTAGGTTACTTTTTCAAAAAAAAAAAAAAAAAAAATTGACAAAAAATAAATTAAATATTTTTTAAATTGTTTTTGATGAAAGATCTAATAAGGATTTAGGAATTTTAACGTTTTTGAGTCGCTTATTTATTTAAGGCTTTCTTCGTATAACATAAAATAAACCACAAAACACAGAGCATTTTTTAAAAATATGTATATGTTTGAATATTTACATCACACTAATCAAAACGCAGCATACTGTACAATACATAATTTATTTCTATAATTGAACTGGTCGATCTTTTCACATAGAATGCTCTCTAAAATTCTTCTCATGTAAACTTTAATGGCTTAGGGATCTTTTAACTTTTTACATTAAAGCAGGAAAATGTATGAATCGAATTTGCTTACAATTTTTGTGAGCTGTGCCTAAAATCACAAACACGTCACAATTACTTAAATTTAAATAAGCATTAGTACCTATATCATTATTGATTGAATATTAACGTTGCACTGTACAGCTACACGAGGGCTTTTGGCGACGGACCACGTCATTTTGAACCATGGTCAAGTGACGTGGACGACACCTGAGCTGGCACCCCCTCTCCTAACTACCACACCACACCAACGGGAGGACGTTTCAGCTCTCGACAGATTTAACGTGCATAGCTGCCCTACACGGCGGGTCTTTAGTGGTACTGGGCTTGAACTCATGACAAGGCAAGCCACGGTCCGATACTTATACCACTCGGCTACCGCGGCCTTTCTAAAGTTTGGAATAATACCTCGAATAAAAATGACTTCGAAGCATAAGAGCATTGCGCGCGTACATTTCAGAATACTTCGTAAAAAAGGGGGTGCGCGTTATACGGCGAATATACCTAAAAACTAAAAATTGCAGCTTAAAAGCATAGGTGCGCGTTATACGCCAGAATTTACGATAAGTTATTTTTAAGTAACAGCATAAGTATCATGTGTCGCCGTGTAGGGCAGCAATGCACGTTAAATCTGTCGAGAGCTGAAACGTCCTCCCGTTGGTGCCAGCTCAGGTGTCGTTCAAGTCACTTAACCATGGTTCAAAATTACGTGGTCCGTCCCCAAAAGCCCTCGTGTAACTGAACAGTGCGACGTTAACATTCACTCATTCAAGTATCATGTTTTACTTTCCTTTTCTAATTTTTAAATTGGAACAAATTGCAAAATAATTTTTAACTAAAGAAGATACCAAAGTTACCAAGTGCACAGGTACCTTGAAACAGAAAGGCTCTCTGCCGAAGAAGAAATCTTCATAGATTTCACGTCAAGAGTCGAAATCAAAAGTCTATTAAGTGATACATTACTCTTTGAATTTTGGGCAGGGATGGATGACGAATTTTCTGCATCGAAAACAAAAGTATTTCGTATACTATTACTACTTTTAACTCCAGCATTTATTAAACTAGTTCTTAATTTAGTATTGATAAATCACTTATCCAATACATTGTGCAGATCTAATACATTTATTAGTACATGGCATGTTTTACTTTTTTTATTATGTCATAATATTTTGTTTTGCTTCCACTCAGTAAAATAAAAAAATTTAAAATTATCTTTTATTTTAGACTTTTTGATGTGCTCGTGCCCCCCTAGGGGGGCGCGCCCCACAGTTTGGTAACCACTGCTATAAGTAACATTTTTCATTTTATCAGACTGTTTTGTTTGTTGGAAAAGTTGGAAGTGGCACGCAAGTATATTTTTTATCATTTAGTGGCACTTTTCTCAAAAAGGTTGGACACCCCCCTGCTTTAATATAAAACAATAGACCAAAAGAGAGATAAGATAAATGCTCTGATAAAGCAGTCGGCGATCATTCTCTATAAATAATTCTCATGTCACATCCCTGTCTCTCTCCTCTTCCGTTCAATCTATACTTTTACTCCCAGCGTAGATTTCACAAATCTCTCCGCTGATTCTACATACTCAGATGATACCAATCGCGTTTCGCTATCTCGGAAACAAAATTTCAAAAAATGAGGGGAAAAAATAAATATATAAAAACTTTTTTTACTTTTATCCCCCCCCCTTCGCTTTTCTGTAGCAACTATCACGGGCCAAAAAAAAAAAAAATTAAAATGACTTTTAATACCCTATTATCTCGCTCACTCAATGCATGGAAAATGGATTCGTCCCCAGATAATAAAAAGCCGAATGATCCAGGTGACAGTGACGTACCGAGCGGGAAATGGGTGACATCGAAACTACCTCCCTCCCCCTCGCGGGATGGAAGAATAAAGGATGGAAGAAAAGAAGAAAGAATGAAAATATATAGAACGGGGGAGGGCTAGGTCGCTTGAATAACAAGACATTCGTCACCATGGTAACATAAGTCTAAAAATTCGTCAAGGGATAGGACAGCGGCATATTACGCGGCCAGTGGACCGAAGGGAAATTTTTTTTCCCTTTTATTGTCGTAGAGATTTCTGTTGCTGTAGAAATAACATCCGTGAATGGGATTTCTCCGGAGTTATATTTTACGGGGGAAAGAATACGTGCCACCTAAATCTTATTTCTTGAGAAGGGGACTCGGGAGCTTTTTATTACTATATAGGTTCGCTCTCTCTCTCTCCTGGCGTTTTATATATTAGCTCGCTTGGCTTCCTTCCATTTCCTAGGAGAAAAGATAGAATGCGTTTTAAAATGCTTCTCTGTCGGATGTTGACTCGTTGCCAGGTTTAAGAGAATGGGTTTTGGGTAAAAAATGCATAAACAAACGGACTCTAGTCTTTAAAGAGAGGAAGCAGATGTACAACTTGGTTTCAACGTACCATTCGGATACGGGAACGAAAATCTACGCGACAATGAAACCATGATATTGTTACTTTGATCGGGGTTCGAAGATTGTATGCAAATCAGTTCCAAAGAACAAAACAGTTCCTTAAAAGCGATAGAATTTATTGTCGAGAAAACAATCCTTGAAATACAGAATTTTACGGCAATATTCGGAGAATAAATCTTAAAAGGTCTTCACACCTTCAACAGCGCTCATACACAACTATTAGTATCTAAAATATAGAAGTACGTATTTAAAATATTATTCACAAGCACCGCTCGTTCTACTCAACAGCTGAAGCAATCACTAATCGACTCTTCAATGATCAAGGCAAGACTAATCATCGCTGGTCAAAACAATACTAACTCGTTTCGGTGAGCATCTCCTTATTTATAGGTCTCGCGGATCTTTCGAGAAAGATGCGCTTGCGTCATAAATCGTAAAATTAGTGTATTTCTCCCCTAATTTCCAGAAGAATCCATATTGTCCCGAACTCGCCAAACATAGTCACCAGAAATGATGCCAACTTGACTCTGTTGCCAATATTTCGTCAAGTTTCTCCTGAATCACCATTACAATCTAAGGAACGGCGTTGCTTGCGAATATTACAATTTTAACATAAAGTAAATACCACATCGAGTGATATTACACAATATTATACATCCAAATATAAATTATTTACACTATTTTAAATATTAATTCGTAACAATATTAAGTAATTAGTATTTTTCATTTTTTGAAAATACTCATAATTATGAATGAATACAAAAAATAAGAATTAATTTTCTAATCAATCAAGATGCTGTGTTTCAATGGTTTATATAGGATAGCCATGGTAGCCAAATGGTCACGGTCGCAAACTCGTGACCAAGTGATGCTCTTTACATCAAGTAATGGATTCTATACAGTCTTGGTATTTTTAAAAACCCGCTGTGTGTAGGGATCGATGCATGTTAAATCTGCCTTGGCTCAAATTCTTTCTACTGGTGAAGTTTTGAAATGTGGAGAGGTGGTGCAAAGGTCAGATGTTGTCCTCGTTGCTTCACTGTGGATCGAAATGAAGAGGTCAATCGCTGATAACCCTCGAGATGTTTGTTGTGTTAATAAGCAATTAATACATCAGTGGCTTAAGGCAAATTGTTATTAGTCCAATTAAGATCAATTTATAATTATATAGCTGTGTGGGATATTTGATTCAGAAAAAATAAATTGTGTAATCTCTTCTTTCAATATTTCATTCATTTTCAAGCATTTAACAATTACAAGAGTGTTTTTAATAATATTTTCGAACAGTTCTCTAGAAAATTAAATGTAAAATCAGAGATATGGCATTGATATTGGACAAAATTTCAGAATCATCTCGAATATAACATTTTTTAAAATTTCTAACGCAGATTATGAACAGTTATTAACAGAGTTGATCAATCTACCTAGTACAGGGGTCGGCAACCTTTGGAGTCGGAAGAGCCAAAAATTACAATTTACAAAATTTCAAACTTTTTAAAGAGCCACAAAATTTTTTCTTGCCAACAATAAACAGTACTTGCAAAAATAGTTTTTTGATTAAAAAAAAACTAATCTATTTATTTATAAGAAAAAATATCTATTTATTCATTTATAAGTAGTGTTTTTCACACTAAATTATATATATATATATGGCATTAGAAAAAAAAATATTTATAGAAAAGAAAAGGTCGAAAAATTGGAGCTTCGTTACCTGGCGGGAAAAAAGAGCAATAATTATGCGCGTTTTAAGCTGTTGGATTAATATCTTCTTAACCAATTGCAATATCGGTATATAAATGGTCAAAACGGGGGGATTCCTCGGATCATTCCCAATCTTTTGGTACCTTTGGCGAGTTTCTGCGTCGTGCGGTTCGTGAGAAGACACCTAGTCGCAAAGTCGCTCGCGTAGATACGTTTGTTTTCCTCCGAATTTTAATAGTGTAGATAAATAATATTTGCATATGGAACTAAAGAGCTGCACCTTCATATCCGAAGAGCCGCGTGTGGCTCGCGAGCCGCAGGTTGTGCCGACCCCTGACCTAGTACATTCACCGAAAGCTGGTATTTCTCTAGTGCGGCGCCATATTGGCGGATAGAAATCACCACAGATAATTTTGACGCCCAGTTTCCTGCCCAGAGGAAGGGACTTGAACTCTGACGATGTGAACTTTGTATACTAGGATTTAATTTTGCCTAGGGCCCCCCTAGGGATCTTTTACATGCCGTACAAATCGCTGTCGATTTTCTGCATCATGAAAATCCATCGACTTGGGCTGGGGTCGAACCCGCAACCTTGGGTACAGAGGGCCAGCGACAAACCAACCATGCTACCCAGCCGACTCTTGAATATAACATTAAAAAGAAGATTAAGTTGAAAGGAAATTTGTTTTTAATTGGATTTACGCAACACATAAGAAACAGACAAAAATTCTTTCCTGTTGTAATGTGTATGTTCCACCGTACATATCTCTTTCAAGAAAGGTCGCGGTAGCCGTGTGGTCATCTCGCGAACACGTGATCAGAGTTGTTCTTGCAGGTTCGAGTACCACCATGAAGACTAGTGTATGTTAAATTTGTCAACATTCATAATCCTCTCACCTTGGCGAGGAAATTCAGAAAATGTGGTGCCTTATCAGGTGTGTCGTCCTCTCTACTTATCCGTGATTTAAAATTATGAAATCCATTGTTATTTCAAAGTATGGCAATACTCATTCCATTCTATAAAGATTTCAGGTTATTGTAAATTGAGTAACAAAGCATGAGTACATTGTTTTTCTATCCAGTGATCATCAATTAAATATTGCACCTCTCTTTACCTGAAATAAATACACACTATCAGGTTTACATAAAATTCATTATAAGTATTTAAAATTGCATTTATTGTTCTTATTCAAATAAATATCGATAGTTTTTCCATTGATTTTTTTTTCTTTATGGATGGTGACATAAATTTCTATATTCAAAATAGAAAATAACAGTAGAATAATAAAATAATAGAAAGTTTCTACTTTTGCTTTTGTACCAAGATTGTTTATATGTTATGTGTGGTTTTCATTAGAAATATATAAATTTAATTTCCAAGAATACATGATAATGAAAAACTTCTTTCAAGGTGTTTTTTGGATTGAATGAGTGAATGAATATTACCTCCCTTTATTCAGCTACTCAAGAGCTTTTGGGGATGGATCTTGTAATTTTGAACCACGGTCAAGTAAAGAAGAGTGACACCTGAGCCGACACCCATCTCCTAACATCCACACCACACAAACTAGAGGACGGCTGAGCCTCGACATATTCAACGTGCATCAGCCCTCTCTGAAGGGTGGGTGTTTAGTGGTACTGGACTCGAACTCACACACACACATGACACGCAAACCACGATTCTGTTACCTTGATCTCTAGGCTACAGCGGCACGTTTTTTGGACCGAAGTGAAACTCTTTTAAGAATTAAATATTTTTATATGCCATAGAAAATCCTCTCCAAGTCATCAAAAGCAGAAAAAATCATTAATAAATTTGCTTCGATATCTTTAATCTTAGTCTGGTTTTCCCTTTGGTGGCTTTTAGGACCAAACAGCCTAGCTGTGGTAGCCGAAGTGGTCATAATAGCGAGCTCGTGATCCGAGTTGTCGTGTCACGTGTTCGCACCTTAGTGCTCCTGAAGACCCGCTGTGTAGAAGAGCTGATGTACATTAAAGCCGCATTCACACCAAGGCTGTCAGCGTCGGGCGCTAAGCGTCTAGCCAATCAGAGACTTCATCTCGAGAGATATGAAGTCTCTAATTGGCTAGATGCTCGACGCTGACTGCCTTGGTGTGAATGCAGCTTTAGTCTGCCTAGGCTCAAAGTTCTCCTATTGGCGTGGTGTGGAGATTCCGTTAGGGCATGAAGGCTCAGGAGATGTCACTTGGCCACGGTTCAAAATTGCGAGGTCTATCATAGATAGCTCTCGTGTTGCTTCACAGTGCGATATTAGTTAAAATCCAATCAGGACAAAACAACTTTGATGTCTTAAAGAACTGCTACTACACTGCATTTCTTCTTTTCTTTTTTTAATTTTGATATTCCTTTCATCCCGTACAAAATATTTGTATCATTAAATCAGTGGAAGAACTGAGCAATTAGCCAAAAATAAGATTTTTTTTATTATTGAATACATTTGCATTAAATTAAGAAATATATTGAAATTGATTATTTTTAAATTTTAATTTCTATAAATTCCAATTTTAATCACACACAACAAAATTTTGCAAAAGAAATATCTGCTCTCCCCCTACGTCATGTCTGGTTTTGCATGTTAGTTCCCTATGCAATATATATTGTTATATCTGAAATTTACTTTAGGATATATCAACACTTATTACACTTAAAAAATGCCAGCTAATTATGTGCACACATTTTTAAATTCTATTAATTTTTCGATAAAAGTAAAAGTTGTGACATAGCCATCTGTCGATAGCTATGTCTTGGGGGTTCCGCGTAAGTTAGAGGTGTGGGATTATCGAAAGGATGAGACATTCTATAATTCTTAATACGACTTTTATTAAGAATTTAACTTAAATTACTTATATAACGAACAAACTTATATTAAGTGAGAATAAACCAAAGTACGGCCGTTTAACTAAGTCAGATCGCGCAATTAGATCACTTATCAATATAACTAATTAGATCCTCCTAATCTCAATTCAATAATTTACTAGCGTTCAGAATATAATCCTCCTACCTTGGTTGAAGACTCAACGATTCTGATACTTTCAGGTAGACTGATGTGCTCGTGTGCAATAGTTGCTCCTTGTATATATTAGCGAGGGTGGGCGTCTCCGTGATTCCTGAGTAGGCCGTCTAAACACACTTCCAACTGTTCCACACTAAGCTTTCTCTAAGATTGCCATTTAATCTCACTAAACTTTCTACCCTTTTAAAGGTTATCTTATTTGCATTGTTGCTTCGTTTTTCCTCTTGGAATTGGGTTGGAAAAGTTTTGCCATTAATCGTGGCCGTCAAAGAACGTAGGAGTTATGTTAGAAGAAGAACGCGAGAGATGTCACAAAGTTTCCTTCTATGAATAAATATACATGAGAGAAAATGTACTCATAATGCAATGATACTTCTATTTTTTTAACAATATAACTAATTCGAGAGTTTTAGATGTGTGTGTATTTGAGATTTAAAATAATGGGATAAAAGTTTCGATAACTAATTTGGCTTTCATAATTCTGAAGATGTTATCTCTATTTAAAGGCAAAAATTCGTGATATGGGAGTTAATTACAAAACATGTAGGAAGCTCATTTAGGGAGGCGTTGTTAGCGATTTATTTTTGAGATTTCTAAATTAAGTGTATTATTGCATTCTAATGAGCAAAATGAGATTGTAACTACACATAAATTGATCACATGCATGTTAATATCACAATATAATTTGATACTGCATATAATTTTTACATGGAAATTGATTGAATTTATTTGCTTGTTAATTTTCGTAATTATTACTTAACGAAGACTTTTGTCTGTATTATATAAATATCGTTTGGTATGAATGCACATCATCAAAACATGAGCACTTTAATTCGCAAGGGAAATAGCTTTAAATATACTACTTTTCTTTTAACTGTATCAGCATACCTACACAGAAAAATAAGTAATTTACCATATAATGATCTCTGAACATTTTATGGAACATAATATTTGTAATAATCTGATGAATTTCAAATAAAACAGATTATGGGGAGGGTACCCCTTGTCTATTTATATCTATTTAATTTTCAAAGGATCTTTATTGCTTCTTTCTCTAAATTTTTTTTATAATTCTTATGCTTAACTCAAAAAAAAAATAACGTCGGCTTATAATAGTTGGTTTTCGGTACAACATTTAGTTAATAAGCAGTTTATTCATTCCATTTCCTGATTTTTTCAGTTCCTACTATTATTTCACTCTCTCCCTATATATATATATATATCTTGTTCGAGATTTCAATCGTTAATAAAAAACTTTCTATTCATCCATTCAAGTTCAAATACATTTTTTAAAACTTGTAATGGATGACACTTGATGTTAATACAGTTTTTTTTCAAATATTAATTCATTAATTAAATTTAAAAAATGAATAAATGGTAACAAACAAAAATAATAGTCCAACAGCATATATATGTAGGAAAATCATTTGTTGTAGTACTGTCGCGCAATGGATAGCGCCCCCCCCCCCCCCGGGATGACCTAATTTCTGAGAATGTATGTGATCCCTTTTTTACTATACTATTTTAATAGAACAATTAAATTTAATTAATAAATAAATAGTAACAAACAAACAAACAAACAAACAAAAAATAGCCCAACACTCTGTATAGAAAGGAAAATGGAAACTTACAAGGAAAATCACTTTCTATTTTGTCAGTTAATATTGTGATTCTATCATTCGTATATACATATTTATATTAATTATAAATATTTAATGAAAAGTAACTAAAATAAAAATTTTCTATGTCGACCTAAGTAGGAATTGATTGAATTTTTTTATATATTGCTTGTTAAGTAATAAGCACAGACTTTTTACAAAAAACATAAGATTCATTTTACGGTTGCCTTTTTGTCTATTTATCAAATATTTATTTTGGTGTTTTTAGTACTTTAAACGCACATTTTTCTCATCTTTATATCTCAATTTTTTTTTTTAAATTTCAGGCAACAAATGCCTCAGAGTCTTGAATCCCAAATTACGATGGAAAAGACGCCAAGTTACTTCATCACTCGGGAGGTGCCTCACCGTCTCTACCGGATGTCGCCGACGGTCAAGCTCATCGTCGTGGTCCGCGATCCCGTCACAAGAGCCATCTCAGACTACACCCAGACTGCTAGTAAGAGGTCCACCGGACCCTCTTTCGACCAGATGACCTTTCGCAACTCCACCAGCGGACTAGTGGACACGTCCTGGAGTGCCATTCGAATAGGAGTCTACTCCAGATTCTTGGAATGGTGGACGAGACACTTTCAAATGACACAGATCCACTTCGTGTCTGGCGAGAACCTGATCCGAGACCCGGCTGGGGAAATGGCTCGGGTCCAGGACTTCCTCGGCCTCAAGCGGATCATCACCGACAAACATTTCTATTTCAATGAGACCAAAGGGTTCCCCTGTCTGAAAAAGTCAGAAGGCAGCGGGAATCCCCACTGTCTTGGCAAGACCAAAGGCAGGACTCACCCTGAGATATCTCCTTCCACGATAACTAGATTGAGAGACTTTTACAGACCTTTTAACCTCAAATTCTATCAAATGGTAGGGAGGGACTTTGGATGGCTATGACGGAACGCCGGGTTCTTTTTTACCAGTGACAAATCATATCAGAGCTAGATGGAATTGCGTTAGCGATGAAGTGGTTGGTGAAAGACCCCAAGTCTAGAAGTATCCAAGGTCTTGGTGACGTCTGAAGATGAAGGCTCGGATAATCCCCTTTTCCCATAACGAAGTTGAAGAACTTTTTTATCGACCTTTAAATCTCAAGTCCTATCTCCTGGTGGCAAAGGGGCGTAGCTAGGATGGCATGCCATCTTCGACGACAAATCATATCAAGGAGTTGGAATTGTGTTAGTGGTGAAGTTTGCTTTACCGCTTCTTCAGAAAAGTAGTGAGCTGTGTATCGTTCCGATAACTTAATCAGTGTGTGTCAGAGCTTGTGTCGTTTTCGTGGAAATAAAATAAAATAAGAAAAGATATACTAAAAGCTTCGCCAAATGGAATTTTTCTTGCCGATAGGGAAAGTTTTGTATTTGTCTTTAATCGTGGATCTTTTTCCAAAGCCAAGTTTCTAAAAATAAGAAATGGATTTTCAAGCTTTGTTTCACGTCATCTGTTACAAAAAAAAATCTAGTCTACACGTGGCCAATAATATTAAATGAATTGTTGCTTTTTTTTTCTCACTAATTTGGCATTCCAATTGTTTTCTGCAACTTTACATATTCCTCCCACTTGTACACTGATGTTTGTCGAATCGAACTTTCCGGAAATATTTTTTCGTTCAAAAAAGTCTATCTTATTAATGTGAAGTATAAAGCAGTTTATATGCAGCGATATTTTGATTGAAAATATTGATAAACTAAATAAACCTGAAACAAGGCAAAAATCTGTCTTTTTTCCCCTCTTTTTTTTTTTTTGCAATTAAAATATTTGAATATTATACTTCTAATACGATTACTTTTCAATATAATGTAAAATGTTTGAATAGTGTATGATTATACTAATTTGATCAATGGCTTATTAAAAATTTAATACATCAAATTCTGAAAATGTAACTACAAAACTCCAAAAAACAAAAAAATTAAATGGAAGAAATGTATTTCTCAAAACTTATATAAATACTGATTTCTAATCCTTTTTTGTTTGTGCAGCAACTTTTTTAACACTATCAGTAAGTTATAAAATATTTGTAAGAGTTTTAAAACAAATTTAAACGCGTGATTGGTGGAGGTAATAATAAGAGAAAAACATTTCTTAAGGGTTGAGAATTTAAATAAAATAGTATCTCTCCAAATTCTATGCAATTTAAAAAATTCTAATAATTTGTTTATTAAATCTTTATAATCCATCCAGTTTTCAAGAATTATTTTCATAATATTTTTTAAAAATGCATGAAAAAATCTAAATATATAACAGTATTAGAAAAATAGTATTTCTCTGTTATTAATTCAAAACTAGTTCATTGAAAAATGAGAATTATACTATTTTTATTTTTAATCAAAACTTTTGGAGTTGAATTTCTGTTTTAAAGGTTTAATCAATGTAATGTATTCTATTAATTAGGAATATTTCTAAAAAAATTTGTAAAAAAAACATTCGGCTTGAATAAATATATTTAAAACCATTTTTCGATAATAAAATTCTTACATTTAATAAAAAAACTTTGGGTTTTTTTTTCAAATCATGAAATATTCAGGAATAATTCATGTTCTTATTTAATAATAAAAAGCAATTAAAGGGTCATAACAAAGCTATGCTAATTTGCTAGAAAGCATGTAAGTGCTATGTGACTACAAAATGTAAAAATTAATACGCCAAGGTAAACTGCAATCCTCTTAAACAACTGTTTTGAAATTAGAATAATTTGAGCTTAATAGCAATAAAAAAAAATACGAAGAAATTGCGACAATACCCCAAGTTTTTTTAACCCTGTTTATATTGTATCACGTTATAAATTTAATGCATTTGTGATTTTTTTTTTTTTTTTTGGTTTTAATGACGAATATTTTTAGTGAAAAATAAGCCAAATAAAAATATTTCTTTAATGTACCTTTTTTAAAATTAAATGTTTACATCTAAAAAATATATCACACATTAAAACATGTAATAATTTACCTTTATTTGCACTAATATAACACATTATAATATTACTTTTATAGTTGTCATTGACATACTTTGCATGAGATATTTGTAATATTTGGAGAAAGTGTATATTTCGTTCATGCCAAGACATTTTTCAAAGGCGCACAATTTTTACGAATTCCAAAGAATTGTCCATTTGTCTGCTGAAAAACATGATTAAAAAATACACGTTCCAGTTTGCATTTTCCTTTTCAGTCAAACGAGGAATTTAAAAGAGAAGGCCAAATATAATGCTATATTTTATGTTGAAATCTATTGTATTCGTTTTTGTAATTATTTATGTGTGTGATTGTAAATAAAATGTACATTGATTCAATGATCTTTTTCATATGAATAATAAATTGCTTTTTTTCATTTATACGTTTGTTTTTATTTTCTATACGTTCGAAAGGTACGAACGTCTATCGCAAGTTGCAAGATAACTCACCCAATTGGCAACCCCAATTTTGCACGTGTCGTAGCCCATGTGCTTCGTTTCACATTTCTCCGCTAACCGCCATTATAAACCAAACCGTTCGTTGATGCGTCAAACTCGAATACTAAAATGCGAATGTGGGAATTCTTCAATAATAAAATTTAATAAAATAAATAATTATATAAGATTATATAATTATTATTATTATATAATAATAAAATAATAATATAGAATTAAAAATAATACAATTAGAAAATTAAATAATAAAAATTAGTTATTTTAACACGCTTTTATTAGTTTCACCTGCATATGACGGAATCTTTGAACTCGGAATTTTACCCACTGGAAAAGGTCGGATTAATTCGAAATTTTGCATATTTGCCAAGGACCGATGACAATACAATAATTTCATAATTTTATTCT
>BMAV01002341.1:0-10049 GCA_019973955.1 Trichonephila inaurata madagascariensis
TTTTTAAAAATTGTTAGGTTTCTTAAGTTTGTATGCTTATAGAAAATGTTACATTTTAAAAAATGCAAAGTCTTTTATATCTTTTAAAAAGAGAATATAATACTAAATTCAATTAAAAAAATTCAAATACTTGCAACTCAAAAAAAGTTATACTGCAATAACTTACGTTATACATCAGATATTGTTAATAGCAGTGAGTTATTAGTGCTTATTAGGGTATTCCTTATTTTTCAATACAGCTTCACATCAATGTTCCACTGAAAAAATTTTAAAGCTCTTATTTGTTATTCCTTGATGCCAGGAAACAATTATGTCCTCAATTGGATCCTTTCTTTTCATGGGTTTTCATTCGGACAAGAGTTTTCAAACGTTCTTTTTCTCACTGTATGATCTTCGAAATTACCGGGTGTCAGTCTTTGATTTCTGACTTTGGTTTTCTTTAAAACGCTGTATTCAATAGTTTGATAGCATGTTTAACATAATTGAAGGCACAGATTACACAAAACATTCACAACATGTGACTATGGAGACACTCTGCTTTGTTGTTTATCACTTTCAACTTATGGTGGAAAATGGAGAACATCGTTTAGAACATGCCTTACGCAAGTCTGTGAAAATTAAAATTTTTAGACATGGGTTTTTTTGTCCGGGACAATTACAACCCTTTTTTTTTCCATCCAATGGGTATCCCCTTTCCCAGGGGAAAAGTTTTTATAAACCCACAAATATTAATAAAGGGAAGAATTTTTATCAAAAATCCGTAACAATCCTGTATATTGAACGGTTGGTTTAATTAGCACCTCATACCAATTTCTATTTCAAAATTACTTACAAAATCACTTTATTTTCCGTTTACAGCGCCATAAAATTTTAAATTTGGATTTTTTTTTCATATTTTTCCCTTTTTTTTTGAGTATATTGTTCAAATTTGAAGTCATTCTGACCAATAGTTCTTTTTTGTGAGAAACGGAACTTTATTTTTAATTACCCTGTATATGCAGATAGTTACACACATAGGTCGATAAATAGAGAGATAAATTAACATAAAAAATATGTTTGTTGTATTCCACCCGTACTATATTTTAAATGTATAATAGAAATAGAAATATTTCTTCACGTTTCTATTTTATTACTTGCCATAGTGTAAATTTTTTAAGTCATTTTTATAGGACTTTTCCCGAAATGTGCTACTTTGTTTTAATTTATAATTAATTTAACATAAGGAGACCATGAATTAGTGAATACATATTAATTATGTTTTGGTGGTATAAAATTTTATGCTACCAGACACATATTTTTAAATGCTTGAAGCAAAATGAAAATTTTCCGAAAAAATTCTGAAGGAAAAAAAAGGAATTGTGTTATGGAAAAACTGGACATAACATTATTTATCAGGAAATTAAATTTATATTCTGGATAACAAAATAACAATAATCGTGTTGAAAGAACATGTTTTTGACGAACCTCACAAAAAAAATCAAAAAAAAAAGCCAACACAAAAATAAATATTTTTTTATCCATGAGTAACCTCAGTTTTTGTTTGGTTTTAGAAAAAGATTGAGTCGTTCTATCCCCCATGTGCACTCCTAAAATATTTCGGGATCCTTTCATCTGTCATTTACCACAATTAATTCCCTGAGAAAAAATTCCCCTAGAGCCAAAAACCAAGAAATTCGAGATGGAAAGAAGGGACTGCCCTACCACAAGAGAGTGGGGAGACCAGTCCATATGAAACACTCTACAACAGACGTGGTGTTTTGCCTCATCCACTACCAATCACAAATTCAGCAGAATTGAAATACTCAATAGTTTGAATTACTTGCATGTAAATGTAAATATTGTAATTAACAGGTGTCGACGTAATGAATCAATAATTTTATTTCTTATGTCTCACACTACTTTTTCTGCTGGATTACCAATGAAGTCTCTGGAGTCCGAGTGAAGTCTCTGAAGTCCGTGTGAAGTCTCTGAAGTACTAGAATAAAACCGAATAGCATCCTTTGAGAGAAATACATTCGAAGTATATTTGGAAAGCAATAGCTGGAGAAGAAGATACAATTTTGAATTGTATAGAATTTATAAACCAACTGACATCATTAAATACTTAAAAATAAATAGATTGAATTGTTTGACCCATTTAATTCAATGTCAGATGATAATGTTGTCAAAAAGCATTTCAAAGCCACTGGGATTCGGAAGCGGCACACCAAAGTTGAAATGGACTGACTCAGTGGAATCAGACTTTGGGATTATAAACGAGAAAACTTGGAGTACGCAAAGGTGAATGAGAGGTCACTGTGGTGGAAACTGCATAGGAAGGCACTGGCCCAAGAGGGGCTGTCTTTCTGGATATGAAAATGATGATGAATTCTCTGAAATCCAATTAGAATTAACATAAAACAACAGCCTCCACTCCACCTGGCGTTATTGGTGGAATCTGCACTCAGAATCATGCCTCGATTTCAACGACTTTTGGCCATGTATTTGCGACCAACTATTGCTATGCACCACAACCTTATTTTCAACAAAAATGCTAAAAAAAACAATTAATTATCTGCAAATAATAGACATAGTCATTGGATAGAATATTATTGACCCGCACACATATATAAAATTTCACATAAATACATTATTTATTTTACAAACGCAACGAAAAAATTTTTCACACGTTTTAATAAATAATAGTTTTTTATCGCCTAAAAGTCAAATAATAATTAATATCCTGACAACTTAGAAGCCATCTAATTATACTATATTTTAATATTAAAACAAAAGAAAAATAAAAGAAAATGTTTGAGGTATCCGAACACACGTTCGCAGCACTTTTTTAAAAAAATAACATACTCAAACATTATAAATGAATTTTAGGGTTCAATACCAATAAATACTAATACTTAACTAACAATATTTTTTAAAAAAAATATCTAAACTTTACAAAATTTACAATTGTAAGTGAATTTTTAGCATTGTTTTTGAAAAACTTCAAATCAATTAGAGAAAAAAGTAAAAAGACTTATATTAGTAAAAGTATTACAAAAGAAATTAGATGCGTTTATCTAGAGAACGTTCTTAATAATTTATTAAAATTTTAAAAAAAAGTTGATCTTAATCGAGTTTAAATATTAAAAGGAATTTTTTGTAGACCATTATTTAAAAATAGCTATAACTCAAAAGTATTTATATAAAAGACATATTTTAAATCATTTTTAGACAAATATAAATATCAGATTCAAAATGTTAAAGACAAATTTTTTTAAAATTTTAGTTATCAAATTCGCCATGATAAATTTTGATTAATTTAAATACCCACTTCTTAGATTTAAAGACCGTTTCCAAATTTTTCTAATTTTATGTAATTTATTTTAACTTGGCCTCTAGGTAATGTAGAAACAAAATGATGTATGTTTTATAAAGCTAAAAGATATCTCAATTGAATAAAATTTTAAAAATGTGTTCTGATCGAATGTGATCATTTTAACGTGTTCGGATATCTTAATTTAATATTAAACACTCTACCCAGAACATCATCTTTTATCTATCCAAATACTATAAAGCAGAAAATCAAGGAAATCCATTGTTGCGATAAAAAAATGCAAGGACATTGGAAAATAATAAAGACAAATTCGGCTTCTGTTATCCGGAAAAACTATAAACAAGTAAAGTTCTCCAAATCAGATTCGAGACGTAAAATTGTCTTTCTCTACAATAACTGTCTGAAATGGTCCCTTGAGTCTAGAAAAGTGACCGGGAGGTTTGATTATTGAAATCTCGGACATCTATTTTGCTCATAGGAATCTGCTCAAAAAAATTATTATTCCGATTTTTTTAAAATTTTTGTCTCTTTTATGTAGAAACTTAGTCTTCTTTGCTTCTCTTTCATGTTCAAACTTATATTATAGTTACACTCATTTTCAACAAATACATTGTATCTGATGCATTTCTGCGTTTACTAATACTCCGAGGAACAAATTTTTAGATTTCAACTTTTTCTCCAATTTAACCCTACATTTCTAGCGCAGGGTATGCCATACCCACCACCAAACTTTTTTCAAGACACCATCTAAACCTTTTTTGGATTAAGAATTTCTTCTGCAGCTGACTTTAAGGTCATGTCATTTGAAGGGTCTTAGCTTGTAGCCGAATTATAAGTTTATACTTTTGGATATCGCCTCTTCAGTTCTTACAGTTCTAAATGCATGAGAACGCTTTAAATTTTTTCTTATACTATTGCGTATTATTGTAGTTATGATGAAAAAATATGATATTTAAGTAATTTAAAGATACAGTATTTAGTAGGCATAAAACAATAGTATTTTCGGATGAAGAAAGTCTCTTTGTGAGGACGATGAGAAAGAATTGAATGATGAAGAGTATAATAACAAGTATATAATTCCTCTACTGAAATCGATCTAGATAATTTAACTGAGGGAACAATTATCGTCCTTGATAAAAGGACCACATTATATTCAATGGCTAGAAAATGTAATCGTTAGGCTCTGACAATATTTTTAGTGTTTCTGAACGTTGTGACAATAAATGCGCAAATTGTTTTGTTCAGTACTAAGAAACTATAAACTAAATATCGAAACAGACGCTGATTTATAAAGTGGTTTGGATTTCGATTTACAGAAAAATGTAAAGAATGTAGAAATCAGCGAGCAATGCTTCGGCGAAATTGAAAAAAAAAAAAAACTAAGATAAAAGTGAAAGCATAACACTCACTCGCGGCGAAGACTTAAGGAGTGTACAATATATTGAATGGCCTAATAAAAAATAACAGAAAAACTAAATTCACGTGTAATAAACATGTTATATTTCCTAACTTTCTTCCTTTTTCACGTTTGTATGCAAGTTTTACGGTAAAAACAGAAGATAAACACCTTTGGGTATGAGTTACCCTGAGCATGAATTTCCGTTTGTTTTTTCCGCGCTAGGAATACAGGGTTAAATAATTATTCAAACATTTCTTATCACGTTCCAGCTAAAATATTATATGAATGAAGTAAATTTAGAGAAAGACGGTTAAAACATTTCACAATATAGTCTTTCAAATAGCATTTATTTTTTAGGCGACATTCTCCATATTAACTAGGCGTTAACACCCTCTTCGTTGAACATTTGATGACATTGTAAGATCATATACTCTTTTCAGGTTATTGTTTTCTAATTCATAACATTAATCCTTTACGTACTAGACTGCGCTTTCTAGTACCTCCAGATATCCCAGATATCTGGGATTACATGCTAGTAATCCACTAGTAATTATATGGTATAAAAGGGGACTATTGTATTGAGGAAAATTCTTATCGCACTCGCGCCTCTTAAACTAAAAAAAATTAGAATTGAGTATCTAAATCAGAAACAAATTTATCACATCTCGTACATATATTACCTCCAGTTTTTGGATTACTTTTCCCTGATATATATACATTTGTCATCATATATGTATAAATACACTGTGCTCCAAAAATCAAATAAATCCATATTACCACTAATCAACTTAAAATACATTTCTTAATTGACAGCAGCTATGAGTTATGGGTTATGTTCCTCAACTCCAAAAGTCTCATATCCAACAATCTATATCTCATTAAATTTGCATGGATCCTTTAAAACGCTTAAGTTACTCTGGTATAATGCAGAGATAATTTCCGGCACGGTGTTGTCCAAATCGAATCAGTCAACGCAATCGCTAAGTGGAACTTGTCTTAGCTATTTCCAGAAGAGTAAGGTTTGTGACTCGACTTGGCTTCTGGGCCATGTGGGATATTTACGAGGATGTAAATGAACTAGTGAGAGACATAAGCAGCTTGTCGCGATTACACTTTGAGTAAATTTAGCGGGAAAGGTAATTATATGAATGTTCGGTTTGTGTATGCACCTATGTTAATTCGTATAATCTAAATTGTGAAGGAGTTCTCCCGTAGAAGATTTAATTTAAATCGTAACAAATGTAAATGCTTACAATAAAATACTATTGGGTTGCTCGGCAACAAGTTTCTTTTTTTCCCAACAGAGAATTTAATTGTATTTTTGCATCCAAACTCACACTTCAGCTCCGTAATCCTTATACAGTAAATATCGCTTAGTATGAAACTGAAAGGACTGAAATATTTTTTCGTGTTAAAAGAAATTCGTGTTGCAAGACATTGCAAATATATATATATATATATATATATATATATATATATACATATATCAACAAAATTAAGTTTATTAAAGTTTATTGTATTTACATAGACATGCATTTTTTCATATATTTAACAAAAAGCAATGAAAAAAAAAACATTTAGAAGAAATTAATTACAAAATATTCAAATTTTTCAAAATACAAATACTTATTGAGTTTTTGGAAAAGAATCTGGTATTTTTCTTTGCCTTGTTTTTTCAGCATCAAATTGTCAACCAATTGTTCGATGTCATCCATTTTGTTTTCCATTGCACCTATAGAATGAGTAAATAATATGTAAATATATTGGTAAAATCGCTCGATTTTAAATTGTAGCGCAATGAATAGCGCGTTGAACTTCTAATCCTAACATCGTGAGTCCAGATTCCACTTGGGATAGCCTAATTTTTGACAATGTGATTTCGTTTTACTATACTATGTTATCGGCATAATTAAATTTCATTAATGAATAAATAGTAACAAACAAAAGTAATAGTCCACCACCATATATAGAATTTTTGATTGATTGATTGATTGAATATTAACGTCGCACTGTTCAGCAACACGAGGGTTTTTGGGGCGACACCACGAAATTTTTGAACCAGGGGCCGGACGGGACGACACCTGAGCTGGCACCCCCCTCCTAACTACCACACCACACCAACGGGAGGACGTTTCAGCTTTTGACAGATTTAACGTGACCCCCGCCCCCCACGGCGGGTCTTTTAGGGGTTTAGGGGGCCCCGGAACTCGTGAAAAGGCAAGCCAGGGCCGATACCTTCCCTGGCTACCGGGGCCCAAATTTATATAGGGGAAAATAGAAAGATTCAAGGAAAATCGCTTTCTATTTTGCCACTTAACATTGTGATTCTGTCATATGTGTATTAATATGTATATGAATATATTAATAGGTATATTAATATGTATATTAATTTATATTCATTGTAACTATTTAGTAAAAAGTAACTAAAAAAATAAAAATTTTCTTTGTTGATCTAAGTAGGAATTGATTTAAAATAACTTTTTTTTTTATTTAAAGCAAAAACACACTCAGTTCAGCAAACTTATACCTCGTGTCATCGATTATTTATTACAATTCTAAGCTAATTTTAAATTTATAGAAAAAAATGTCACCTTAGAATATTAGGATTACTGTAAAATCTGACGTAAAATGTTCAACTACACTTTCAATTTTTTAAATTTAATTAATGGTACATTCACCGTATAACGCCCACCCCCATTTTTACAAATAAACCTGAAATATATGAATGAAATGCTCCACAAATTTTTAAGTCATTTATTCGAAGTATATAAAAGGCTTTTGAAAAATTAGTATACGTATATAGATTTACAACTTAGTTGAAAAAATAAGTTATTTCTTTTGAATAAAGTGTATTTCGATATATTTAGGAGCTCATTTTTTTATTCTTATCTCTTTATTTTACATCTTAAAGCTATCATTTTATACCCGGCGTATAACGCCCACCCGTAAATTTCGATCTTATTTTTTATGTTAAAAATGCACATAATACGTGCCGGATTTTACGGTAATTTATTTCTAATGACATTTACGTTTCATTTTGAACAAAGCCCGATTTTTTATAAGTTCAACATGATTAAAATATGTTTCAATTAAATATTTTTAGTTTCTCCCATCAAGCCTTTTTTTATTACTTCTATTAGTTAAGGTAAGGAGTTTTGAACACAAGAAATACTATTCCAAACCTTCTCGTACTATTTTCCAGTGTGATTGAGACTGAAGAATAAAACCCTAAAGTAACGCATGCTCTGACTGCTATTTTTTAAAGGAAATTTTAACATTCACTTTTTCTTTATCAAGGTTTTTTTTGGTGATTAGGGTAGATTATTTCTTTTTCCCTCTAAAAAAAATTTAACCCTTTGGGAAACGAAAATGATACCACTTCCCTAAAATGGGGTTTTAAAATTTCTTCTTTTCTTTTTTTAATGCGTTGTTAATTTATTTTAAAACTTTTTATTTTCAAACCTTAAGGATTAAATTTGTAAATGCACCCATAATTTTAAAAAGAACATTGATTCATTAATTAATCGGGGTGTAAGAAAAATATCTTCGGAAGAGTCTTTTTAAATCCCAGTAGGCAATTGTTTTTAAAATTAAAAAAAAAAGAATAATATACCCCGTAAATTTGGGGGAAGTGCAAAATTTCTTTTATTAAAAAAACCCAAATTTAATTAATTTTTTTTTTTTTTAAAAACTTTTCCCATGCCCTTTTTTATTGAAGTACCACTTCAGGTCAAGAAATAATCAATGCAAAAGAGAAAAAGATTTACTATTTGCCGTTTTCTTAGATTAAATAATGTTGTTTTTTCTTGCAAACAGCTTTACTTTTTCTTTTCGTACCTGAAATTTAAGAATATCAATTGAGAAAAGTAGTTAGAAAATATCAGATAATGTTTAGTGTTTAGCATTTTATATATCGACGGTACTTATAAATACCACTGTTTTTAAAATTACTTAGAATAACCATTTTTACAAATACTCTTACGATACTTAGCAGAAATATTATTTTAAATCCACTTTTCCAAGATATATGGCACGGGTCTATGATGAGATGTTAGCGGGGAAGACGAATAGTTTTATAGCAAAAATTGCGTTTTCAGCTGACGGCGTTTTCAGCGGATTGTTAAGATTGTTGTTGTTGTTCCGAAAATATAGTTAATGTCGAAAAGTAAGTGTCTTATTTTTTTTGTGTGTTAATGAAGGCCTTAGAAAAAGATTTGACTATTTATTTTAAGTGAACAGTCTGTATAATTAATTTTACAGTTGGATATCTCTCTCTCTCTTCTTTAATGAATTAATTAGCTCTAACTAATTAAATTCCCAAAGTTGAGTATTTTTTTATGTATATCCCTTAATTTTAAATGAAGTGATTCAAAAAGAAATATTCCATGAAGAAAACTGCAGTAAATCATCTACAGTAGATAAAGGGTTAAAAGTTATATTGTACTTGATGAAATTTCCACGATGAAAGTGTCAAGGAATAATAATAGCTTCTTAAACCCTAAAGCGGTTAATTTCCAAATTTTCCAAATGCCAAAAAACACATTTTTTATTCCTTATAACTAAGTATAATTCTTAACAAAATGCAAAAATGGAAGGATTTTAATTTTAATTTTCTATTCTAAAGTTTTCATACTGTTTTTTTTATTTTATAATTGTAGAACACAATAATCCCTAAATGTTTGCTTTTTATAAGTACACTTAGCATGCTATGAAAAATGCTTCATGTGTCTTAAAAGAATTTCTCTCATACAGACAAAAAATTTCGTGTTCGTACGTCTTTATCAAACGGATGAGGTTTTTGTGTGTGTATGCACACATGTATGCACACACAATTTAAACAATTTGAAGCATGGTACTAAATCTTACATTGCAATGGTGACAGAGATAATACCGACTTTTTTGGATTATCTCTCCATTTCCATTTTTTCTTAAGCAACAAACTACACATTACCTTGTTAATACCTGATATTTATCGAATATTTTCCAGAATCTAAATTTTTGCCTGTGAATAAAAATTCCCGCCATCACCATAAAGATAATCCCTGATGAGAAGTATTTCAGTAACATGGTTTAAACTGATCTTTCTTAAGATGACACGGTTGGAACATATTTTGCCCCAAAATGGATAATTTTCATTATTTTAAATACAGATTAGAAATACGTATAAATTATTTTAAGAACATTATGACAAAAAAATTACTTAAAATAAAATTTGGCAAAATTACTTAAAAAACCTTTTTTTTCCCAAAAGTTATCCTTTTTGTAAAAAGCTTCTTGTTAATATTTGCCCGTATATAACTTGGGCCTCTGTTCAGAGGTTTAACTATTTTTTAAAAA
>BMAV01002342.1:5164-18969 GCA_019973955.1 Trichonephila inaurata madagascariensis
TCAGACGGCCTTGGCGCGCTTTAGAAGCAGTCACCTGCGTAATATGACTTTTGTGCAGGGGGTAAAGTCTTTCTTTACCTGTCCCTGCTCTCTCCCTGCTTCTCCTGCTCATCTTCTGGACTGCTGGGGCATTTCCCTGCGACAGTTGTACGAACAGCAAGACTTGGTGTGTGAGACTATTACGCGGAATGGTCAAATGGACTTGGTGTTGGCTTTCCTGCTCCAAGGGGATTGGAAACAACAACAACACAAAAAATGAATAAATAGTAACAAACAAAAATAATAATCCAACATCATACATAGAACGGAACATCGTTCGTTGTGTCCCTGTAGCGCAATGGATAGCGTGTTGGACTTCTAATCCAAAGTTCAATTAAAAGCTTCTAATCCAGCTATTTTATTAGAATAATTAATTTAATAAAGCAAAAACAGCAACAAACAAACAAAATGTCCAACACCCTATACAGAAAGGAAAATGGAAAATTGCAAGGAAAATCACTTTCTCTTTTGTCACTTAATATTGTGATTCTGTCATACGTATTTATATTAATTGTAACTATTTAGTAAAAAGTAATTAAACTAAAATTTTTCTTTGTTAACTTTATTTTTTTATATTACTTGTTATTTCTCCTACTGAATAGATTTACCTTCGTTGCGTCTAAAATGAAACATGTGACTGTTTAGTTCTAAAGTCTAATTTATTGGTAGAAACGTCGTGATTTCCAACAACGTTTGCCTGCACGAGTTCACTCTTGAAGAGGATGCACGTGAAACTCTAAAGGAAGTGACATTCCGTGTTTTGTGTCATCTTTAGAAAGACTAGAAATAAAAAGAAAGAGTAGACATGATTTTTTATATACAGGAACAATCAAGGTCAATTGAATTTGTAAGTGTAAACATGAATTTTTAGAATAAAGTTCTAATTGAATTATTCGTAGGAACATTTTTTTTCACGACATTTTGATATTTTAACATGGGTTGTTCTTGCACTCAGTCAAAGAAACGAGAATATTTTTGAAAATTCTTAGTTTTGGAAAGAATAGAATACGTGTAAAGCTTTATTTAAATATTATATGTGAAAATGTTAATCGGAGTCTTGTTGACGACTGCTAGCGAAAGCTCCCTTTTCCCTCCTAAATTGGCTCTTTATATAAATGGCTATTTTAGTTATCTTGATTTACTCTGAAAGCTTGGTTCTACTCCTTTAAAATTTGCCCACCACTGAGTTAAAGAATCATTTAAATAGCTCATTTTACAAAATTCCTTTCAATTCGATTATTAAATCAACAATATACTTAAACAATTAAGTATTTTCAATACTTCCTGCTAGCGATTCGTTATAGGTTCCTTCTTTTTAACCAGGGGCGTAACGGAAAATATTAAGGCCCCTCAGCAAAGTAACGTTTTGGGACTCAAGCCAGATCTTATATTATACTTTACGACAGTCAGGCTTTGGGCCCCCCACTATGTGAGGGTTGAGGGGGTATACGTTAGGGCACTGTTTCAACAACCCCTGACAAGCGGATCCTAGTTAAGATTTATACACTGATATATATACTTGACTACTTAATCATCATTTCAAAAGTTTACATTTTCTAAATTATGCAAAAGAATTGCAAGAGTTTGTGTGCGATGAAAAATCCAGAAGTCTAGAAAAAGAAAAATTGGCATGTCACTTTTTTCAAAACTATTCGTAATTAACAAGCTTTTATTAGCTTCACCTGTATGTAATGGAATCTTCAAACTCGATTTTTACCCACTTTAAAAAGGCAGGTTAATTCGAAATTTTGCACATTTGTCAAGGACCGATGACAATGCAATAATTTAATAACTTTGTTCCATTATCCTGATAAGGATTAACGATTTTCCATTTCCAGATTTGGTGACTAATTCCAGACTAAGTTACAACTCTAAATCGAAAATGCTCATGGTTAATAATGCGTCAGCAATTTCTTGCTATAATATAAACAATTTTACAATTTTTCTGAACATGGAAATAAAAATTAAAAAAAAAGACTCGAGCATTTTGGAAAAAATAATTTATGTTCTAATTGCTTAAAAACCAAGCAATAAAGTCTGTATTTCCAAATTCTCTTGTCGGATCTGAGGAATGAAACATCATTGATTGACCAAAACAACTGATAATTGATTCAGAGGTCACCGGACTAAATAATTTCTCAAACTCTTTTCGATTCAAAACGTGTACTTTTATGTCTAATGCTGATGCAAGTTCCAAAGAGAATATTGAGGTCCTTTTAGTGAAAAATATCATTGACTTTACACCTTCTTCAGCATTAAATATTTTAAACTTAGCTCTTTCACGTTTCCTTCAGTTGGCTGATCCTATATTTTGCAAACTAGACCGTATCAACGCACTGATAGGATGAGAGTAAATCATTAATTAATAAATGATTAGAAAACTAAAAAGATACGCTTTTAATGTAAATCGGGCTAAAAAATTAAAACTAAATTATAATTTTCAAAAAAACTAAGAAACACGCTTTTATAGTGAACAGAACTAAAAAGTAAAAAATAAGTCTTAATATAAAAATAAAATGATTAAAATGAGAAAATTAATGTTATTGTGATAAAAGTGTGTGTAGGGTGAGCTTTGTACTACATTTTTGCTCTAACTCTGCATTTCGGATTAGAACTAGTAAGAAATTATAACAAAATTGATATCGAGCATCCCAGTCTTTTACCACAATAACATTAATTTTCTCGTTAATCATTTTACTCTTAAATAAAGAATTACTTTTTACTTTTTAGCTCAATTAAATATAAAAGCGTGTTTTTCAGTTTTTTTAAACTATAATTTATTTTTTTCAATAATATTTTGGTTTCGTTTATTTTAGTAGAATTTCAGGTAGGGGGGAGGATATCTATTGATTGATATAAACATCAGAAAAGTGTTTGCTGTTAAATGTAGATTAAAGTATATGCCAAAAGTTTATGTGAAGAACTTCAAATTTCTTTTGAACCCCAAGAGGAATCAGGAGGAAGCCAGTGGCGTAAGGTACAACCCCACAACCTCCACATTGCGGGGGGGGGGGGGCAGAATTCTATGGGGTTCAAAGCCTACGTTTGGTTATGGGTTTGCAATCCTCCTAAGATCCGGTTTGGGGCCCAAAACCTGAGTTTGCCGGGGGATGCCCTAATATTCTGCGTTACTCCACTGGAGGAAGCATATATTTAACGATGGAAGAGTAAAGATGTTTAATTATCGTACGAAGATGACTTGAGGTGAATGATGTTTTCTTCAATAGACAAAATAACTCCTGAAATTTGAGAGAGACTCCAACAGTTGCAGAATCTAGTTCAAAAATATGCTTTTTTATGGCCTGAAGTGATATTGAGCATGGAGGAACTAGATCTTAGTTCCTCAAGACATTAATAAAGAAGAATTCCAACTTGAGGGCGTACGTCTACAAGCTTTCGTAGCTGCAACAGACCCAGGCTGCAAAAGAGAACTCATTAGGTCCGGCTCTCTGGGTTTATTAAAATATATTATTGAGTCCAAACTTGAAGAGGGCTTACCAAACATTGTCACAATGTTGAGAACTTTTTTAACATCTGCCATCAGTGATGCCAGTTGCGCTAAAATTAATCAGAAATTATCTCAGATCAACAATGTTTCCGTTAAAGCTAACAAATTTGGCTATTCTGGTAATTGAACATAACATACATATTGATATTGACAATTGTATATGCTATGAAAAAAGCATGAAAAGTGCATTTTTAATCAATAAAAAACTGAAAGCTGCTTTTTTTACTTTTACTAATTTCTTGACTAATAATTAAAATAGAGAGGCGACAAATTTCCGGTTGGCCTCAGGCGGCAAAAGTCCACACTACGCCACTGCTCTAGACTTCTCAGATTCTGTGAAAGAAGGAAATCTTATGATTAAAGGAGAAACATTCGCGGACCCCCTTGAACCCCTGAAGTTTTAGGACCACAGTTTAATTTTCGCTGCCCCCAAAAATATGAACGAAATAGTGAAAATGAGCATGAAATTGCATTAAAAGCATATTATTCTAGATGGTATGCAGTAAAATGTTCGAAAGGTGTGCTTACATGATTTTAACACAACTCGTTTATTCTAAAATTAATTTATTTTTGAATTTTATTTATATATTAATTCATTTTGTCTGAGTGCGATAAAGCTCACAACAACTCGAAAACAAATCCCGGTTTTATATTCGTTATTTCTGCAAAATACTTATTAAGGTTTATTATCAGGCAACACCTTATCTTTCATGCATAATAAGTTATATTTTTTCATGATCAAGAGTTATACCTATATTTATTTAAAGAATATATTTACAGAAGAATATAATTATGCTTATTTATAGAAGAATATTAATTATAATTATTTATAGAAGAATTTATTTGTAGAAGAATATAGTTATTAATTTAAGAATGTAATTATTTATTTAAGAAGAATATAATTATTTATTTATAGAAGAATATAATTATTTATTTATGGAAGTATATAATTATTTATTTATACAAGAACATATTTATATTTATTTAAGAAGAATATAATTATTTATTTATTGAAGAACATATTTACATTTATTTATACAAGAATTATATTTATATATCCATGCAGACAAAAATTTTCGTTTGTTTAAATATAGTTAATTCTCTACTGGAACATCTGAAACATAGAATTGAAATAAATAATATTATTATGAAAAATATGAATGTTACTGTATACGAAGAAAAGGGAATTGTAACATGTTTAAAGTCTTAAATATTTGGAATGTCCATACCTGGAAACCCCAAAATTCAAATAATGTCTTTCGGTTTAGTAGTTAAGGATATATTCATGGAAAAAATCTTATGTTTTGAAACGACCACCGTTAAGGTGAAGTTTTCTAAAAAACAGTATTTATCTAACGACCCACCTAACACGTGATGCTTGAAAATGTGGGAAAATAGGAATCATTTCTGTGAAGTGAGTATGGTTTTCTCTAAGGGTGTCCTGAAATGTCTTTGAGAATAAGGAACGAAGTCGAAACACAGTTTATGTAGACTATTCCTAATTTTATTCAGAAAAAAAATACCTCAGGTTTTATTATGAGAAAATTTGGTTTCAAAAGTAAATTAATTAGGTTAATTAATTTATTTACTAACATCAGAATTTTGTACCCTCTGTGAGTAATTTTTCGTTTTACACGAGAAACAAAACCATTTGTAGTCAAAATCTAGATACCTAGATAGCGAATTTACACTCACTTCCAAAAGTTAAGCACTAAGATGTAAAATGCAAAAAAATCAACAAATACTGCTTCGATTGACACAAAATTTGGCAGTTAAGAAGCATATATATTTATACATAAAACAAAATCAATAACTATATACAGAAATGAAAAAAATATTAAATTTTTGTAAGTCATCAGATAATGTCATACTGGAGACTTAAACAGAATTACGTATAAAGTGAAAATAAACAGCATAAAATGAAAAAAAGTACATTAATAGCGTATGTGATCCCTCCTCATATGTATGCAAAACTTACACCTTCTGACCATGCTTTCAATTAGGTGGTCAACCACCGCAGAATTAAGCAATCGCCATTCTTCTTGTAGAGCAGTTTCCAGCTCAATAAGAGTGGTTGGAGGCGGGAAACGTGAGAAACAGCACAACCGAGAGTATCCCAAAGACTTTCAATGGGTCGGGCGAATATGCTGGCTACGCCATATGTGTAATTCCTTCACTCGCCAGGTAGTCATCGACGATGTCAGCTCTATGGGGACTGCGTTATCGTCCATTAAAACAAAAGTAGGGCCAACTGCTGCCGCGTACAACCTCACAATAGGTTCTAGGACTTCATCTTGATACCGGACAGCCGTCACAGAACCCCGTTTAAAGATGTGCAGGTCGGTGCGGTATCCTAATGAAATCCCTGCCCACACCATAATGCTTCCGCCTCAGAATGCGTGATGTTCGGGGATGTTTTGGGGCTGATAGCGTGTTCCTTGTTTACGCCATGTTCTTATACGTTTGTCATCTGGCTCCAGAGCAAATCTTGACTCATTAGTAAACATGACATTGCCCCAGTCAGACACAGTCCAATTGCCATGTTCCCGGCACCACTTTAATCATGCCCCTCTTGATTGGACGGATAGAGGAACACAAACTTGAGGTACCCGGGCATACAGTCCATTCATATGAAATCTTCGGCTTACAGTAACTGCAGATATAGCCTTACCAATGGACGCTGTAACCATAGATGTCGCATGCGGAGGTCGTTCTGCGATTTTGCTTGGAGCTTGGATACAATAGCAATATATCGATCTTCCGCGGAGGTTCTAACCCTTGGGCGACTGCCTATGGGCTTTCGGACAACTGTCTGTGTGGTTTGGTATTGTTTCCATAAATGTGAAATTACAGAATGATGAAAGCCGAAGAAAAGAGCAACTTCTGTGATCGACTGTCTTGCTTCAATCCGCCCCACAGCATGCCAGCGCTCAGAATCTTCCATTCGTTTTCTGGAAGTCATAAAAATACGTATGTCTTGGAAACAAATTGTACGAAAGTTTTAAACATCTTCTATCAGCACTTACAATCAATTTCTGTAACCCTTCATAAAGCTGGCTTCTTATAAGACTGCCCTTTTTGCATATTTCTTGACATGAAAGCATGATTGGCTGTTACCTAACATATTTACATACTTCCATCTACCTCTGCAGTGAATTGCATCCTCTTCAATTCTGATTGGCTTCCGGAAATTAGCATTTTCCTCTCCGTGCTTAACTTTTGGAAGCGAGTGTATATAGCGTGATGAACCAAGATCGCAAATTATGCATTCATTCTGCGAATGATAAAAAATATTTGCTTTTTAGAATTAAAATACTCATGTAGTTTAGTATTTTAGTTAATAAACTTTTTAGTTTAAAATATTTAGAATATAATAGTACTACTTTTTTACTTTTTTCCCTTTAATTTTTGAACTTTTTACTACTTTATTAAACGAAATTTACATTTTTATCGTATTTTTTTATTAAGTATTGCTAATCAAAACTCTGATTTGTATGTTAGAGTTACTCTTTGAAAACTTTTATTTGCCGGACATTTTTACAAAGAAGCCAATTTTCTTTCATTCTTAAAAAAACAAAGCTAGGGAAAAAATATGTTTTATAATATTCAAGTAGCATGCATGGTGTTCAGTTGTAATTAGCTTTTGCTTGGAAAAAATTCCTGTTAAAATATTAAGATTTAAAAAATAGAAACGAGATTGCTGAAGATGATCATCGAAATAAAATAAGAAAAATATAAATAACATTTCTCTTTTCAAGCTGTTAGAAAAATTCATTTCGTGGTGGGACATTTCTGATTAAAAAGAGAAGCTGAACTACACCATAATGAATATAATTCCAGTTTGTGTAGTTCAATCGTATTAGAAAACCAAAACTGCAATTACTGTATAAATTTCTCTTTGAATTTTTTATGCAATCCGGCCATGCTTCTCTGATTCACCATGATATTTCTAATGTTTGAGATCAGAAAATTTTACCTTTTCCTTTTTTTCTTTTAATCGATGAATTGATTAAATCTGCAGTAGACCCCTTCAGTTTCACACTTAAATTATGATCTCTTAAAAAAGTATGCACAGTAAAATCCGGTGTATAACGCACCCTTATAACACAAAAAATAAGATCGAAATATACGGGTGTGCATTATACGCCGGGTGTAAAAAAGAGAGCTTTTAAAATTAGACTTCTACATATATCGAAATACTGTTTATTTAAAAGAGAAATGTGACATACATCATGAACTTAGAGAGAGTTGTATTTCTAGAAGCATACTATTTTTTCAAAAGGCTGGGATAATGCTTTTAATAAATGACTTCAAAACATAAGATAATTGCATAAATACTTTCCCAGGTTTCTTGGTAAAAAAGGGGGTGAGTGTTATACGGTGAATATACCTTAAAACTATATAAAATATGCAGCTTGATAGTACAGGTGCGCGTTATCCACTGGATTTTTTACGGTAATATTTCCCTTCTGGATTTATTTATTAGTAAGCCCCCTCATCCCCCCCCCCAAAACACGCACAAGTAAAATCCAAAAATTAAAACAAAATAATTTATTATTATAGATCATGACAAAAAGTAATTATATTTCCTTAAAAGTGTTAACTATTATTATTTTTGTTTATTATATTTTTATGTTCATAAAATATCTTAGTTTTTGTTCATATATCTTTGCAATACCAGCCATATTCTTAAATTCTCCAACTGCCTTTGATTTTTATTCAGCATTATTCAATGCATTTTTCCAACTGCGAAGTCTGCGATTTTATGTGCATTTAGTCTTCATCTACCCTATTTATTCGAATCTAAGCCGTACCCCAAATTCTCAACAAGCTTTTGTGAGAAATGAAAAATAGCGTAAAACGGTTTATCGATACCCAATTGTATGAAATTAAAATAAATTTTGAATGAGAACTAATAAAAGTGAATAGATTGTTATTTTCCCCCAGTATGATAAACTTTCAAATACATGCATGAGCCTGAAATTGCTCTAAATACCCCTTCCAAAGTTTTTTCTCTCTTCGATTCCAAGCTGCACCCGATTTTCAGTAGTATTAACTTTGGAAAAAAAGGAGTGCCTTAGATTCGAGTAAATACGGTAATTAATTTTAGAAATGAAACGATATTTTTCTTATAAGCTCTGTATTAAAACATTCCACTTTTAAGTTTTGACTGCTTATAATTACATTTATTTTGCTTATAACTTGTATCGAAAATAGTTTCATTTATAAACTTAGTCTACAATCTAGTTACAGAGATGAAACAGTTTATAATACTTATAGATATCTTTTTTTAATATCAAAAGTCTCATTAAAAATAAATTCGAAATACTTTGACTTGAGTACAATATAATTAACATATAAATCATCCTGCATATAATAGATCTTGTAAAAAAGTATAAAATCTTTTTGTTGGAGGTTTTTGTCTTTCATTTCATGTGATTGATGTTCACTTTAAAGAGCATTTTTAAATTTCTTGAAATTGTTTAATTCTTAGTTTACGCAGCACTTTGAAGCAGCACAGAGACGATTGATCACTAGATTCATTTAACACTAGAACGTCCATCGGCCCCCGGAGCCTGTTTCTTTTGATCTCCTTCCCGCATTTTTCCAGGGAATTTGAAAATTTTTCGTTACTTTTAATCAATTCTCCTGGTGATTACTCAGAAAAAGTTTTGTGGTTCTAGGTTATAGTTGGGAGTGATTTTACAACTAAATATACCTAGAATGACCGCTGATGTCGTTTCGACACCAAGGCAATTTATCATTATAAATAGCTGTCGTTCTACAAAATATAGTTCCCAAAGTTGATACGATGAGTAAAACAAACTTCCCAAATTCCTATCGTACATTTATTTGACCTTGAATGTAGTGTTATTGGGTTCACAGTGGAAATGGATCAATTATACTAAAAGTGTCGTGTCTAGTGTTTCGCTACATAGTATTTGCCTATCTGCTCTTAAAAAAATTTCATTCCATTTTTGAACTTAGCGCAGAACAGACATCCTGAAACGATGGCTCGTAAAAAAGGTCTAAGCCCTGATGAAATGGCTAATTTGTTGGGATAGCTTTTTCTGCGAATGAATCGAATCATGGTTTTATAGCTGCCTTGCTCTAATTTAGATTCTGATGATTGAGTGAAAGTGACTGCGAAGAATCTGAAGAAGGCGCAAATGTAATTGATAATATTCCAGTTAATTCTGATATATATGTCTCTAGGGAGGGTGCAGATTGGACACTGTATAATAGTAGTCGTCCAACAAGCTTCGCGAAACACGTCAACGCCAGGTTTTTATGATATAAAGCAGGGATACACACTCAACTTTTTTTCTCGCCAAGCTGCCTACACATTATAGGTATTTCACGCGGGCCGCAATAATGGAAAATCCCGCTATAAGACCAAAGCAACATTGACAAACAAAAGTGATCAAAATATTAAAATTGTTTTTGGCTTTAATTTTAATATTATATTAATTTTTCCATCAAACATACCCACAAAAATATTTATTTCCATGAATTTTTACTGAGTTATGGGATAATTTCTATTTTCTTTCATCTATGACCAAGCCTATTGCTTACATTCTACTATTAAAAAAGAAACCAAATTGATTCATTTGATTGCTTTATTAATAGAATTTTCTGTTATGTTTTTGCACATTGTTCTCCAATAATTGAATTTCTTAGTGCAATGGGCTATGACCGAGCCACAGGTTGAGTATCACTGATATAAAGGTACATAATATATGATAACTACATAAAATTATATTAAAAAATTGCAAAACTAAACCCTATTGAACAGTTGTCCTGCAATTATTTAGTCAAAATAATCTTTATATATATATATATATCTTCTGTGCTTCTGTATGTGATTGAACTCCTCTTAAACAGCTGGACCGATTTTGATGACATTTTTTGTGTCGGTTCAAGTGGATTCGAGAATGGTTTAGATTCACAATTCGGTCCGATATCGCAGTTAGTTAAATATGCGCCAAAACTATGTAAGGGCACGCGATTGTTCATTAAAAAAATCATGGGCTATATTCTTTAAGCCACTATTTTGAGCGGCAGACCTCAAGGTGAAGTTATACTTCTACCACAAATCCCAATGATTCTTTCAGATTCACCTACCTATTCAAATGTTTGCAATTTCCAATTCGCTTGGCATTTGCTATGACCATTAATAAGTCACAAGGTCAGACAATGACAATTTGAGGCTTAGATTTAGAAAAGCCTTTCTTTTCGCACGGCCAATTATATGTTGCAGATTGGCAAACCATCGCATTTGTTTGTTTATACCCCTCAAAGATTAACCAAAAACATTGTACATTCAATGGCATTACTATAAATTTATTTGTTCGGCATTAAGAAAATATACCTGTTATGAAAATAGCTCGAGTTTTATCTTTTTTACCCTTTAATTAAAACGAGTTTAAGTTTCTATTCAGAATAGCTTCTATATTCTACTTATTTCATAATAAACACATACTCACACGTAATCGATAGGTCGAATTGTGGTAACTGTACATGTGATGATGTCAGGTATTGTAATAACTTTCTTTATAAAAAAATTTCATCAAAACGGTCCAGATTGTAACAACTTATTTTAAAAAGTTTGAAATTTTCGGATTTAAGACGTGTGTGCAGAACAACGTCTGTCGGGACCGCTAGTTATTTTATATATTTTATATTGTGGTGTCGAAATGACACCCGTGGACGTTTAAGGGTATCGAAATCCAGGACGTTCTAGTGTTAAAATAAAAGTTTAAATCCGCGCTTTTATTAATTTAATATGTAATTGGCTTTAATCAGTCCGACAAATTTTGAAATGTGTGTGAAATTGTTGCCAAAGACAAATTACGAATAAGGCCAACTGAGTTTCTCTCGTAGAAGAAACATATATATACAGACGGTATGTGTTGTGGAAAAAAAAGGAAAGATATGAAAAAATCGAATATGTTCGATAAAAACTGGATGGCTTCTAACTTCTATCTCTCTTTGTTGTATTTTTGATTTAGTGAATTTTTTTTTTTTTTTTTTTGAGACCAAAAATTTTGTTACATTAACTTTCAAATGTATTAATATTTTCGAAAAATAAATCGAAACAACTTCCATACATTAGAAAAGAAGCACGAATCACCCTTTACTTGAATAAATTGTATATCACAATAAGACTCAAAAGTGCTGAATTTAAACCATTTAGAAAAAGCACTTCGTAACTTTACAAAAGTTAAACTTTTTTTTTTTTTTTTTAGAAATTATCTTAAGATTGAAAGAATCATTATAAACGAAAGAAATTACAAAAAAATTTAGGCGGTATATATTTATTATATACCACAAACACAAAAAAAATACAAATGGAAAAACTATATAATTACTATATAGAAAAAATAAATATATACACAAAATAACACAAATAATAAGCATAAATAATACAAACAATAAACAGAAATATATGCAGAAAAACACTTAACAAAACATTTACAAAAAAAAAAAAAAATACAAAACAACCAAATGATAAAACAAAATAAAAACACAGAAAATAAAACAATACACATAAAATACCAAAAAATTTAAAAAAATACACATAAAATACAAAAAAAAAATAATAACAAAAATACAAAAATTTAAAAAACAAAAACAAAAAATAAAAAGAAATGAAAACATTTAAAAAAATGACAAAAATAAAATAAAGACTCAAAAATAAAACAAAACATATAAAATACACAAAAGACTTATTTTTTTCATTTTTTTCTCTTTTCTTCTTTTTTTAAATGAAGTTAGGTCCCTGCTCGTGTGGCTCTGACGTACTGGGATTGAGCTGAACTTCACTAATTCTATTTTCTGAACTGGTCCGATAATTTTGTTATGCATGATGAATGTTTTTAAATTTTGATCACTTTTTGTACAAATGAATATCCTTTATATATGTTCTTTTTACTATTCTTCATATTATCTTCTTTTGAACTAGCTGAAATTTTGGTTGTAGGAATGCTTTTCTTGGATGGGTCTTCTAATTTGTTGTTAACGCGCTGGAATATGGAGCACATGGGCCAGTTTTACTGTCTCATTTCGATGAATTTTGTAAGTCGGATATAAGTTCTTGGATTATTTTTATTGCTGGAGACGTTTTACTATCCTTCATATTCAGTAGCACACACAGGAATTTTTCAAGGGGGGGGGGGGGGGGGGAAAGTTCACCATTCTTGTATCATGCTATTTTTGATTTTGTAGATTTTCAGGAACAAAACACAGAAAAAAACTAATTACTGAATAAATAATTAGCATTAATAAATAAAATTAATCATTAATAACAAATATTTAATTAAATGTTACGTATTATATACTTAGAATTATAAAAAATCGGAAGAAAATCAAGGGCTTTGGGGGGGTCTGGCCCCCAAGCCAATAATATGATAATAGTTGATAATATGAAATCTTCTGAACCAGCTGAAATTTTGGTTGTCGGGATGCTTTTCTTGGCTGGGTTTTCTAATTTTGTTGTTAACGTGCTGGAATATGGAGGAGCTGGGCCATTTTTATTGTCTGATTTCAATGAATTTTTTAAGTCAGATATAAGTTCTTGAATTTTTTCTATTGCTAGCGACGTAATTTCTTCTGAATCAATTTCCTTTACTGTTAAATTTTCATCTTGTTCCTTATTGACTGCTTTATTGTTTTTTTAATCTTTTTTGTGCCTTGGAAGGTGTCTTCAGTCTGTGCCTGGCCATCAGATTTGAACCTTCGAAGAGGCTGTCCAGGATTATTAAAATAGGTGGAAGAAATAGGACATCCCAATTCGTCACGAATGAAATTCTGATGGTAAAATAGAGCCAGACGAGCAGTATGATCTTCTCCAATGCTTTGTGATCCATTTTTAAATGAGGAGGGAGAATTAGGTGTTTATAAAGGCGAAAATAAATAAGTAGAATACAAAAATTTAAAAAATAGCGGTTTTGAAAATCGGAGATCGTAAAGGGTGACACGAGAGAGCAAAAATAAGAGCAAATATTTTCGATGCGCAATTATCCAATGTAAATTACATTCTGATCGCTAAATATTGTTACACGAAAATGTTTTAACAATACTTAATGCTTTAACAATGTTATACTTCTGTTCAAAAACAATTTTGTAAAACATCATTGTTGACGAACTGTAATAATTTTGATTCGTAACAAAGTTAGAGTTTAAACCATTGTTGGGGTATAAAATATCATAAATAACGTAATTAGAGTGATTTGCCTGTTTCCAGATGTCTAAAGTG
>BMAV01002343.1:0-20674 GCA_019973955.1 Trichonephila inaurata madagascariensis
ATAAAAAAAATTTCTAATAATTTAATTATTAAAATAAATAATTTAGGCACGAAACACTGTTTGTCTCTCTCTCACGTACTGATTGACCATAAGTACCTAGTTTCGTCGCATCTGTGGTCGCCTCTAGTGTGAGGTGATCGCCGACTGGCACGTACGGGCTTGTCAGAATGTGCTTATCACAGCGCAGTCTACACATTTTAGTTTTTTTTTAATTTTGGAGAATATTAGATATTTAGTTTACGAGTAAAGGTGTTATGCCCAGCTATGCCAAAATCAATGAAAATTGCCAAACATATAAACAATCTAAAACTGCAAATACCTACCTACTTTGATTCTCAGAGTTCCAAAATAATTTTATTAAAAAACAATTTGTAGGTACTTACACTTATAATTATTATTTTAACGCTAATTTTTAAATAATAAAAGCTATAAAATAGATAAACAATAAAATAGGTAATTTATTAAATATATATTTTAATAAAAACACTTTCTCGGTAATATCCAACAGTATTACTTTGTTTCTTTTTTGACAATTCTTATTGACTTCAAAAAAAGTAGTTAGGTATCTTATTTGGAAAAAAAAATATGCATAATATGTTTTTCAAAAATATAATACTTATTATGTTACCTATCTTTAATTTCGTTTCATTCTTATTATTATATATGTACATATATACCTTTGAGAAGATAATCCGTTTCTACTTGAAACAACAAACTATACGTCACAGCCAAGGCACTGGTAAAAACGCCAAATTGTCTTGCGTCGTAAGTGAATTAAAACCTACATAAAAACATCCGATGACGGCGTCATTCGCGAGCTTCCGACGGATTGACGACGCATGTCACGGGGAGGGGTGCGGAGAAAAGCGAGTACAAGTGAATGAGAGATAGAAACGGTGCCTAATCCTCATGAATCGATTCAGAACAATTTTAATTTTTTTTTTTTTGATAAAATAAATAATATTTGCGTATGGAACTAAAGAGCCGCAGCTTCCCATCCAAAGAGCCGCATGTGGCTCGCGAGCCGCAAGTTGCCGACCCCTGGACTAGCTCAATAAATCCGTTGATTCTGATGAAATCGAGCACAAGAACTGTGGAGAAGTATAAAAATTCTCTCGAGAAAGGCTCAAACGGTCCAGAATGTGCTCGGATGTAGACGAACATTGCATTTTTTACACGTTTAAAGGTTTTAGTGTTTCCACAAAACCTTAGAATATTTATATGTCCACTATCAAGACATGCAATCGCAGTAGAGGAGCTTCTATCACAGGAGAGGGAAAGAGAAAAATCCATGCATTTTACATTAGTACTAGTAATGAGAAGGAGGCTTCATCCCTCCTTTAATAAAATCTAATTTTTTAAATGCATAGAATTCCTGAGAAGTTAAAGAAAAAATAGAGGGAGTTGCTGTTTGCAGCCCTCCTTCGCAAAATTGTTTGCAAGGTCGTTCCGGTGAATGTTAGCGTGTGATTGAATCCACTGAACATGGATTTTGTGATTATTCGAAATATGCTTTAACTTGGTCAAGATAGAAAGATTAGTTTTAATTCCAATATCATACCAGTTGTTCAGATGTTGCAGGGAGCTTCGACTGTCCATTAAAATCTAGTCCAGAGGTCGTCAAAGTCTCTCTAAGATTTAACTAGCTCAAGTCCTCATTGATGGCTATTAATTCACTTCTCTCTCTCTGACGACAGAACACGAGTAAGGGTTACGTCGGCTAAGAGTAAGTTGTCTTCTAGGGATCTCAAAAATCCCGCCCGTAAGCTCAGATTTTGTTTGGAACAAGGCCTTTAAACCCGCCCAAACCCCCCTCGTGAAAACCCAAAAAAGCGCCCCCTAGAGAATTTTTCATTTTTTTAAAAACCTAATTGACGTTAAAAACCCTCTACTTATATAGGAATAAAAGTAAAACCCATTAATAAAAACTCAAAAAAAAATTTGAAGTGCAGAACTTCATTTTTGGCCAGGTAATGAGTTAAAATGCGACAAAATGCTTTTCAAAATAATAAACTCTTTAAAAAAAAATATAACCTTTAAAATAAAAATAAACATTTTTAATTATAAATACAAAACAACAGAATTTACTAAAAAAATAAATCTAAAAAAAATAAATCCCTCTAAGGCAAAATCTTGTGAAACAAAAAGTATATGAATCAGTCATACAAGACTAAGTAAAAACTATAAGGTATATAAAATCCGGTGTGCCATTTTTAATTTAAAAAAAATAACATCGAAATTTACGGTTGTACGTTATAGCCAGTTTTTAAAAATAAACTTTAAAAAAAAAAAAGATAACCATAAAAAAAGATCAAACTTACATATATCGAAATACGTTTTGTGAGAAAAACTTTCCCTTATTAACAAAGGGTTGTAATTTGAAAGCATATTTTTATTAAAGTTTTTTGAAAAATTTTCGAATAAAGGATTTTAAAAACAAAAAATATTGCGCCCATGCATTTCAGGCATCTTCGAAAAAAGGGTGTGGGTTTACGGAATATTTTAGACTTATGCGCCGGGTTTTACGTAACTATAAAATAACTTTTCTGGCTTTCTGAGAGCAAACTTGTTAATAGTTTCGGTTAAATAAATTTTTTTCTGAGATTTCGGATTCAATTGAGACTATGGCCAAATCGAAAGCCTTTCTTGTGTCATATTTTTTCCCAAGTTTTTTTTAATGATTTTAAATTACGAAACTTTTTCATCGGAAGCAAAGAAACAGGCAGGTAAAAAAAATCTAGAGGAAATTGGGAAAACAGGGAAAAAGATCTTTTTTCCCACTATAATTTCCAATATCCAGTTGGCTTTTTTACCGGGAAAAAATATCTTTAATGAAGTTTTTTCCCCTTGAAGAGCTGTATATCGTCTATATCTTATTTTAATTTCTTTTTTTTTTCTTATTGTTCCAGAAAAAAGGTTTTTTTTTTCTTTTAAAAAATTCATCTGAAAGGGATGTGTACCTTTTCCCCTTTTAAAAGTCAGTTTCTTCCCAAATGTTTATTTGTCTATACATATAAAACATTTATTTCTAACTTGTCCCCCTTTTTCTAAATCGGGAGTTTTATGGAGGAATCATATTTTGCTGTTATACCTTCATCATTTGATTTTCCTTATCATAATCACGAACAGAATTTTTTCTTAAAAAAAAATACTGTTGTACTATATTCTTTTAAAATCGTATCATTTTTACTTAAATATCAATTTTTCGTCATAACACTTATGTCATAGTAAAAGGAAGATTTAAAATGTGCTCATGCAATCAGAACTGTAACGGGATTCACGTGTAAGGTATGACATACCCGAAAAGCGGATCCAAAATATATATTTAGAATTCCTAAGGTCCCTCAAAGGATATGACCTTAAAGCCAGCTGCACGAGAAAATATAATTTTTCCAAAAAAAGATTTAAAAGGGAGTGTTAAAAAAGTGCGGTGGTTATAAATACCCTGCGCGTTGGCCCGGGTTAAAACCAAAAGATCTCGGACCGATGCTTTTTTATATCGGTATAGTTAAAAATTTTTTTTAAAAGTATCTCACATTGGAAAAGTCGAGACCATTTCTTTTGCAACTTCGATGTTCAAAGCCTCGTTTCCCGGGGGACGTTTTCCGATTTCGAGTCATGAAATTTATTTTTTGTAGCAGTGTAAAAATTTCTGTAAATTTTTTGAAAATAAAGTTATAAATTTTAGATTAAAAAAAAAACAAACTCTTTTTTTAAACGAATCTAAATTTTAAACAAAATTTTCTATTTATTATTGCTAACTTAAATTTTTTTTCCCTAAAAATTTAGAAAATTAAAATAATAATCTTAAGCTTTTTAATTTTTTTTCCCAAAATCTCAAAAATAATTTTATTTTTTTTTTTTAAATTTTCTGACTGAATTATGAAATTTCTGATTTAATACAAACATATTTTTTTTTATTAATTGTTTGTTAAAAATATATTATTTCATTTCTGAACAAAAAGTGGGGCTGCTTCCAGATTACTTTTTCAAAATTATTAAAATATTCCACCAAAAATGCTTTCAAAAAATTTTAAGGATTTTTTAAAAAAAAAACTAGGGAAAACAATAAACAAACCTGAATTTGTAGTTTCCTTTTAAAGTTTCAAAAAAAGTTAATAAAACATTAATATATATTATTATTTTACTTTTTTTTTGTTTTTTTTTCAAATATCTTTAAAACATTGAATTAAACAAACAAAAAAACACTTTTCTAGAATAAAATTTTAAAATTTTTAAGATAACTCAAAACTTTTTGACAAAAGGGCCCCATTATCACAAAAGAAATCTAAAATTTTATACATTAAAAAAACCAAGATTATACAGCCACTACTTATTGAATAATTTTTCACATTTCTGTTTTGTTTGAGAGAGAGAGAGAGAGAAAATATCACTTATCTATACTTTATAAATTGTGTTTATCATATTTTTTTTTTTTTAAGCATTTTGCTATCACTAAAAAAAAAAGTTTTATATACTAGAAACTAAAAATATTTCCTATTTTTCAACATTTATTATTGTTCAAAAAAACCTTTATTTAAAAGCTTTTATAAGAAATTTTCAATACTTTTACATTCTTATTATTGCCTTTTTAAAGATTTTAAGATTGCTATAGATTGTTAAAAATGAATTTTGATTAACTTTTTTAGAAGTATACATAAGTTTTAAAAATATTTTAAAAAAAATTTTAGATTTGTATGATTTTTTTAATTTAAATTTCTCCAAAAAAATTTTTTAGTTTGATTTTAAAAATTTTTTTCAAATTCTCTGGGGAAAAAATTTAATCAAAAAGGATTTGAAAACACCTTAAAATACAATAAAAAACAAAAGAAAAAAAAATTTGTGCTTTTCAAATTAATCTACAAATCTGGTTCTCTTAGTAGTCTTAGGTGTATTAGAAAAAATTTTGTGTTTATTTCAAATGTGTTACCCAAAAAAAAGAACAAAAATGTGTGTTTATCTTTTAAAAAAACTTATCATACTTTTTTTTCTTTGAAAATTTTTTTTACAGTTTGGCAATTTAAAATGATATTTAGGGAAATTTTAGATTGTTTATTTATTACAAAAAAAAATTATCGTAATACGTTATGATTGGAAACAAAATCATCAAAAAAAAATATAACTATGTTTTTTTTCAATTTCGCGCTATTTTAGAATCCTTTTAATATGGTAAATAATGAATGACTGTACTCAAAAGGGTCTTTTTTTTTTTTAAATGAATAACCATTTTTTCACTAAAAATTATTTTTATATTTTTTAAAAATAAATTTTTATTTTAAAAAAACCCCAAAGCAAAAAATGTTTTTTTTTTTCCCAAAATTTATTTAACAAATGAAAAATTTAAAAACCGGAAAATTTTTAAATTTTTAAAAATTAAAAAAAAAATTTTTGAAAACAAAAAAGTTTTTTTTTTTCTTTTGTTTAAAAAAGGGTTTTTGGGTTTTTGAAAATTTTTTCTTGTTTTAAAAGTTTTTTTTTTTTTTTTTGCTTTTTTAAAAATTTCAAATTTCGAAATTTTTTTTTTCGAAAAAGGGGTTTTTTTCTTCATTCGTTTTTTTTCCTTGAATGTCATAAATCTTTTCATTACTTTTGTTCGATGTTGGGTTTTTCCTTAACGCCCCCCTCCCCCATGGGACCAGCGTTGAAACTCATGAATATGTTAAAAATAATTAAGTATAGACTTGGAGGGTGACAGAAGATTTCTGGTGCTTATGGGCCAAATCTTTCTCGGAACGGGTAACAGAACCCTTGCTGACTGAATGCACATCCAGTCTTTTATTTGTTGCAGAAATAAAAGAGAACCGGGATAAATAAAATCTAATGTTCTCTTTCACTGGACCACTTCTGAAAAAAATTCCAACTGCCAAGCCTTCGTGTAACATCTTAGTGCGACGTTTATTACAGTCAATCAATCAGCAGACGAAGGGGGTATTTTCATTTACAAGCAAATAACATTCTGAATATATTTTTCCCATCCCAAGTGTTATCTGTATTTCACTTCAAACGATCTTTTTGTCGAACCGCTTTGAATGAGAAGTTTTTCCTGCTTTCTGACCACATACCACTCCTTATTTTCTCATTATTTTGAGTAACTTTACCAGCTTTTAAACTTTCTTATAGTAGGACCTGAGATTCAGAATTCGCACGGAAAATTTATATCGTTTGAAGCCAGTGACATACTATTTTATAAACGTAGAAAGGAACTCTTAATATGACTATTAATAACATTTTACGACTTTTTTCTTACACACGTCCGGGACCCCTGTAGCTAAGAGGATCCTGTGTCATTGATACTGGCCCCCTGATAAGGCAGGCTGTGATATGGTCGATCTTTGTCGACCATATCTTTGTGGGTCTTCAGCGTGAATTAGAGGTGTGGGGTTCTCGAAATGAAGAGACATTTTAGAATTCTTAATATGACTTTATTAAGAGTTTAACTTAGATTTTCTTATATATTGAACAGACTTATATTAAGTGAGAATAAACCAAAACACGTAGCCGTAACTAAATCGGATCGCGCAATTTGGATCACTTATCTAAATAATTATATTATCCGCCTACTCTCAATCCTAATAATATTACGAATACTGAGATTTCAAATAATCTGTCCTACCTTAATTTTCCGCAACGGTTCAATCACCTTCAGATAGGCTGTTGGGCTCGTGTGCAATAGTATGCACCTTGTAGTAATGGCTAGATATCCGTGAATCCTTGGTAGGCCGTCAAATTACACTTTTATCTTTTCCTAGCAGAACTTTCTCTAAATTGCCATCCCACTTACTTAAACTTCTGTCCTTTTAAAGGCTATCTTTTTTGCATCTATACTTTCATTTCACTTCTTGGATTTGGGTTGGAAAAGATTTGCCATTAATCTTGGCCGTCAAAGAACCCAGAGGTTATGTTACAGAAAGGACGCGTGAGCCGTCACAAGGCTACACCCCTGATGAGAAGGAATGTTCCTCAGAATTTGAAATTCATTCTTATTTTTTTCGAACTATGTTATGCTATCGGGAAATCAGGACTTATTTTGATTTTTGAATAACTATTTAAAATTCAGCATATTTATTCAACTTATTATAAATTTTATTTTGAGAAATTCACAAAAATTTTTGCTTGATTGAAGGAATTATAGGAGGCCTGCGGCCGCCCGCGTGCGGTACACGCGCTGCACACCTGCTAGGATCGGCCCTGTTGGTAGGAATATTGTTGATAACTTCCAAAATCAGCTGTTTGAGGTGTTCGATAACAAGATCATTTTTTTTTACAGATTGTAGAAGAGAAGTTGTAATGGAAATGGATTCCGGAGAGTCATTCAGCTGGATTTAGGCTAGATAACACTGTAAATCTGTAAACTTGACTACATTGCTTTATGCTCCAAAAGAATTTGATGAAAATATTAGTATTTTAGAATCTATTGGTTGATATTAAGAATTCTTCTACTTTTTTGACATGCTCTATTGTTTTAAATCTTGATATTGTTGAGTAAGTCCCTGTGCTTGGAGATAGAATTTTCAAAGTTTTCTGTTGAGCTTTGTAATTTCTAAAGGTTAAAACAGTGCTTCTCAAAGTTTTAATATTCGCGACCCAATATTCAATCATAATTTTCATCGCACCCCCCTCATGCAATAACAATGTGTTGAATTCAATCATACTACACTGGTGTGCAAAACTTAAGCAACAATGTAAAAATTTAGCAGATAGCCATGAAATTGCAGAAAAGGAGGTCTGGAGATCAGTAGAGGGAACACGTAAGTCAGTAGAAACGTCATGCGTATGCAAATATCAGGAACAAAACTTCAGAAGCGATGTGAGCGTACGCAAAACGCGTGATGTCGGCACGCGCTGCTCAACAGTAGAATGAAATGAAGGACGGAGACGAAATTCACCATATTTTCTGCAAGTGCCAGTGAGTCAGTTCGTGAAATATGGCTAGAAGAAATCACCTGGGTGACTTCACACGTGGAAGAATGATCGGAAAGCTGGAGGAGGGGCGTACGTCACCAGTGTAGCTGCAGAGTTCGAATCAACAAAGTGCGTTTCGCGCGCTTGGAAAGCGTTCCAAACCACAGCGGTACAGCTGTTAGAAAGGTTGGTGTGGCCGCCCGAGGACGACAACTGCAGGGGATGACAGATATATCATCCCGCAGGCGAAAAGTTCGACAGCAGTCAGCAGGCGCCATTGCTCAGAAACTCTGTACAGCAACAGGTCGACAAGTGTAGCGGTTTTCTGTGGCCAGACACCTTCACAAAGGCCTGTTCACCCGCCGTCCCGAACGCTGCCTCCCGTTGAAAGATGGCCACCGAAGCCACCGTTTTCAGTGGGGCAGAGAGCACAAAAACTGGACAACTGATCAATGGAGTCGTGTTCTTTACGGATGAGAGTCGGTTCAGTACCAGAAGCGATTCTCAACGCGTTTTGATTTGGAGAGAGATCGGACCCGGTTTTATCCCAGTAACATCAAGGAAAGACATCGTTACGGTGGTCCTGGAGTTCTTGTCTGCTGGCATTATGCTGAACGGCGGAACTGAGCTTCCCATTTTCGACAAAGGTCTGTAACCGGGGATCGCTATTGTGAGGAGGTACTTCTTCCCCATCTGCATCTTTTCCGAGGTGCCATTGGCCCAGACTTCATCTTTATGGATGACAATGCACTGCCACATCGCACTCTTGCTGTTGAGGAGCTGCTGGAAAGTGAAGATATCACTCGAATGGATTGGCCAGCGTGCTCCCCAGATTTAAATCCCATCGAACATGTGTGGGATGCTTTGGGAGACGTATTGCCACACGCTCACATCATCCGAGTACAACCAACAACTCAAACAGATGTTGATTGAGGAATGGGCACCCTACCTCAAGAAATGTTGCACCAGCTGGTTTTGAGTATGCGGAGACGGTGCAAAGCAAACCATTGTAGTAAGGGGAGGGCATATACCATATTAAGGAACATCTGCTTGTTGTTCTTCCTGTTGGATAGACAATCATGAGTCACGATACTATGCGTTCAATAAAGCTTGTTTTTGTTTGATTCCATACCGTATGCGTTGTATTCCTTTTTCAGCGCCGATGCTTTCGTCATCCTTTACGTACGTAATACTCTCCCTCATTTCAGAATTTCATGTCTCTCAGATGATTTTTCGTGAAGTTATGGCAATAAACCCACTTGTTGCTTAAGTTTTGCACACCAGTGTATATTTTGATGCTAAAACTACGATACGACTTTAACCTCTTAAGTGCCACCGGCGTATACAAATGTCTAACTTAAGTGCGCTAATTGCACCGGACGTATATATACGTCTTTTCGAAGTACGATCTTTCTGTGCACTGTTATCCATAAAATTATTCCGAAAGCTTTGGAATTGAACAAAAGGATCTTGACAGTGTTTGCGTTGAATTTACTCATTTCATAGGCTCAGAAAAAGAATACATAAAAGCAATAAAAAAATTGCTTTTATTTATTCCTTTTCTCCCCGTAACTTTTAATTGGCAGTTAAGGGATTTATTATAAACCGTACGAATTATCAAGATGAGTGTTAATTTTTGTACATAATTTTATATATGACAATCCCATGGGTCACTGGTAATTATTAAACTTGTTCTTAACTTAGTATTGGTAAATTAATTATAAAATACATTGTGTAGTACTGATATATTTATAAATGTAATACTCAGTGTAAATGTGTATTTTATTTTTCTGTCAGAATGTATTTTGGTTGTTTACTTTCAGTAAATTAATAATTTTTTTAAAATAATCTTTTGCTTTTGACTTTTCAATATGCTCGCGGCCCCCTTTTAGAGTTGTCACTTCCCCCAAGGAATTCACGCCCCACAGTTTGAGAATCCCTGGGTTAAAATGAAATGTTCACTTGTTTCTGACACTTGACATTCCAAACACATTGGAGAATTTACATGTTTAAAAGGAAAATGTATGTCATTTAATGGTAGTTTTTTTGCTCGTATATTATTAATTAAAACCACTGAATTTCTATTGTTTGCTGCCTGTGTATTCCACTTTTCAGAATGGGAATTTTAATTAGAATTTTTATGTCTTTTGCTCTTTGTCCCTGCTTCTTCATTTTTACTTTGATGTCTTTTTTTGAAATATGTCTGCAGATCCTCCACTGAAATCCAAGAAATAATACTCTAAGATTCTGGAGAGCTTTGGCTAGTTTATCTGCTTCTTCATTAATCTCTATTCCCTTATGTGCCGGTACCCAAATGAATGTTATGGATTGAACTATATGAAGACTCTATTGAAAAGTAGGGCCCGCGGTAGCCCAGTGGTTAAGGTATCGGATCATGGCAGGCATGCCAGGAGTTCGAGCCCAGTACCACCGAAGAGTCGCCGTGTAGGGGAGCAATGCACGTTAAATCTATCGAGAGCTCAAACGTCCTCTCGTTGGTGTGGTAGTTAAGAGAGGGGTTCCAGCTAAGGTGTCGTACTTGTCACTTGACCATGGTTCAAAATTAAGAGGTCCGTCCCCAAAAGCCCTCGTGTAGCTGAGCAGTGCGACGTTAATGTCCACTCTCACTCTTGAAAAGTAGAACCTAAATTTAAAATTATTGTATTTGATTTTCTATTAATATTTCGGAGACGTTTTAAAACTGATAAACTGTCAGTCAGGATAACAAAATTTTCTGCTTCTGTAACCAAGTTTTGTAGAGCAGTCCATATGCCTATAGCTTCAGGGGATTCTGATTGGTTGAAAGGGTTTTTCCCGGGAAAAACATTTAAGGGATTCAGCGGTGAGACCGTTTTGATATTTTTTTCCCTTTGAAATTTATTTTTAGATATATTTTTTTCTATCTTCGATAAGACTTTTTTTAGTACTAAAAGATAGTGTTTGATACAAAGTTGATTGTTGAGGGGAAGAGAAAATGGGTGATTCCCCACCAAATAATAAAATGGAGGTAGAAAGTCAATTCTAATTTTTCATTAAATAAATATAGATGTAATGTAACAGATTTGGAATTATTAGCTAAGTTTGGGGAAGGTAAAATTTTTTGGTCCGAATATTAATTTTTTTAAAATCAGAAAATAACTTTAGAGGGGTAATCCATTTAAAATTTAAAAAAGAAATAATAATGAAAGAGTTCAAAAAAAAAAGTTTTGAGTATAAGCAAAACAAGAAACGGAGAAAATTATAATTAAAACAAATAATTGCGAGACCGCCAAAGAAGCATAAAAAATTAAAGAAATTAATGGAGTAAAAAAGCAAGATTGTCCCTTATTGGCAAACCAGCAGTTACATTTACAAGGAATAGACACAGAATATACAATAGATCACATAAAATAAAAGAAAAAAAAATTTTTTTGATATTCAACGTTTTATCAAAAACAGAATCTGATTAAAACCAATAAAAAACAATTGTTACCGAAAGAGTTCCAATAGGGTTTAAATTTTTTTAAAAACAACATTTACCTTGAAAACCAAACAATGCAAAACCATTGGGAAATTGGGACTTTTTTCAAAAATTCCGCCGAAGTTCAATAAAATGCCAATATATGTTCATTAAACCACCCTGAAAATGAGGGGAAAGGGAAAACTGAAATCAAAAACGTCCCTCTTGTGGAGAACCCATGAAGCCAACCTAAAATTTAAAAATACAAAGAAGTTGAAATTTAAAAAAATTAAAGTACAGCAACAAATTCGAGAAACGAAGCATTTGGGAGAAATTCCAAAAGGAAAAAAAAAAAAAACACATCATATAAAAAACTTATAATAATCAAACAGAGAAAATAGAAAATTTAAAAAAAAAATTTCAAAATTAGAATTAAAATTTTTTGAAGAAACAAAGCATATTTAAAAAGAAATTAGAACAAAAAATAAGCGTTTCACGACAGAAATGAATACCGTGGTAGACAAAAAATTTGAGTTTCTTCCCGAATACCAGGGAACCACTTTAAAAAAAAGTTGCTTCCAATATAACACCTAAAAGATGATGATTATCAATAAATAGAAAACGAATGAAAAGAAAAAAGACTCAAAAAATATCAGAACCGAGAGGAATACATTAGAAAGTGAGTAGAAAAAAAAAAAAAATTAAATAAATATCAAATCTTCTTATATTCGGGCAAAAAAACTCAATATTAAACTACTTTCTTTTTGGACTTTTAAACAAATTAGTAGTATTGTACCTTTTTCCTTTAAATTTTAAAAATTCCCAAAACCAAAAAAAAAACCAGACTTTTTTTTCCCCCTTTTTCAAAAAAAAAATTTTTAAAAATTTCAAGAAACTTGGGTTACATCCAAATGATACAAAATTTCCCCAACAAGAATATTTTCCCGAATCGATAGAGAAATCAAAAGAGGAGGAGGGTTAATGATAGTTTTAAACAAAGATATTAGCGCAGTAAAAAAAATTCTCAAAAATTAGTGAAGACTTAGAAATTTTAATAGTCAGAGTTCAGATAGATACAGTTCTTTTCAATTTTTTTAATATATACATCCCCCCGGGGGAATTTTTAAAAACGTCAATTTATCAAAATACATCATATATTGATAATCACAGTTTGATATTGGGAGATTTCAACGCATCTCATGAGATATGGGGGCAAAAAATCAATGCTGGAAAAAATTTTGATTGATTATTGAAAAAGGGCATAATATTATTAAAGATAAAAGCCCAACTTACCCCCATTCATCGGGGAAATTTTTTCTTATATAGATCTTTTTATCATCTATAAATTTTAAAATTTCGATTTATTCTGGTCCACAAATTGATAATTTTGGAAGTGACCACTTCCCCATAATTATTAATTTCAAAAGCAAACAGCTCAACAGATAATTTAAACAAAAAAAAAATTGGGAAAAATTTTTAAAAATTATTCAACAAAAATTAAATTTTAAAAAAAAACATAAATATAAATATTTAAAAAATTAAAAGTCAAATCTTTTCTCAAGAATAAAAAAAAAAAAAAAAAAAAAAAAAGATAAATTCAAGAGCTCCATGGTGGACAGCAGCATGGGGCATTTAAAAAAGAAAGAAAGAAAACTCCCTTTAAAAAAGCAAGAAAAAAAATTTAAAGAAAACTGATGAAATATAAAAAAGTAAGCGCAAAACTTAAACGAACAATCAAAACCTGTAAAGAAAACTTTGGCACAAGACATGTGAATAAATCTCTTCTCCAAGTTCTTTTTTAAAAAAATCCGATAATAAAATAGAACAAATCCAACTATTTAATTTAATATTATTGAGAAAAACGGAACCATACTAACAAACGAACAACCCAAGAGACTGTTTTTCAATATTACGCAAAAAAAAAACAACATAGTTTCCCAAAATCATATATTCCGAAAAAATGATATTTAAAAAAACCCTTTTTTTGAATTAGAAAAACAATATCTCATCAAAAGAACAGCAGCCGGGAATGATTCTTCCAAACAATTTAAACCCTTCCCCATCAAAGCAATAAATTTTTCCCGAAATCCTTTTTTAAAACAGTTTCTCAAGTCATCTAAAGATTGGGCTCACGAATATTCCCTTTTATAAAAACCTCACAAAACCAAGGGTTTTGCCCCTACCGTCCTATATTTTACTTTAGTAATTTCCAAATTATATTAAAAAGAAGACGCATAGAATGAAGATTTCAGTTTTCAAAATAAAATTTTTTTTGTTAATCATCATTTTTTACCCTATAGAAGCAGATTTAGTTACTACTAAAAGATATTATACGGAGCCAATAAAATTTTTTTTTTGTGCAAGATTTAAAAAATCTCAGTTCCGTGGTTTTTTTAAATTTAAAAATTTTCGGTTTACATGGATAAAAACTTTACATAGAGCTCCTTAAATAAGGAACTTTTTCAAAAACATTAAAAAAAATTTTTGGTTTTTGTTTTTTAAATTTTTCCTTTTTGATTTTTAATGGAGAAATTTTTAAAAAAACAAGTTTTTTTTCAAACTTTTTTATTAAAAGGGCAAAATTTAAAAAAAGCAAAGCAAAATTTTTAAAAAAAACAGTCGGTAAAAGGAAATTGTTCCAAATTAAAAAACTAACAACTTTTCCAGGGCCATAAAATAAAAAAAATTGGGATAAAACCTATCAAAGTCTTAAAACCTGGGTTAATTTGACCCCAATTCATTGGGGAAAATTCTTTTCCCAAAGTAAAAGGATTTAAATATTTTGCTTTTAAAGCCTTCCTTCCCGAAAATAGGAAAGAAGGGCTGTCTCTTTTTTAAAAAATTAATGCCAAATCCTTTATTTTACTATGGAAGTAATTTTTCCCTTTTTTTAAATGGGGAAAAAAAAAAACTAAAATTTTTACAATTTTCCATTTTACCCTAGGTCCCCAAAAAACCCCCTTTGGGGAATTTTTTAAACGAGTCGTAAATTTTTTTCGAAACCCTTTGAAAAATTTTATAACAAAAAAAAAAAAAAAAGGGGCCCCCCAAAAAATTTTTTGGGAAATAATATTTTTTTTTAAAAAAAGGTCTTTTTTTTTCAAAAACAACAATTCCGAATTGATTTAAAGGGTTTCGTGGTCCCCCCTTCCCCCAAAAAAAAAAAACCAAAATCTTAATCAAACATTTTTTAAAAAAGGTTTTTTCAGAGGGGAAAAAAAATTTTTTTTAAATTCTTCGAAAATTTTTAAAAAAATAATTTTCAGGGTTCAAAAAAAAATAAAACGTCTGGAATTTTGACCCCCAAAAAAAATTTCAAAATTTTAACGGAAATGTTTAAATTTCCTCGAAGCAACCAAAACGAAAAATTTTTTAAAACGAAAACATGTCCCCCCGCAAGTTTCTTTTAAAGTTTAAAAATTTAAAAAATCCCGTTTTTTTAAAAAAAATTTAATTGAGACCCCCAAAAACCCAATTTCTTTGGGGACCATCAAAAATAATTAATAAAAAAAATTTAAATTAGCCAAATTCCCCTTTTAATTCCGGATTGGGGGGAAGCCTATATCAATTAAAAAAACAAAAATAAAAAAAAAATTAAAAAAGAAAAAAATAAAAAAAAAAAAACAAAAGGGAAAAGGGAAAAAAATAAAATACAAATTTTTAAATAATGTTCACTAAAAAATTACCAAAAAAATTTTTATTTTTTTTAAAAAAAAACCCTTTGGTGAATTTTAATTTTAAAACTTAACAAATTCTGTTAAAAACTCCAGGGGAAATTTTAAAAATTTTTTCCCCGCGAAATTTTATTCCTAAAAACGAAATTATCAATTAAAATTAAAATTTTAAATCAAAAAAAGATTCAAAAATTTCCAAAAGATTTTAAATTTTTTTAATAATTTCAAAAAACCGGCAAATTAAAAAAACAGGCATACTTTTTTAAGCAAAAACTAATCATTCATAGAAAAAAACCAATCTCCTTTTTTAAGTGCATCATTTCCCCTAAAAAATATTTTGGAATAAAATCCTTTTTTCATAAAATCAATGTTTTTTTTAGGAACCCAGATGTTTGTTTGTTTTAAACCCTTTTGCTATGGATAATGTTATTAAAATTTGCAGATGTAATCTTTTAATAAAATAAATTTTTTTTATGATCGAGGGGATTAAGGTAGTTGGAGGCCCCTGGTGGTAAAAGTTTCGAGGCTCATGGACTCAAAAGTCGAAAAGTTAGAATACTGAAAAGAGTAGCTCAGTTTAAATTCTCAAAATGAAATGTATTGCTAATAATATAACTCAACGGCTAAAGAAAAATCTTAACTGTATATAAAAAAAAAATTAAAAACCTTTCTGAAAACGAATTTTGTTAAAAACTTGATTTCTCAAAAATTTATCAATTATTTTTTTCCATATCTATTTTGTCCAAAAATTCGTTCTGTGATAATATGGGCCATAAGGTTTTGTCTTTTCTCCCTTAGTACTTTAAAAAAAGAAAACGAAAAGATCTTTCCCCCTGATGCTTTGATATGGTATAGTTAAAAAATTTTTAAAGATTTCACATTTGGGGTTTCGCAAGTCAATCAATTTTTGGTATTTTATTTTATGTTTGTTTTTTTTCATTTTTGTTCCAACATATCGTCAAAATTAAAAGATTTTATATCATTGTTGTGTCTTTTTTGTTTTTGGAAACTTTTTTTTAAATTGGGGAATAATCCTTCGTTAAAAAAACAGTAAAATGTTTATAACAGTTCCATATATAAATCTCAGTTCTTCGATAGTTTTTTTTTTGCCCATCGCATAAAATAAAAAGAATTGGAAATTTTTTTCTTATAAAAATTCCTAACCAACTTCTTTTTTTTTTTACCCCCATGTTTTATATATATTTGTGCCCCGAGCTTTTCCAGGTCTTCTTTTAAAATACCCCGAAAATTCAGTAGCTCCTTGATTAAAATTTTTTAAAATTTATTTTTTTTGAATATAATTTTTTAGAGATTTTGAAAAAGGATCCTTTTTTAAATTTTTCCCCTCAACTCTTACTGCAAATTTTTTATAAAAATTTGTTTCTGGGTTTGGGACCCATCATGGTCATTTGGGAAAACAAACCAGGCAAAAAAAAAAAGGGATCAAGAAATAATTCGGATCGTAACCAAACGTCATGAAGGAACATGTCGGGGGAAAAAGGGGAAAAAGATTAGAAATGCAGGGAGGCCCAAAGCAGAGCCAGAGGCATTTTTCGTCGTTCTCCGTGGAGTTAAAAAAAGATAACCAAAGTTGTTTTGGGGGTGCTGAATCGTTTCAAAGGAAAAGGTGGGTAGACATTCACCCCTTTTCCCAAAACAATATGAGGGTTTCAGTTTGAAAAGGGAGAATCATCGGCATGATGGAAGCGTGTGGCCAGCTCGGCGAGTAGCTCGTCACATATGAGGCGCTCTGAGTGAGTGTGGGTGGTAGAGAGGTGCTGGGATCAAGTGGCATCCGGAGTAGATTCAATTTACCGAACCTAGCTACCAGGCTTTCAGGACGCCCTCGACAGACCAGTCGTCCGAGAAGCCCCCACATGGTAAGAGATGCATGCTACAGACATGCGTTCTATCGATGACCATCCAGCACAGCAGTAGCACCTTCACTATGGGGCCCCGTGCCTCGAACCATACGAAACGACACAGCTGAAGGACATTTGGGAACGGTGCGCGCCACATCCAGGTGTTGCCCGAAGCTGCACCCATCGACGTGCCGTTTGGAGTCGGTGCCGGCACGAGGAAACTGACGCAGCGTAATGGAATCATGTCGTCTTTATCGATGAATCAGATTCAATCTCAGCAGTGAGACACTCCGTTTTCGTGTGTAGTGAGACCCCGGGGTTAACGCCTCAATCCTGCCTTTGCTTTATAACGACACCCGTCCCACAGCTGTGTGTGAATGGACGTGTAACCTTGCAGTCACCTCTAGAGATTTTTCACTTCGGGAATCGGTGTGCCGCTTATTTTAAGTAATGGGGATATATAGTGCTTCTTTTTCTTGAAAAATTAATTAAACTTCTTTTTTCTGGGGAGGTAATCAATTTCCATTTTTCCCACAAGGCTGAAATATTATTCAATAACTTTTGCATTTTACCTATTGCTTCATTCCAATTTGTGCCACTATTGTATAAAAAGATATCAAATGCATATACCAGTAAATGGTTGTCATATGTTGGTTTTCAAATAAGTCTGACATATAAATCATAAAGGGGAAAAAGTTCAAAATGCAACCCTGAGGTACGCCAAAATTATTTTTTATGATTCTAGAGAAATTGTTTCTCCATTTTATTGGAATTGTTCTCTGATGTAAAAATTTTAAATCCATCTCCACAATCTACCAGAATATCAAACTTTATTTAATTTAGAAACCAAACCACACTTGGCCACACCGGATCATACGCTGATTTAATATCTAAAGCTACCAAAAAATATTCCCTGTGTTCTCTAACTAGTATTATATTATGCTATAACTGAAGTAGGGTATTGATGCTGCTTCTATGAGGGTAAAAACCATGATGTTTACATGAAAAATTTTATTACAAAAACTGTAATCAATCATTCTGTAAAGGATCATTCTTTCTAATAATTTAGCAGTAACCGAGGTAAGTGATATTGGACGGTTATGACGCAACTTCCTTGGGATTTTTGTGAAGTTTTAGGAAAGATAACATAATTGAGTGAATCTAATCTGTTGGAATAGACTTGATATCCAACTGTCATTTAAAGATTTAAGAAATAGATTTATTACTTTGGTGGGGAGGTGATTGACTGTTTGGAGAGAAATTGTATCATATCTTGAGCTGCTGTTCTTTTGATGAGATATTGCTATTTCTAATTCTTTTAAAGAAAATGGTTTATTAATTTCTTGACTATTGTCCGGAATAGAGGTATTTTGAATTATATCTCTACTTTGTTTTACATGATATTGTGTAGAAAACAGTTTGCTTGAGATTGTTCGTTAGTTAATATGATCCCGTTGTTCTCAATAATATTAAATGAGGAAAGAAATAACTGGAATTTGCTCTCTTTTTTGATTATCAATTATTTTAAAAAGATCTTTGGGAGAGGTGATTCTTTCGCATGTCTTGTGCCAAAAAACCTTCTTTATTGGTTAATTGCTTGCTTAAGTTTTGTGCGCTTACTTATTTATATTTTTATGCATCTCTCTCCTTAAAATGATTTCTTGCTTTTTAAGAGTTGTCTTTTTGCTCTTAGTACTCACATGCTGCTGTCTATCATGGAGTTCTTCAAACGATCCATTTTGTTTCTAAAATGGAGAGGAAATTTTGGCTTTTTTAATTTCTTCTATAATACCCGTATTGACATTTTCATTCGAACTCTTAGCTTTTGTTGAAGGAGATTGGTAAATTTGTTCCAATTTGTTCTTTGACTAAAAGGATTTGTTGCTGAGCTGTATGATCCTATGTATTTAATAATTATAGGGAAGTGGTCGCTTTCAAAATTACGGTATTTGTGGACCAAGATAATTCAAAATTTAAAATTATTGATGACAAAGAAAGATTAATTGCTATAAATATATTTCTGATGAATCAAGGTAAGTTGGACTTTATCGTTTAGTAACATGAGATTTTTTTCAACTATCCAATGAAAGATCTGTTTTCCAGGAGCCTTGGAATTTTTGAACCCCATACCTCGTGAGATGCATTGAAATCTCCTAAACTCAAACTGTAATTGTCAATATAAAATAAAAATTTTCAATAAATTGGCGTCATTAAAGTTTATCCGTGGAATGTAAATGTTAAAAATTGTAAGAGGAACTGTATTCATCTGAACTCTGACTATTAAAATTTCTAGGTCTTCACAATACTTCGGAAAAATCTTTGAGGCACTAATATCTTTTCTAACGCTATCAATAATCCTCCTCCTCTTATGTTTTCTATCAATTCGGAATATGTTCTTATTAGGATAGTGAAAATATCGTTTGATGTAACCATGTTTCTGAATTACTAAAATGCTTGCTTGTTGAAAAATTGATGCAAAAGAATATTTGATCTCTTATTTTTAACTCCACGGCATTCCATTGATTAGTTGCATGATCTAAGGGAAATCAATGGCGTAGAGAGCATGGGCTTTCCCCGCGGGCGCGCGACCGAAAATTTGCCGCCCCTCTATTTTAACTATTAGTCAAGAAAATTAGTAAAAGTAAAAAAAAACATCTTTAAATTTTTTATTGATTAAAAATGCCCTGTTCGTGTTTTTTCAGAGCAAAATCTTTTATACAATTGTCAATATCAATATGTGCATCATACTCAATTGCCAGAATAGCTAAATTTCTTAACCTTAACGTGACATAGTCGATCTGAGATAATTTTGATTAATTTCAGCTTAGAGAAGCTTCTCTCGAAACTGGCATTACTGATGGCAGATGTTAAAAAAATTTCAACATTATACCAATGTTTGGTAAGACATCTTAGAGTTTTGACTCAATAATATATTTTAATAAACCCAGAGAGCCAGACCTAATGGTTCTTTTTTACATCCTGGTTCTGTTGCAGATACGAAAGCTTATAGACGTACGATCTCAAGTTGGAATTCTTCTTTATTAATGTCTTGAGGAGCTTGATCCAAGTTAAGTTCGTCCATGATCAATATCACTTCAGGCCTTAAGAAAAGCATACTTTTGTGCTATATTCTGCAACTGTTGGAATCTTTCTCGAATTTCAGCAGTTATTGTCTATTGAAGAAAAAAATTGTTCACCTCAAGTCATCTTCGTACGATAACTGAACATCTTTACTTCCGTCACCAAATATATACTTCCTCCTGATTCGTCTTGGGAATTCAAAAGAAATTTAAAGCTTTTCACATAAACTTTAAGCATATATTAAAGCGTCATCCATGAATTCCTCCCATTTTGCTTCTAATACGGTCTGTAAAGCACGTATTTTTTTAGCACATTCTCGGATATTTAGTCCCTCTGTTTGCAAAGAATTTTGTGTATCATTGACTTCACACAATACCGGTTGCCAGAAGCCTAAGTAACATAAAAATGAATGCGATTGCATAGGGACTAATGAACTTCCTGCATCTGTGCGTGTATTAAAGTTTTCACTCGTTTCCGTCAGTTTTTTCAGTGCAGTTAGTTTCTTTGTAATGGTTATAATATTATTGTCAGAACCACAGGATGCTTTTAAGACAGTTATTTATTAAGTTTGCTTAGACTATGTGATGCTTCACGGTCTACATTGGGAATAATGGCGTCCTCTTGTTAGATTACATAATATAAGCCAATAGATTTAATACATGGGGGCCCCTCTATTAAGAAGTAACAACTAATCTAACATGCCTTTTTTCAAAACT
>BMAV01002345.1:0-10870 GCA_019973955.1 Trichonephila inaurata madagascariensis
AAAAAAAATTTTTCAGTCCTTGATTAGCAGTTCGTGTTTCTTCGTTTTGTAAATTTATAATTATACCTTAATGATAAATATGTTTTATTTCACATTTTTTCAATTAACATAATTTATAAGTATTAAAACTCATGAAATGTTATTCCATTATGTTCACTTTTTCTCTCATAGATTTATTTAAAAATAAATTAATTTATTCATTCGAAATTAGTTTTATTTTCCTTTACATACCGTAAGGTAAAAGATTCAGTTTAAAACCAAAAAGCTCGTCAGCCTTACTTATTATTTATTGGAAGACAATGAATATAATTTAGAAAAGTGTAGCAACTTTTTAAACTCTCTTTATTAATTCACCAACAAATTAACACTCAATCGAAACATCAATCTCTCAAAATGACCCATTATGAGTTTTCGTAAATTTTAAAAGTAAAAGTATGATTCTTAAAGGACGTCTTTTTACATGAGAAATAAATAATTACCCTAAATTAGTTGGCGAGTGCATAAACAATGGAAAAATATACAGCTGTTGCAAATCGTATTTTGTTCACACAAATGTAATTTTTTGTATAGGAATTAGCCCTTCTCCTTGCTGTAACCTGAAAAGATTTTTAATAATAAATTTACAAGAGTAATTTGCACAGTTCTGTGCAGATGCATTTTGATTCACCAGACTTAAAATTTCTTAATCACTGTAACACCCATTTATCAGCTGAAAGAATTTTACTTTGATGAAAACACACACACACACGCACAAAGTCACGTATGTCCATATTTTACTCTTCTTTTCACTATTTCTTAAGGTATCCGACTTCCTTCGAAACCGTAATTTTGAAAAGGCGTATAAATGGATAATATTTATGATATTTAGTGTAACTTAGATTAGGAAACGTATATAAAAATGTTTTAAGAATATTATTACAGTAAAAAACTATTTAAGTACAATATTTTGACAAAAAATGAACATAGAATGACCCATTTTCAAAACCTTCTCCTTTTATGAAAAATACTACTATTATAACTACATTTCGCCTGTGTAGAGCTCAGACCTCTATACAGAGGCTGAACTAGAATTTTTGAAATATATAACTTAAAAGTTGATTTATCCATATTTTACTACAACAGAGGAGAGAAATTAAAAAAAAAAACACGCCGATATTTATTTCAATTGGTGTTAACTCAGAAAATAATGTGAATTTTTTCAAAATTCCTAGTTTAGAATCTCTGGAGAATTAATTAATGTAATCTTTAATTTATGTAAGAAAAATATTATTATTATAGAAGCATTTTTTTAAAAAGGAGAACGTTTTGAAAAAAAGGTTATTTTAAGTTAATTTTTTGCCAAAATATTGTATTTAAATAATTTTTTTGTCATAATGTTCTTAAAACAATTTTTAACATGTATTGTTTTTAAGTGACACTAAATATCAAAAAATCCATTTAGGCGCTTTCTAAAAAACGGTTTGAATAGTCGGATACCTTAATATTTTTACAATTTTTTCTATTTTCCCGGTTTTTCCAGAAAGGACGAAGGACGATTTACACCTTTTCAATTTTAATTCTTTCAGTTCTGTCGTATCAGTTTTAAGTACAAATATTAAAAAATGAATTTGGGTCAAATCTAATAGATCATTATTATAAGAGTAGTTGGTTAACACTAGAACGTCCGTTGGTGTCAATTGGACACCAGAGCCTGTTTACTTTGCTCTTTTTACAGGGAACTTGAAAATATTTCGTGACTTTTAATCATTTTTCCTGGAGGTTACCAGAGACAGATTTGTGGTTCTACCTTAGTTAGGAGAGATTTCACAACTAAATATACCTAGAACGTCTGCTGGTGTCTTTTCGACAACAAGGTAATTTATCGTTATAAAACGTTGTTCTTTAACAAAATATAGTTAACTAAGTATACGTCGCAGGACAATGATGAAATTAGGAATTTATAAAACCGTAAAGTGATAATTGACGGAAGATGTAAAATAACGTTTTAAAGGTTTTCCCCTTTAAAAAAAAGGGGATTTGGAAATCCTGACTGTTTCCGTTTTGGAAAAAATAATATTGGCAAGAGTTTGGTTTATTTAACAAATAAATTATTTAAAATTAAATAAAAATACAACAAATTTTTTAAAAAAAAATTTTTAATTAAAAATATTAAAAATAATTAGAAATAAGGCGGTTTTTTTATGGAACTCTTTCCCTTTTACTTAACACTAAAATATAATTTTATTTATCCAGGTGCCTTTTTGGGAAGATAATTATATTTGGGGATTGGACATACCTATGGTTGGAAACCCTTTTAATTTTCGGGTTTTCCCCGGGAACCTTTCAAGCTCGACATTTTTTACTGAAACAGTTAGGGTTTAAAAATCATTTATCAAAATTTTGGCAGTTTTTTAATAATCCCCCCAATTGTCATTTTAAAAAAATTTATAAAAATTTTAATTTTCACCCAACTAAAATAAAAATTAAAAACCCCCAAAAAACCTTAATTTTTGAAAGGAAACAATTTTTTTCCAAGGGGAAAAAAATTTAAAAAATTTTTTTCAATTTTGAAACTGTTATTTTTTATAAAAAGTTTATTCGATTTTAATTAATTAAAAGTATAAAATATTTAAAATTAACCAAGAAATTTTAATTTGCAAAGTTTTTTTTAGAAAAGTAAATTTTTTTCCCAGAAGCAAAACAATGAAAACTAAATCAAATAATCTAAAAAAAAACCCGATAAAATTTTTTTATTTTCCCAGTAAATCTGATATATATATATATATATATATATATATATATATATATATATATAGGGGGGGGGAAAAGAATGAATATCGCATAATAGTAATGCTCCTGTCAGATTTGCGACTAGAAATGTTTTGCGAGACAGCAGTGATCCTACAATCTTAGCAAAACATTATGTCATTGTCAGTTTTTTATGATATAAAGGGTCATAATGTATGATAATTACATGAATTAGTATTAAAAAGTCTTAAAAGTAAACCATACTGAACATTTTTTCTGCAATTATTTAGTTAAAGCAATTAACTTATATATTTTATGTCTTGGTGTCGAACGACTCCGGTGAACGCTTGAGGGTAAATGAAATCCCGAAAGTTCTAATGTTAAAAAAGTTTAAAATATAAATATCATTCATACCTGTGTCAAATTGATTGCAAATTTTTAAAAATTTGTACAAACTCGTCTTCCTGCTAAAATATTTCATGTATTTTATTTCATATTTCTGCAATATTCCAAATTGAACATCCAAAGGAGGAATAAAAGGTAAATTATAAAACCTTAGATGGTCGAATATGTAGCTAAGCTCTCTTATCTTGTAAAGGAGTCACATGTGTACGCATTATGGGGTCTCGGGGGTGTTAAATTTCTCTAGAGGTCTGAAAATATAAAAAGAAACAGGTATAATTTTTTAAATTTAAAAAATGATTCAAATCTTTTAAAATTATTTATAAAGGAATGCGGCCCCAGAAAAGTATAAAAAGTTTAAAATATAATCTTTTTAAAATTATAAGCATATAAAAATAAGAAACATTTCTATAATAAAATTTATTAAGTTTTACGTCGCGCATGCTATTTTCTAAAATAGTAGTTTTAATTATTTAGCTATAAGTTGTTTAAATAAAGTTAAATGTGTTCTCATTACACTGTAGTTTTTTAAAATAAATAGAGTAAAAACACATATTTTAATAAATAAAAAATACTTTTTTTAAAATATTTAAATAATAGCAATGTTTACAAACATTTTGAAATAAAAACATATATAATACTAAAATTAGGTAGGAAAAGAGTATGATGCATTTATAATTCTATAAAGTTTTATACATCAGAGGCTACTATTTTAGAAAATACTTGGCAACCAAAAAATACTTAATATTTATCATAAATTTTTTATATGCATGTGATTTTTAAAATTATTATTATATTTTAAACAGTTTATAAATTTTCTGAAGCCACTTTCATAAATAAGGGAAAAAATTCGAATCATTTAATTTAAATTTAAAAGAAATTTCAGATGTTTGAATATTGTTTATATTTTGGGCCTCTAAAAAAATAACACCCTGAATTTATATCAAATTTTTTTACACTTCCAATGTTTGCGGCCCAATTTTCAGTCATAATAATTTTTATATTGGCGCTCCCCCTCCCCTCAATAACGATGCACTGAATTCAATGCTAACGTACTTTGGCGCTAAAATTACAATGTGAATAAAGTTATTAACAGTATAAATTATCAAGATAAGTATTAAATTTTGCATATAATTTTGTATAAATCCCTGGGGGCACTTGTAATTATTAAACTTGTTCTTAGCTTAGTATTGTTAAATTAATTATTAAATACATTGTGCAGTACTGATACATTCATAAATATATTAGATCATTGTGTAAATGTGTATATTTTATCATCTCAGAATGTATTTTATATTGATTGAATTCAGTAATTTATTGTTTTTTTGATAATTTTTTCTAAATCTTTTATTTTTGACTTTTCGACATGCTCGCGCCCCCCTTGTAGGAATACCGCGCCCCCTAGGAGGGCGCGCATGCATTTTGATTTTGAGAGACGCTGATTTATATAGATTTTTGAGTAGCATCTTCACAATTTGTTGCACAATTACTGGAAATTTGTTTTATAGCACTATTGCTGGTTATATAAATCTTCCAAAGCTCCGATAAAAATCTGTGGTAGATAAATAAGTTTTTAACTCTAGGTTAAAAAGTGAATATGCATGAGTTGTGTATGAATAGCCCAATCATACACAACCTTTGAATTTCTAAAACGTGCTGTAAGACACAGGTGTGTCATCATTTTGGATCAGAAGACATCCAAGAAATCTCGGTAAAAGAGCGTGAGAAGGATTTCAGATTTTATAGGTAAAATTTCACTTTTCCCTAGATAACATTCTAATTGCTATAAATAATCACATTTATCAACAGATACCTAACTAGAAAAATCACTACAATACTTAATAATTAACTATAGTCATCTATATTCGAAAGCTATTGGACTATAAATTTTCGTATTCATCATTGATCCCCTTAGCACAACGTTTCTGAAACTGTGGAGAGCGCTTCCCTACGGCAGCATGATAAAAATGCGCGAGGGTCGTGAGCATATTAAAAAGTCGTAAATAAAAGATAATTAAAAAAAAAAAAATATTAGCTGACCGAAAGGAAGGAAAATAAAATATATTTTTACATAACAAAAAGCAAGCAATAAAAAAAATAATAAGTTAATTCCTATTTAGATCAACAAAGAAAAATTTTATATTAGTTACTTTTTATTAAATAGTTACAATTAGTACAAATGTGTATATACACATGACATAATCACAACATTAAGTGGTCATTAATTTTTATTAATTATCATTTAAGTATCGTATTGTCATCCAAAACAATCCCGTGCATAAAATTTCAGTTCAACTGAATACTTTAAACGTGAAAAAAAAAATCTTTTAAAGTTTTGACCCAAGTCACTAAAAATGAAACCAACGTAGCTGTATCTGTAATTCTTTAAAAAATTAGTTTCATTCAATTAATTTTAATTAGTTATATTTAAATTATCGTATTTTTATGCAAAACAACAGTGTATGGAAAATTTCAGCTCAAATGAGAGCTTTAAAATGTGAGGAAAAAATTTTTTTTAAGTTTTGACACAAGTCGCCAAAATGGTCGCTAAGTGGCCAAAAATGATGTCAATGTGGCTGTATTTATAATTTTTTAAATAATTAATTTTAATCAATTAATTTTATTACCTATAATTAATTTACAGTATTGTCACCCATAATAATCATGCATATAAAATATCAGCTCGATTTAGCGCTTCAAAATGTATTTTATTAACGATTGAAAATTTCACGAAGATAAAAATAAATATATAGAGAGATAATGTGAGCAATATTAGGAATTGAATAAAATACACATTTAAACTAATGTAACATACAAAAAAAATGTATCAGTATTGCTTGTATTTGATAATTAAATTACCAATATTAAACTCAGAGCATCTCCCAAGCTCTTGTCATATACAAAATGTAATAGTTATCTTGATAATTTGTACGGTTTATAATTAAAATTATGTTGTAGCTTTAGAGTCAAAGTACATTATCGATTCAATCAATACATTATTTATTATGTGGAGGGGAACGAGGAAATTTATGATTGAAAATTTTGTAGCAAATGTAATATATATATATATATATATATTTGAAACTGACCATATTGTTAATGATTCTTACTTGATTTATCGTTATATGGATAATTTAATAATTTTTTTTAAAAAAAAAAATTTAAAAAAATTACATTCTACCCTGACTATCTCAACCCCCCTTTAAAAATAACTTTTTTAAATCTAAATGGTAGAATTCGGATTTAGATTTGCATCTTTTTAACAATAATGTAGTCAGTAACATTTTTTACAAAAGAGATTCTTTTTTAAATTCCATATAATTAAAATTCCTGTATGGAACAGTAACTTGCATTTATCAATTTACGAAATGTTATTTTGAATTTTTTTTTTAGAAAAAGATAACTTAACTACCCACAAAATAGAAAAATTTTAAAAATATAAAAAAAAATTTAAAAGTTGTTTAGATCTGAATACCCTTTTTAAATTTTTAAAAACTTAATTTTACCAAAAATATTGCTCCGATTCGATTCCAAATCCACCCACAACAATAGGATTTCAAAGTCAAAATGTTATGGCTTCGGAAGATTATATCATAACACCATATCACAGTTTACATCTTTTTTCCCCACATCTTAAACATCTTTTTTGACAACCCAAACCCAAAATTTGAACCTAGCAAATTTATATTTTTTGACAATCACAACCAAATTTAAAGCCTACCAAACATGATTGTCATCTATCTCGATATCTATCTATGCTGGTTAGTGTAAAAAAGGGAGTTCAAAAAAATACGTTCAAAAAATATCCCCAAAACTCTTTTATTCTCTTTTGGAAAAAAGATTCTTTTAAATAGGAAGATTTTGTTTAATAATTTTTTTTTTTTTTATTTTTTTGTAATTGTTTTTTGGGTTTTTTTTTGCTTTTTAAAAAATTGGGGAGAAAATTTTTTTTGGAAAAAATTAAACAGTGGTTTTATCATACACTCTGTAATTTTTTTTATACTTTGAATTTTTGTTTATTTTATTTGGTTTTTCCCCACCGAGTTGCAAAAGGGGGAAAGGTTGGGCCCTTTAAACTAGTTTAACCCCCTTTATTTTGGTTTCCCCAAGTCCGAAATTTCTTCCCCGGAAAATCCTAAAAGGGTTTTTTTTATAGTTCCTTTTTTTTATTTTTTTGATCTTCATGTTTTTTCTTTTTTATTTTATTACGTTATTTCTTTTTATGTTCATTATCTATTATTTCTGGTTTTGGGAAAAATTATACACAAAAAATTTTTTAAAAATATAAAAATATATATATATATATATATATATATATATATATATATGTATACTGAATCTACTATCAATCTTTTTCTATAATATTTTCCGAAATAAGAGGTAAGAACATGGACAATTAAAAAACATCTGATTATATTGTTGTTGCTAATGCCACCTGTCTGAAGTAGTCAGATCAATGTCTACGAAATTCATCATGGTAAGGGGCTAGATGTACGCTGTCGTTAGCCGTAGCCTTGAGCACCATACAGGTGACAGTATGATTTAGCTCGGTTCTACCACAATTTTGAGGAAGCACACCCTGGGGGAGGTCTAGGGTCCTCCCACTTCTCATCCCGTGCCACCAAGCTCACGAGAGGACTCGCTGCTCGACGATTGTTTAGAGTACTCTCATGCCGCGAATGGAATATACATTCATAAACATCCATGTCTTCTCCGGGATTCGAACCGAGGCCCTGCGGCACAGCAGTCAACGTCGCTAACCACTATTCCGAATGAGCGACAGAAAATCTGCTTATAAAAGGCAATAATGCTTCAGAAAATCTTAAGCAATAGAAAGCCAATTTCAAGAACATTGAAATATCAAAAAAAATCTTGAAAAGAAGTTAATCTCTTTTTTTTTTCACAAATTACAAGAGCTATAGAATAAAACTTGTATAAAAAATATATTATATTATCATTTAATTCTTTATATTGAATTTGAATAGCATTGCCATTTTTTTCACTATAGTAATGTTACGTAGATTCGGGTTCTAGGATTTTATGCAAAAACAATCACAAAGAAAATAAACAGTTCTTCAAGAGCGATGCGAATTTATTATCGGAAGTCCAATCCTTTAAATACAGGATTCAGCTGCAATATTCGCAGAGTAAATCTCCGAAGGTCTTCACACCTACAAAAGCACTCAAACACACTTGCCAGTGTTTAAAAATACATGTATGTAACAGATTATTCACAAGCACAGCCGATCTAATTGCTAGTCAAAACAATCCTCACTCCTCACTGGTTTAATCCTGACCCTTCACTGTACCGGTGAGCATCTTTATTTATTGGCGCGACAGAAACTTCCAGAAATATAACCGCTCGTGCCATTGAACGTGACACTAGTGGAGAGATCCACTACTTTCTAGAAGATTCCTGAGGGTTCCGAACTCGCCAACATGGTCGCCAATGACGCCAAAATGGTCGCCAAATTGGCCGCCAAAAATGATGTTAACTTGCCCCCAAGATTTCGCCAGGTTCTCATTGAATCGCCATTATAACGTAAGAGGCTGCATTGCTTGTGAGTAGCACAATTTTAACAAGAAATAAATATAACCTAGAGTAATATAAATGCATTAAACACTCAAATACAAATTATTTACACTATTTAACAAAATTCGTAACAATATAAAAAAGGTATAAACGCTTTATAATCTTTGAAAGCAGCAAATAAATGAAAATCAATGACAAATTACACGCTGTTCAGTATATTAAAATTGGACGAAAACTCCACTCTATGTCTCGTACCGTTTATATTCCTTATATAAAGTAAAGAGAAAATTTCATTTCTCTTATTACATTCGCAAAAAGAGTTTTTAAAATTATTTTCACGTTTTATCATATCAAGCAGTTATATTGAATAAATTTTGAAAAAAAAACTAGAAATGAATAAATATATTTTCAAATATTTGGCAATACATTTGTACTTTTAATAATTCAGTTTTTGATATTATTTTTTTAATATTTTAATATAAAATATGTGTTTTAATATAATGTAAAATGGAAAAATATGTTCTGTTAATATTTTTAATTTATTTAATACAAAACGGGCTTTAATCTCTATAAGATTCTAACACTCTACTAAGTTTTTAATAGGAAACCACGAGATATTATAATCTTTTTATTGGGTATTTTCACTGAAAATACTCAATAACTGAGAATTATTTTTTTCTTTGATTAAATAAGCTAGAAAAGATAATTTAATTGCTTTTTAAGAATGCTTAAATGAGATTTGATTTGCCTTAAAGTAAGATCTAATTGACATTTTTTTTATCAAGTATTAATATCCAAATTTATTCAGTTAAAATATTATCCAGAGTTAAATAATTAGAAAACTGAAAAAACATAGCGATATTTTTTTTTTTTAAAAAAAAAGATATTTTACTCTTCAGAAATGATTTAAATAAGTGTCATAGATTTTTGTATGAAATAAATATTTTAATACTGTAAATGAAGAAAACTAAAAATATAAACATTACAGTTGCTTTAAATTAAAAGTAGTCAATTACAGAGAGAATAAATACGAGCAGCTTTTGAATCTAATTAAAATTGAAAGAGATTTTGAAAACCAAAAGCAAAACTTTTATTGAAAACAAATTTAAATGAATTTTTTTTTGTAAATTATTAATACGTATATCTAATTTACTTTTATCGTTAAATATATTATTTAAAAGGAGTTCCAGTTACTGAAAATAAATTGAAATAAAAAGGTTTCAACGTATAAAAAACTGTAATACCGAGAAAATTGTCGGATAAAAATATTCGAAATAAGAAATAAAATATGTGTACATAAAATATTCAACCTATCTAAAGGCTGTTTTATTTCTAATTTGTAAACGTCCCTTTCCACCCCAAAAAAGTCTTAAAAAGTATTTCCAGGATATTTTGTTTTCTATGACAATTTACTGAAAGTATATTTCTCCAAAGAATTTTTTTGAATAATTTTATACTTAAATAATTTTTTCGCAGTCACTATAGTGCATGAACAGATATTTGTAAATTCATGTACTCTTTTAGAGATATTCTGTTATATATAACATTTTCGTATAATTTTGGCTTTTTAAAAAGAAAAAAAAATAAATTAAATTGAATAATAGTATAATAAATAAAACACTCAGTATAAATTTTTCTCATATAAACATATTATTTTCCTTCCGATATTATTGTATTTACTACGTATTTATTGCATATTTTACAAAATTGGAAATTCTCAGTATAATATATAATTATTAGTTGTTGTTTTTTTGCATGGCATTAAATTTTTATTATAAAAATTGAAAAATTGAATAATATTCTTATAAATTTCTCACTATACTTGTTAAATATAAATTTTACACAAACCGTGATCTACTAAAATCTTCATTTTAAACTAATGAATTTTAAAACGGTAAAAAATGTGTATGAATATAAACGTATTTTTAATTCAATTTTTGTGACCGTACGTATTCAAAAACCATGTACTCTACACACGTTACTTTGTATCATTGATGGAACCTTTGTTACAAATAAAATTTCTGAGTTATTTTATGAATGTTATGCCCACAATAGGAATAAATATGATTGTGTTGTTTGCTGTTTCATTAATTTTTTTTTTTATTTACCCAAAAACAGACCAAGGCAACTCAACAAGTGCTTACTATTTCAAACTTGAGGTCTCAGGAAATATTAACGTTATGTATTTAATTTTAAAAAATTTTAGAG
>BMAV01002346.1:0-34536 GCA_019973955.1 Trichonephila inaurata madagascariensis
AAGTATTTCAAATTTAATTAAGATTGTTTAAGTTATGTAAAAGCATTATTCTGCATTATTGTAACATATGTTACACTTTATTCCAAATAATGCAATACCTAAGAATAGTCTGTTTAAAAGAGTTATTCTTTAAAATGAAATTCTAATTGTATAACTTTAAATATGATGCATTTGGCAGAGGTCGAAGCTATAAAATGCTCAGGAATATATTTCATCTGTAAAAATGTTTCATTATAAATTTTCATTGACGTCAGTTGTGTTATGAATTTATCTAGTGAATATTTTAAGATACAAATCTGAGTTAAACACACTAAACTTTCTTCTATAAACTAAATAATTTAATACTTTACATAGTGAGCATTCTTATACTTGTAAAGTATTATTTTACAAACCCTCAGATGATTTGAAGATAATAAAAAATACATATGTACATCTTATCTAGACATCGGTATTAAATATAGCATAACGTAAAGGTCAATCTAATAAACATAAGTTAATGTACTCAAATTTCGAGTAAAATGCTAATTCATTTTGCGTCAGAAGGGAATTAGAGGAAAATATTTTCAGTTTATTAAAGTTAATTGTTATTTTTGTCATTGAAGACATAGTGAGTTAAATCTTATTTTCAGTATTCCAAAAGGTAACAGGATTATATGATTATAGTGTATTTCAAGAAACAAATTACACTTGGGTTATGTTCCCATCAGAAAGTTACCTTCTGCTATAAAAGTATATGAATCTAAGTTTCTGAATAACTACTACTCAGAAACTTTTATGTAAATAAATTTTAATTTGCATAGCACAGTCTTGAATACGAAATCATATATAAGTATATTACACTTGATTTCTTAATTCACGAATTCAGAGTTTGGCAAATGTTGCACGAGTAATACTAATTTATATTAAATTTAATATTCATTTTGTGAATTATAATTTGTATCTACTTCATGGGGGAAAATGAAGTTATAATTAAAACATGCACGTTAAGTATAAAATCTGGGATATAAAGCAATGCACTGTAAATATATAAGAAACAGTTGAGTGGTAGAACCTAAACATGGAAACAATAATATGAGCATAGTAACTGATTTAAATGACGAATTTTGATCAAACCACACATTATTTTTTATTTTGTTTGAATGAATAGTGCGATATTTTGACTTTACAAAACATATGTTATTTTATTTCTACGTTATATAGATGCAGAAATATAAAATTAGAAAACCCTAAAGTGTGGGTCCCTAATCTATCGTAAGAGGGCCTTTCAATTGTTCAAAATCCATCATGGAGAGTCTGATTACTCCAAATATTATAAATGTATTTCTCTGAATGCATTTAAAGTAATTTTTTTTAAAATAAATTTTCTAGAGAATGAACAAAAATATTCCACACGGCGTATGTATTTTTTTTTTAAATTATGGTCTATTATTCCGATATAATAGTCTCATAAGTATGTCATATTTCTTCTAATATTAATTCAGTTTGCTCCAAAATTTGTATAAATTTAAAAATTAAAATTTTAGTGTATTCTCTAAGTAAAATGAATGTAGCTTATTTTAATAATACTTTTATATATTTCGATACGTTTATAACTTTTTCTCTAGCTATTTTAAATGTTTTTAAGAATTGGTTTAATTTCACTTATAATTGTGATCTTTGTAAAATTTAGATATTTTTTTTTTCAAATATTGCTGTGGTTAAGTATTAATACTAATTCCAGTCCCTGAACGATATTTATAATGTTTATGTATGCTATTTTCAAAAACAAAAGTACTCTGCATAAGTAAGTTTATCTTAAAAACAAAAATTGAACTGTGATTTGATTTTATAGATTAAATAAAATAAATTTCTACTATATAGAGATTCAGGATGTATGGAATGAAACAAAATCAGAAAAGTATTTAGTAACAGCAGCATGACATTCTTCATTCTTTTTTAAGGAAAGAAAAAGAAAAACTTTTAGTGTAGTTAAACTAAATACTTACCCGCATTACCGTAAAATAAGCAAATGTAATATCCTTAATCAAGCTAAATACCAACTCCAAACTCAATATATAATCCCCATGAATGAAGTGAATCCCATTTTCAGGGCATTTCCCCCAAATCTCCAGGGGAGTTCTAAGGAACTTCTCTCCTCACAGTTTTCCCTAATCTGTCTTTCCTGAATCCCACCACAATTCTGTGCACAGACCGTACTTAAATGTTTGTGACAGTAGAACCGTTTCCGTTGATCTTATGATAAATAAAGGATACGACAGTTTTTTTGGTGGGGTGGGGGCTTACTTGTAGATGAGAGTTATATCTCTTCCCCCTTCTCGTTCACCCTCTGAAAGACAATCTCCAGAGAAAATTCCGTCTTTGAACGTTTTCTTCCGGATAACCCCGGACCGGACCAGGATATTTTCTTTGTTTTTCCATCTCGGAATAGAGGATGTGAGATGGGATGAAACATGAAATATGGTAATGGAGTTGCGTCCGGGAGTATAAGTGCAATTTTACAGTGGGTTTGTTGGTGGTTGCTTTTCCGGACATTTAAGGAAATTTCGAGAAATAGTCTTCTAAACATTTATGTTATCGGATTCCAGTGTTTACGTATGGTATTTTATTATTGGTTAAATATAAAGCAAATAACACAAACTTATTTTTCAATTTTATCAAACTAAAAATTATATATATTTTGGATATAACTTAATCTTTTCTTTGTTTTTTTGCCCTATTACGAGTACAAATCTTGATTTTTAAATAAAAAAATACAAAAAAAGGACACTTGAAACTTCTTATTTTGGTTTTGCAAGACTCATTAAGCAGAAAATATTTCAGTTTCAAAAAAAAGTATATAAATTTAATAAGTGCTTTTAAATATTAACAATAAGAGTTTTTAATCACTATTTTTTATTGCTTTTACAAAAAAAAGTATCTTAAAATTTTTCATGAAGTATATGCAGTGTTAATATTGTATTTCACAAAGCATGATATGTTTTTATAATTAAAGTATATCTTTTGTAGCATATTTATTTAAACTTATTGCGGAACTTACAGAAAAATTTTCGGTGGTGATAAATTAGGTTATATAAGAATAGGATAAGTACATATATAAACCAGTAATAGAAGTACTTTTAAAATTACCTTACTTTTTTCTGTTAACTTTGTCATGCTTTTTTTTTTATAAATTACGCTATAATATTCAAATATCATTTAACTACCAGTACTAAATAAATATAATTTTTTAAAACTCATTATTTTCACATTTTTACGTTAGTAAACAATTTAATTAGATGTGTAGAATGTGTTTAATGATATGTTTAATTCATCAAAAAAGGTGTATTCCTTTTTTATTAATTTTACTTCTATGCTAAAAAAATAATCAAAAACTTATTTGAACACTGCTCTATTACATTGCTAAATAATAATCAAGCAAAATTTTCCAACAGCAAAACATTTCAGAGAATTTATCCTTTATTCATTGTTTATAGAAATAAAAAAAAAAACTCGTGTTTCTGTCGTGGAAATCTTAACTGTAAAAACAAATCTTTAAATCTTTTAGAAAAAAATTTTATGAACTGTTTACGCACAGAAAATAAACAAAATAATTGAGCAAATAAATAATTTTAAAGATAATAAAAGGACATGAAATTTCTTTGGCAAATATTGCTTTTAATTGTAGTTATAAACAAAAATATATTCCAGTAATAATCAAGCAAAAAAACACTTATTTTCTGAAAATTTAAAAACATCATTATCCATGATGTTGATACGAGAAAAAAGAAGTGTGATATTTTTACGAACAACTTTGAACAAAAACCTTCTCTATAGAAGCAAATTTTACAGAATTTGATCTTTTAAGTGCTTTTCACTTGAATTGTAAAATCAGAGTTTCCTAAGAATAGAATATATAAATATATGTATGGAAATGTATATAGTCAGACCTCGATTTAAGGGCAGTTAGTAGGGGAAAACCTTCGGGAAATCGATTTTTTGATTTTTCTAAAATCTCCAAATCAGGACCTTTTCAATGATATAACATACAAGCCATTATATGAATTAGAAGTATTTCAGAATGATTTTTAAAAACAATCAACTGATGTACCACCCCCATTATGACAGATAGAAATGTAAGCATTGTCTTTTTAAACCTGGAGGAAAGTTACAAAGCCTCGACTTTTTTTTTATTTATTCATATTCAACTAACTTTAGATAACTGTATAATAACTGTGAGTTCAACTGTTAGATTTGCTAAAAACTTGTATGCAATATTGGATTTCATTTGGGTTTTAGTGAATGTTATATTTAATAGCTATTAATTTTTACTGAAATTTTTAAGTCCATTCTCTAGTTTAAATTTAGTCTTAATTAGTTATTATTAATGATTACTAAATCGCCTGTTTAAATAAAATTATAAGAATGTTTAACCATTTGCGAAATCTAAAATTTTAAATTTGCTTAGAAATTTGAAAAAAAAATTGAATATAGGATTGTGACCAGATGATAAATATATACTTAATGAATGTAACATCCACAAAAATGCTTAACAAAATCATAAAAGAAATTTCATATCTGCATAATAAAGAAAGTATGTGATAATCATCAATATTAAAGGAAAAATAATTAGGATAAGGGGAAGAAGATTAATAAGTAGTACATAATACTTACTTTGACAAGATAAGATTTTTTATGAAAATGATTGCTTTCGTATTTTTTTTTAAATTGTGTAAATTTACTGCATGCATGTATATATTTCTTAAATGCAATTGTGTATACTGAAGTGACATTTTTAAAACATTCTTAAAACGTTTAAATAGAAAGCAGATATCATAACAAAACCTGACAATTTTCAATAAATTCATAATAATAAATGCTCGATGAACCAAAAGTTTGTCTTTGAAAAAACTAATCAATATGATTTAAAAAAAATTCATTTCCGTGTAAATATAAACTTTAATTAATATACAATCAAAATCTTGAGTCTTTGTGTTTAATAGTTTCTGAGAAAAAGGTATGAGATGATACATCAAATGTGAAGCGTGTTGTCTTTGCGAGAAGAATGTTACATACATAAAAATACATAAATTTCATGTTTAAAAGCATAAAAACAGTTTTATTTTGGCTGTTTCAGAAATCATTTGTGCAGTTTAGGGTAACTTTTGAAGTTTAAAACTTAGAAACTGTCTACATCAACAAAACCTAATGAAACTTACCGAAAATCTAACAAAAACTTTTCAAAATGTCGTACAATCAGGTATTTTTAAATACCATCTCAAGTTCATACCCAAACCATATTTATATATTTTCGCATTATATTTATGATGCTTTATGCTCAACTTTGATATTTGTAATGCATGAAGGCTAAAATTTCTTCAAAAATTGATACAGAATTTGGGAAAATTGATGTAAATACTAAAAAATATCTCGTTAAACAAAAGCTGAAGAATACCATATATGCAATTTCTGGGTATTCTAAGACTTTTTTTGTTTCCTGTTTTATGCTAAAGAAATTAAGAAGGTACTAATGTTTAATATAATAGGACAAATACATGTTGTAATTTATTATTTTTGTGATGAAGCATCTTTTTACATTAAAAATGCAATTTTCTCAAAATAATTGTTTTCAAACTAAGTATACCTTTTTCTCAGAATCTACTGAATGAATGCACATGCAATTTTTACGGCATATAAATAAAATATAGCTATATAATGGAGCTCCTTATTTGGAGATTTTCCCAAAATATATTGCTGAAAAGCAGTTATCGTCAAAAAAAGACAATTTTCAAAAATTTCATAGTGATACTTTTACGTTGCATGTTTTTGAAACACCTGAAGTAATGTATTTCAAAGATTTAACTTCTTTATAAATATAAAAGTATAATTAATATACAGACAAAATTTGAAGTTCTTATATTTAACAGTTTCTGAGAAACAGGTTCCTAATAAAGCTCAATTTAACATGGTCGGTATAGCGGGTACCGACTACCCTCGATTGAACGAATTTATCTCTTACTCCGATTAAAATGAAGGCAAAAAAATTTCCTATTTAATGAATAATAAACACGAATTAAAGAATTATTTCAGCCGCTGAAAGTTTTTCTTATTAGTTTGTATTAAAAAAAAAATTTTTTTTTCGTATGTCGTATCTTTTTTGTCCGAAACAGAAAAAAGTATTTTCTTGAAAGCGGCAAATTTCTACAGGAAAATTTAAAGAGCATTATTAGACTTTACTGGTGCAGATGAAGCAAGAGTGTAATCCAGGAGTGAAATTCCCTAAGCATATTGAGTAGAAGTTTGGTAAGAATCGGTACTTTATGTAAAGACATTTTTAAAAAGTATTGTATTTGTTATTTAAAAATTGTGATGGATTTTATTAATATAATTTTCTCATTGATAACATTAACTTCTGATCCAAGTGTGCCTAGGATATGTGCTTGCATTTTCTTAAATTAACTGTCGAAGTCTAGGTCTATTGAAACTACCTGCTGTGAGACGCTTCATATTCTGCATTAATTTACTTCTAAATTTTGATTTTGAAACCACTCACCTTATAAAAAATATTTTTTCCTTAAATGCATTGTTCTTTCAAAACGGCATAAAAATGCTTATATCTGGGTAAGAAATTCTATGGATTTTCCATGAATTTACAACCAAAAATTTAGGAGCTGATGTTGCTTAAATTTAGATATTAACATGGAATCTATTTAATATGTCCATAACTTGTACCCTTTCCTTCATTATAGGCGTTGTTTACAGCAATTGAAAAAAAGATGCATTTCCTATTAGAAAAATGTTTAGCTTTATAAAACATCGTAAGTGTAAAATTATTAAGTGGAACCCGGGATAGTAAACAACAGAATATTTTCAATATAGTAGGTAGTGCGCAGAAAAAAAAAGAATGTTTTAATACATTTTCATTATATTATTATAAAAGTTAAAAAATATTACTACATAAAGTTATACATAAATAAAATTTTCAATTTTAACGACCGGGATGAGTTTTAGATACTTGTGGTTACACTTATAGAGAACTTGTATGTATAGTTTTCTTTACGACATGTATAATTTTGTTTCCGATTTTTTTTTTGTGACTCGTGGAACCCCTGAGTGTGCCTCATTGAACTCTAGAGTTAAGTGGAACACACATAATTTGATGACCACTACTATAATGCAACCTATCTCTGATTCTGTATGATGCAAAATATTTAGTGAGGGATTGAACTGCATTTTACTTACTGTAAACCTTTTTGTTACTTATCACCAAAACTTGAAGATGATATATTTACACAAATAAAAAAAATGAAAGAGCATTAATCTGAATGTTAATGACTACGTTCGAAACCGTGATTTTGAAAAAGCATATAAATGGATAATATTTATGATATTTAGTGTCACTTAGACTAGAAAATGTATATAAAATTGTTTTAAGAATATTATCACAATAAAAAATTATTGAAATAAAATATTTTGACAAAAAATTAACATATAATGACCAATTTTCAAAACATTCTCCTTTTATGAAAAATGCTTCTATAATAATAATACTTTGCCTGTATATTGCTCAGACCTCTGTACAGAGGCTCAACTAGAATTTTTGAAACATATAACTTAAAAGTAGATTTATCCATATTTTACTACAACAGAGGGGAGAAATTTTAAGAAAAAAAACCCGATAATTATTTCAATTGGTGATAACTCTGAAAACAACGTGAAGTTTACAAAAATTCTAGTTGAGACTCTCTGGAGAAGTCTTTGCTTTATCTAAGCACACACACACACACAATATTATTATTATAGAAACATTTTTTATAAAAAGAGAACGTTTTGAAAAAAGGTTATTCAAAGTTAATTTTTTGCCAAAATATTGTATTTAAATAATTTTTTTATCATAATGTCATTTAAAAAATTTTATACATGTATTCTAATCTAAGTGACACTAAATATCATGAAAACTATCCATTTATGTGCTTTTTTAAAACCATGGTATGGAACGTAGTCGGATACTTTAAACCTTTGGTATAAAATTAAATAACAATAATTTTTTGTAAGCATTCTAAAACTCTTACCTTTTTAATATATAAATTGAAGTAAAATGCAAAACGCATAGATTTCTGTCACTAAAGCAAGTTTTAATGCAGACCGAAAAGGCAGATAAGCACAGTTATTTATTATTGTGTCTCAGCGTATATTTTCACTGCTACAAAGATAGACAGAATAACCGTCCGTTTATTCTTTTTTTTTTCTTCTCCCTCCAGATATAGGAGCAAAAACTTTCGATAAGCACTAATGCAACGAGAGGGAGGGAGAGAAGAAAAAATATCAAAACGACGCAAAAATAAACGGAAACAAAAGAATTTTCCTCCCGCACTGAAATCCTTGGTTATCTGCAGCAAAAATAAAAATCAGGATCTGCTGGTTGTTTTGATTCGCAGAGGGAGTGGTTAGCCACAAGTCCCTGATCCCTTGTCTCATCCGCCCCGAACGCCTAGGCAGAGGGAGGAATAAGAGGAAAAACAATATGGAAATTCCCGTTATTCTACCCTCTTCCCGATTTTCTAAAAAAGAATAAAATGGAAAGGGGGAAAAAGAGGGAAAGAAACAGAAAAAAGAAATAACACAGAGAGACAGCAGAAAGCTCGATTGGCGAGCGCACGGTATTTTCGCTGTGGTCACGATCGTATGCTTGACCGATGGTCACGTAGACTAGTGGCTTTTATTTTTTTATGGGTCTACGTTTTAGGAGCCTCAGATGTGCCATTTTTGGGCACTGTAGAGGAGGCATAGTGCAGTTTTATTTCAAGGGAATTGTTGAAATTTTTCATGGATGACAAAGAATTCGCGAGCTAGAAAGTACAAAATTCGGGGAATCTTGTTTTTCTATTTGAAAAATTCCATTGTTTTTCATTAAATAAGAAATGAAATAATAAGGAATGGGAAAGAGACAAATCACGTATGGGAGAAATAAAGATACAAACTGAAACAAAATACCAAAACAATTCAATGAACTTTTTTCTTTTTGTCTTTATTCTGCAAAAAGTAAAATAAAGAAATGTGAAATAATTTTCGGCATTGAAATTGTCTTTAATGTTAAAATTTAAAACACGTACCTTGAAAGTTTTTTTTATCAGTTTTTATTAATTTTTATAAAGGCTCGAATAAAAGCTCTTACCATAGTTTTTTTAAATCAGAAAATTATTAAACAATGTTTATCAAAGAGGTAATACTTAATAAGGTTACTAAATGTAAAATAAAAATTAAGTAAAATTTTCCATAAGCTTGTATTTTTATTTAAATATTAATAAATTGTGATTCATAACCTCCACCTGCCATGTTCTAAAAAATATTTTAAGAAATCGTTGCATAAACATTATTAATTTGATGTTTATTTTACCAAATCTATTTTTTTTCTAAATTATTTTTGATTATAATGTGTTGACAATTATTTTTCTGAGAATATTAGAATTCCTTTGAAATGACGCCAATTGTTATTAACTAAAGTTACTTGGCGATTTATTTTTAAAAAAGAAACGCAACTATAAAGAAGTAGATAGAAAATCCTCACTTTGTCATTAGCATATAAAAATACTTATTTCATGTACAAATAACTTTCATGCATAAAATATATCTACGAGGGGTGATTGATAAGTAAAGCCTCCAATAGTATAAAATAAGTTTTCGACAAGTTAACATAATAACAGAGGCATCAGAATGAAGGAAACTTATTTACTCTTACATATTGTAAACATTGTAAACACATATCTCAATATAGTCACCACTAACAGCTATACATCTGTTCAATCTTTTTATACATTTCGTCCATGTAGTTTCTGGTTGGCTGCGTATCCATTCGCGAAAGGCTGCCTGAACTTCAGCATCCGTTGAAAAATGTTGACCTTTGAAAGTCACCTTTAATTTTGGGAGCAATTAAAAGTCCAACGATGCCAAATCTGGGCTGTAAGAAGGTTGCGGAACCACTGGGAATTTCAGTTTTTCCATGAAGTCCTGTGTTTGTGCAATGCAAATCAGTCTTACATTGTCGTGAAGTAAAAAAAAGACGTTTCTTTCCGGTCTGATTCTGAAGGTGCGTTGCTTAAGTGATCGTAATGCTCACCATCAATTCTTTAGTCAGAAACTCCGTGTACCACTTGCATTCCAAAATATGGTGATTATGACTTCTGATGCTGACATTTAAGTTTTGAATTTCTTGACACTGGGACCAGGTTGATGATATTACATGGATTACTTCTTGAGTTTCCGGACCATAATGATGAATCCAAGATACCGAAGTTCAGGAAGCTGTGCGCAAATGGATACGCAGCCAATCAGAATCTTTCTACATGGACGGAATGAAGAAATGGATAGAATCATTTAACCAATGTGTAGCTGTTAGTGGTAACAAAGTTGAGAAATGAGTTTACAATATGTAAAAGTAATAAATTTCTTTCATTCTGATACCTTTGCTTTTATTTTACCTTGTCGGAAACTTATGTTATACTATTGAAGACCTTACTAATTAATCACCCCTCGTATGATATTATCTGTATTTTTTGTAAAATATCTTCTTAGTTATTTTTTTTTATCTAACTTTTCCTCTTAAACAAGCATTCTTTACAGATTGTATTAATTAATTAGTTACATTTATATATATATTAAATGTATACTTTTAGAAAATGCATGTTTAAAAAAGTCTAAAAATTGTTATAAAACACTTTTGCTTAAAATAGATTAAGTACTGATTTTATGGAATGAAGAATTCTTTTAACAAAAGGGGTCGAAGACCTACCTAAATAAGTAAATATGCTTTATCTTTCACTCTTGTTGTTTTTTCCCAAAGTAAATATATTATTCTATGATTTGAGAAGAAATTTCATTTGTAAGTTAAACAATTTCTCGTTATCGAATTAAACTGTTGTGATAGAAACTGTTATATTAGTTCTTTTTTATATTCATATCTCCATTAGGTAACAGTTCATGCAGATGAAATCTAATTATTTCCTTTTTTACTTTCCACTTTCATTTTTCTTTTATAAATTGATATCCATTGTAACAGGAATATTATCGAGCATATGGAAAAATTTCTTTCTTACAAATTTGTTACAATATTGATAAGTTCCTCAAAATCACCCGAAAACTATCATATGAAGAGGAATTGTTCACACACATAAATAAAATCAGATTTATCTAAGAAGAAATGTGGTTTTATTTTCCAATATACGTATAAGGATCGTGACTTCGGAACCATCAATCTAAATTTAAAAATATTTTAACAAAAATGGATAATATTAAAGAATAATTTTCTTAAAGTAAATGGCTTGTTAGAAATGAAATGTATACTTTTAATTGACGGATAAGCCCACTGGGTGGCGTAGTTAGTTTGTCGCTGGCCTTCTGTACCCAACGTTGCGGGTTTGACCCCGGCCCAAGTCGGTGTATTTTCCTGATGCAGAAAATCGACAGTGGCCATGCCGTATGATTATACGGGATTAAAAAGATCCCTTGAGTGTCCATTTGGCTTAGATGCTCTCGGCAAAATTCAGTTCTTAAGTACAAATTTCGCTTTGGTAGAGCTCAGGGGCCTCCCTCTGGGGAAGGAACTGGGCGTCAAAATTACTTGTGGTAGTTGGTATCGCCTAAATTGTGTCGCTCTAAAAAGTGATAAGAGCTCCTGGGGTATGTACTAGGTCTGCAAAGGTAGAAATACCAATACGCAGCCCAATTACAGAAAAAAAAATTAAAATAAGACGGATAAAATGGATATATAAACTACAATAGTTTAATAAGAATCCTCTCATTTTAAAGTTTCAATACATTTTTAAGGTTTACTTCGCTTGCATAAAAAATACCAATTTTTTCAAAAAATTATTACCACTGGAAACATTTTGTAAGCAATATTATTTTTGACGTTTCGGATGCAAAACATATACTTTTTATCTTTAAATGTTTTAATTTAATCTAATATTTATATGTACTACAAATGTAGTTCAAAATTATTGTAATAAATCTTCTGAGAGAAAAGCTTTTGAATTCAAAGAAAACCATTTCGTAGTAAGGCCCTGTAACATATTATTTCCCCATAAAGTCATGGTTATCAAATTATTTGTTTTAATAGTACGCCAGTGCTTCTCAAACTTTCAATACTTGCAACCAAATATTCAATTACAATTTTCATCGAGCCCCTTATTCATGCAATAACAATGTATTAAATTCAATAATAATATACGTTGATGCTAAACCTACAATAAGACTGTAACCTCTTAAGTGCAGCCGACGTGTATAAACGTTTTGCTCAGCCAGTGTGTTATTTGGCCCGGACGTATATATACGTCTTTCCAAAGTACGATCTTTTCTCAGAACTGCTATCCATAAAAAATTATTCCGAAGGCATTTGGAATGCAATAAAAAGATCTTGACAGTGATTTCGAAAGATGTACTTATTTCAAAGGATTTGCTCATTAACTCCTCATCTAACCCCCCCCCCCACAATACACCACATACCCTTGCCGATGTGTTAATCGGTGGCATTGGGGAGCGAATCCCACAATTTTTAATCCGCATTTTACGGACTAATTATAAACCGTACAAATTATTAAGATCAGTGTTCATTTTTGCATATAATTTTATATATGACTAGGCCATGGAGTTACTGGTAATTATTAAACTTATTCTTAACTTAGTAATGTTATAAATTAATCATAAAGTACATTGCGCAGTAACATATATTTATAAGTGTATTACAACAGCATAAATGCGTATTTTATTTTTATTTGTCAGAAAGTATTTATTTGTTTATACTTTCAGTAAATTAATAAATTTTAAAAATAATGTTTTGTTTTCGACTTTTTAATAGGCTCGCGCTCCTCCCGAAGAGTTATCGCGCCCCCTAGGGGGGCGCTCCACATTTGAGAAACACTGCGGTACACTAACATATCAAGATCGTTTTAAAACCGATCAGTGCCGAAGTCGTGAAGTCAATTCAAAGAGACTTGCTGAACTTTGCCCAAAGGAGTCGTTGAAGTCAAGAACTTTCTCGTTCTGATGAAATGTGACGTTTGATTTGAATCAAAGTTATAGAATGGCTCATGCTGTCATCTGAGGTGAACCTGCTTGTCTGCTCTGATATTTGCTTGCATAGCATATTTGTGCTGCCTTTAAAGAATTCTCTGCAACCAAATTAATTTTGTTTTAGTAACACTACACTTACCTCGAACACTTTCAATGGCTGCTGATGAATCTCACCAAGGGAAGTTTCTCATATGGATAAAAACAACAAAAGATTTATATACATTACTGCCCAGTACTTCGATAACATGGGAGATTTTCCTATCTTTTAGAACTGTTTTTCCTTCTGTTTGAAGCATCTTTGCATATTTTGTAGCTCTACACTTACAATATTTAAGTATTACTTTTGTTTGTTTCAAAATTGTGTTTAAACGTTATCTCAAATTACATGGAAGTATTTAAAAACTCTTGGCATTTAATTAAAAAATAATTTATGAAACTATATATATTTTACCTAAAAGAAAAGCATATGTAGTATAAATTTATAAAATATATTCATTCAATAATTATTTCTTTTAAGGTATCTGAACTCGTTGAAAATGACTAAATTCGGTCAAAACCGATAAATTTTTATTTTTATTTTATTCAATAGAAGGGCTCTTTTGGTTCGCAAAACATGCCTCGCTTTTTTCCCCTACGTTTCATAGAAGCCAAGTTACAATCAATTTTATAAAGTTGGAAGAACCGGAAGTGGGTCTTTACTCTACTAGAAGTGGACCTTTAAATTGTCCGAAATCTGTCATGGCGAGTCTGATAACTCAAAATATTATAAATATACATCTATAAAACTTTTCACACTAATATTTATACTATTTTCTAGAGAATGTACTAAAATGTTTCTTATTATATGAATATTTTTTGAGTTATGGTCTGTTATTTAAATAAGGATCGCATAAAAAATGTCACATTTCTTAAAATGTTTAAGCAATCACCTCTAAAATTTTCAAGTTTTTTTTAAAAAAAACATATAAATTTATTAAAGAATTACATTTATTAAATAATTTATGAAATTTATTAATTTATTCAATAATAAATTTTAATACATTAACATTAAATGTATTAAAATTTTAGTACATTTTCTATATAAATGCATCTAATTTGTTTTAGTAATACTTGTACTGATATGTTTATTATTTTTTTTTCTCTAATTCTTTTGAAGTTTTTCAAAAATATTACTAAAATTTCACTTATAATTCTGTTTTTTTTTAAAAATAGATGTATTTTTTTAAAATATTGTTATATATGAAAGAAATTTGTATAATATATCAAAACCAGAAATAATAGATAATGAACATAACAAAAAATAACGTAATAAAAATATAAAAGCAAAACATGAAGATCGAATTTATAGAAAAATACAAAAAAGGAACTATAAAAAAGAACCTAGAAAGTCAAAAAGCAATTTCGGACTTAGGACCGAATAAGTGGGGTTAAACTAGTTTGAAGGCGCCAACCGTCCCCCTTTGAACAAGTAAGAAAAAACAAAATAAAATAAACAAAAATTCAAAGTATATAAAAAATAAACAAAAATTCGAAGTATATAAAAACTCGCAGAAAGTATGATAAAACCACTGACTATTATTCTGAAATAAATTCTCCCCAAATTCTTAAAGCAGAAAAAAAAAAACTTTTGAACTATCTTTTACACTAGCCAGAATAGATAGATACCAAGAGAGATGACAATCAAGTTTAGTAGGCTTTGAATTGGTTGATTGTCAAAAATGTAAATTTGCTATTCTCTAATTTAGTTGGTTGTCAAAAATGTGTAAGATGTTCAACATATGTGTGGAAAAGATGTAAACTGTGATACATATATGTGTGTGTGTGAGTATTTATTGGTATTGATTCCTAAAAAAAGTATTTATAATGTTAAATATGCTATTTTTTGAAAAAGTTCTCCGAACGTTTTCGGATATTGGAACAAGGAAGATAAAGTGGATTAGTAAATATATTCTCAAATATAATACGCACTGCGTTACATAACAGGAAAGCCATTTATAAATCGATCTTTGGTATTAGAGTATATTTTTAAATCAATATATAATAAATATATATTATTTTTAAATAATATTCGGAGATTTATTAATGTGTTATGTATACTGGAAATATAATCATAAAAGTTATGACAAACCTTCTAGTTTATTATTTGAGTTATGAATAAATAGACGCTAAACATACAAAATATTCGTAAGAACTCGTGTAATATTCTAGTCTTCATGATGACATCCTTTGACATGTTGTATCCTGCTTGCGTATGAGATTTTTCAACTTTCCTCGAGAAGTTAAAGGCAACAAGCTGCAACCCATCGAAGTGAAGTTGAAGAACGTAAGAATCTCGGAGTGCATTTGACATCTTTCGGATTTTGACAAACAACTCTCTCTATGTTTGCTTCACTCACTGCACGAAATGTTTGCGTCATTTCACCTTTTTCGTAATGATATTTTTTCTTCACTCTCTTATGGTTGCAGAACGTAAGAATAAAGTCATAAGCAGAAAGAAATGTAGAAATAAAATACAACGATGTTTTTTCTTTTCAGGAATTTTGTTTTTGAAATTTTTAATGCTTTTGCTGTACGGTTGATAATAGAAAAATTGACGTATGTATTTCTTTTTAGTTTTTTTCTTCGTTTCTTAGTGACAAAATTGGTTTGTTAGATATATAGCAAAAATAGTGTTATTTGACGAAAGATTGGGTAGTACTATTAAAGCTTTTAGTGCAGTTAAAAAATAATAATCTCTATGTAACTATGAATTTTAGGAAAATGATAAAATATCGTTGAATTTTAAGAACTCTGGCTCTATGAAGCATATATATAAATATAATAAATATAAATTTTTCACTATTTTTCTAACGAAAAATTATTTTGTAAGAGAAATAAAGTAAAACTAATTAGCTGCACACAGTATTGATTATTAGTCATTTATTTCCCACAATAAGTTTTACTTTTGTAAAAAGATTTTTTTGAAAATTATGTCACAAACACAGATACAATAAACTTATTTTTAAAATTCAAAGAGTTTAGGCAAATATTCATAATTTTAAGTTAAATTTAGCTTTATTGAATACTAAAGCAAAATTTAAAGGCATAAATTGTTAACAGCTCTATTAAGCTGACTTTTCTAATGTTATAATTACATTTTCGATACTTTAATTATTTTTAAAACAAATAATGTTTTAATCAACAGAAAATTGAAGAATGTAATGAACAATGAATGCACTTTTAAGACCTATGAATATACATTTTATGGGGACATGAAATACACAAATTGTACGAAACACCAAACATCCACAAATTTAGAAAAATTAGTATTATAATCTGAAAAAAATTACTCACTTATTTATCAGCTGCAAATAAAATTATTCAAATCAGATTATTTTTTGTTTTATTGACGCAGTTATTGCTGCCAAAACGTTTTTCAATTACTCGTGGCATTAATTAAATACATTTTTTCAAAATGATTTTTTTCCATACGGGAAATACTACTTCAGTTACTAATTTTGCCTCAAAACGGTAATAAATTTTTAACAGTTATTCTTCTTACTGCACAATAACCTAATTCCCAAATAAATTTTAATTACCTTGATTAGTTGATTTGAAAAATTGCTTATAGATAACTTTTTCAGAACTTGTTCCCTTTGTAAATTACAGATTTATTTTAAAATCTAAGTATTTATTTCACTTTAAGCTTAATTATGATTATGAACTTTCAGAATTACAATTAAAATTAGATTTTTTTTAAGGGGAGTTGGAAACCTCTCTCTCTCTCTCTATACTGACAGTGTTAAATTGGCTTTTTTCGATGTACCTTTTCTCAAAATATGTTATGTGTACGTGCTTAAAATTTTTAATACAATTAAAATACTCCTTTTTCATTGTACTGAAATGAGCTTTTAGCTAATTTTGAATTTTTTCATAATTTCTAAAATATTTTATCAAGCATAGTGAATTTGGACCCATTTTCACATAATAAAATTTGTAAAACATGAATTTTTGAGTTTCTTACAAAAAACTCATTGCCGTATATATTAACCATCTTTATAAATATATTATAAAAAATTTACATACCTGTGAACAGTAATTTCTCAGAAAAGGTACTTCTAACATCAAAATTTACATTTTGAGATAAATTGATTTTAATGTATACAGTGAGACTTCTATAATCGGCAAGAAAATAAAAAAAAAAATAAAAGGTTCAATTTATAATAAAAGATACATGTTTTGGTTTATATCAGACGTTTAACTTTTAAGCAAAAACAAAGTACTTTGCTTACATTTTTTGCCATTCAAATGGGCGTGACCCCGTTTCAACGATTATTTAAAAATAGGTTTTAAGGGCTTCTAATAACCCTAGAGGTTAATGTAAGGCATTTTTAGAAAGGTTAAAATCTATAGAATTTGAAAATGTAAAAATCTTAAATTGTCAAAAAAATAAGATTTTTGCTTTCCAACACTCCTTAAATTTTATACTGCAATTTTACTATTTAATACAATTTTTGTACTATTTTATGACAAAATTATAAAAAAATAATCATTCAAAAAATGTATGAGTGCTATATATATATTCTCAAAAGTGAAATTGCAATACCAAGGAATTGTGCGCTTAGCATCAAGCAAATTTCAGGAGCGACAGTGGTGAAAGGGATATGCAATTGATTAAATTTGTGCTCTGATAACGTGGTACTTATATTTGAGCTATAAAGGCCAGCAAATGTCCCTTCTCGTAAACAGCATCTGAGGTTCTGTATAGTAATTAAGACTTAAAAGAAGAGTAGAAAATGCTTCTGAGACGATGGCTATCTCAATACCATGAGTTAGCGACCAGGGAACGTGACAGTATTATCGAACCCCCTGAACTGAGTTTGTCGCTGCGCACAATAACAACTCGCGGATAATGAGAATATAATCCAATATTGTGTTAAGCGATGGATTCAGGTAGGTCTACGAGCACGATATTGAGGAAGTGGTACGCACATATTCGCCAGTTAACTATTCAAGACCCTTTCTCCAAGGCACGTGACATTAAAAGCCAGTTGCCTCTCGGTGTAGAACCATACGCAACGCAAAAACCATACGCAACGAATATCATGAACTGCAGTTACCTTCACGAGTACCAGCAAAAGGAGTACTGTTTACCGCTCAGCACAGGGCTAGACGCCTGGCGAGGTGTCATCGTCATCGTACCTGGACCATCGAATGACATTGGGTATTGTTCACGGATAAATTTTGTTTCTTTCTGTGGAGGAATGATGGCCTTCAGCTGGGGTATGGCAGCGACCCGGAGAACGCTATGTAGAAACTCATTTCACCAAACTCAAACTAGTCTTATACTAGGCATCATGGTTTGGGGTAGTATAACGTCTGATCACAGTACGCCTCTGGTACATATGGACGGCCGTTTGACAGTGGATCGCTTCGTCACCAAAGTTGCAGAGCCTGTTGTTCTTCCCTTGTTGCAGGCACACTTAACACGGTATATCAACTGGAGAATTGCAAGCCGAATGTCGCACGACCTAATCTTAACAGCAAGACTGTATTTGACATCCTTCTCTTGCCATCAAACTCTCTAGGTCTGAATTCCATCGAACACCTGTAGAATCTCATTGGATGTGACATTTACCAAGGACCACTAGCGCAAACCTTGGATGATCTGTGTACAACAACGGATGTGGCTTGGCAGCGGTTGCTTCAGACAACTATCAATGGACTAATTGATAGAATGCCTCACTGGATTAAGACATGTATAGCAACCCGAGGTGGGTTTATTACGTAATGAATAAACTGACTTATAACGATTTCATTTGTCTGTCTTTTTAATCATTTGCATATCTACCTCCCCACTATCGCTTCTGAAATTTTACACAACGCTACATTTACTATTTTTTGGTGTTGTAATTTCACTTTTAAGGAGTGTATATACATATAAATTTTTTTTCATAATTCATACGAGAAATTGAACAAAATAAGACATATTAAAATCCCCAACTATGTTAACTTAATGCAAATACATTTATTTTGTGCATTTGGGGGAACAAAAAAGTTATTTACACACAATTGACACTTTTAATTTTCATTTTTAAATCACAATTATAAATATAATTTGTGACCTGCAAATAATCAATGGATAGTCTTTTAAAAAATAATACATCATTTTTAAAAACTATATTGGACAATTAATTATATCGATATTATCTAAATTAGACAATTAATTCTAATAGAAATTGTCTGCCTGAATAAAATGAGAATTTTATGTTATGCATAGTTATTTTCTTTTAGCGTTATTCAATTTTATGTCTTACATCTAAATCACAAATTAATACTTCAGCTATATTATGAAAAAATTTTGAAATTAAGCATTTAACAATTAAGTAATCATGTAATTATTTATGCTAATGAAATTAAAACAATATTATTATAACGTTGTATTTGGCTAATTAGATATTGTAGAAAAATTCTTGGTCATCTATTATAAAATTGAAAACAAAGACAAGAAAAAGAAAATGAAATAATCCCAATTTTTAAATGAAATCTACTTCGGAAATATATTTTCCCTTTTTCATACAATAAAGAATTATTCAGAAATATTTAATTGACCTACAGAATACGTTGATATATAGCCTATACCCAAATACAGACGCATGTAAAATGGAATATGAATAAATTTATAACAGAACGTGACATAAAAAATAAAGATTGAAATATAATATCTTGCATGTATATGTACATATATTCAAATTAAGAAATTAAAATATTTTTCGAAACATATTTTTTGAAAACTCATTCTGAATGGTCATTTTTCATGACGCAAAACTTGCACAAACGCGCTTTCCGTATTTTCCTCTTTTTTCAACACATTTAAAATAAAAGAAACTCAGATTGGTCTGTGAACATTTTTTTTTTTACTTTTAATAAGTACGTATTACGCAACTCTCTTCTGTAATGTAATGAAACTCGCGGAAACTACGAAAACAGCAGTCAGCTGAAATCTAAATAAGCGTTTATTACTTTCTCACTCGAGTAAATAAAGCAGAGCTTTTAGAAGAAAGTTTCCCCAAATTAAACATAAAAATCCCAGCGCACTCTTAAAAGAAAAACGACTCTACATTTGAAAAAGTTAATCAAGGGTTTGCAATTTAAGGTTCTTAATTCTCTCTTATAAAATCCTTTCTCCGCTTAAGCAATCAAGCGAACCAACACTGGAAGACAAATCTCAAGCCAGAAGTAGAAGAGCTACAATAATTTCTTTGTGAAACAATTAATCCGGCCTCCCATTCAAACAGTATGCAAGAGAAAACAATTTCAGCAACAGTGCAACACAGTTCTGGAAAATTATATTTTGTGTCAAGTAATTAAGAATGAAATATTATTTTTCTTCCAGAAACTGCAGCAAGTTTGTCACCGTGTCTTTTGAAATATTTTTTACTCCCTTTTTCGCATTTGAGAAGTTTTAGAAACATTTTCATCCGAGTTCTTTTTATTTATTTTTTTCTCCTCATTTTCCTCTGGTTTAATAAGAACAAATCTGTAAAAGTTCTAAATTCCAAAGTAAAGTTCAGAATAATATTTACTTTTTCCCCCTCATTTCGTTTTACCGTTACAGAGAGTTCATGCTTGAAGGTGTTTAATTTGCTAGCTGGCTTACTGACTCGGATAACTCTTGTAAGTGCATATAATTTAAACTTAATATGTTGCGGAAAAAAAGTATGTTTTGCCATCGTGGCTCTCTTAGGCCGAATTTGGTGTTTATTTATTCCAGATTATAATAAGTATTTTTAATTTTATTGTCTTTGTTGTACTTAACAGTAGAGAAAGCAAATTTTATCTATACACATTGCGGCAATTAAGTTTTAAGATTGTTTACGTATAAAGAAATGCAAACAAGGAATTAATTCCTGTTTTATTTATTTATTCAAAATATGAACCTCCAGCTTCAATGAACTTGTTACAGTTATTTATTAAGGAATCGAACGCCTATTGTAAATCACTTTGTGAATGGCCGGCAAAGCAAGCGTCGAAGCTACTTGTAAGATCAAAATGTTCTCAAAATAACACCCTTTCAATTTAATTTTAAGTTTCGAGAATAAGGAGTAGTCACAGGGTGCTAATTCAGTTGAATACGGTGGATGGTTCTAAACACAGACATTATTTTTCGCCCCAAATCGACGAACAGCAAGGGAGTTGTGACTGGGGGCATTGTCTTGCAACAAACACCAATTGCTTTCAGTCCGATATTTTGGACGAATGTTACGAATTCCGGCCATCAAACACTTTAAAATATCTAAGTAGTACTCACTTGTAATTGTTAATCCAGTTGGAAAAATTCTTTGTGGATAATACCTCTAGCATAGAAGAATGTAATAAGCATTGTTTTGATTTTGGATGGAACTTTCCTTGTTTCTTTGGCTTGCGGTGAATTTTCTGACTTCCATTCCACACTTTGTCACTTTGTTTCAGGGTCATATTGGAAACACCAGGTTTTATCACCTGTAACAATAGACCAAGAAGTTTGGATCGTTTTCAGCGGCTGAAATGATTTCTCTGCAATGTGCACTTCTCATTGCTTTTTGTTCAGGAGATAAAGTGAGGGATAAATTTAGCACACACACTTTCGTTTTGCCTAAATCTTCATGCAAGATGGTTTGAATTGTTTATTTGTTGATGTTTAAAGAGTCTGTCATCATTCCTAATGACACACAGCGATCGTTTGCCTCGAAATTTCGTGCTTTCTCAATAATTCCAAGTGTTCTAGATGAAATTGGTCCTCCACTACGCTGATTATCTTCTGCCGTATGTCTTCCATCCAAAAAACGTTTTTGCCACTCAAAAACGTTTGATCTACTTAAAAAACAGTCACAGTAAGCGTTTTTCGTCAGTTGGTAGGTTCCCGAGCCCTTTTACCAAGTTTTGAGCGAAATTTGATTACACAGTTTTCTTCGTTCCATCTTAAAAAATTAAAAAAATTCACTTCTGTAATAAACGCTTGTCTTTTCTTAACTACTTAACTAACTGCGCACAACTTGTTGGTAGTGTGCCAGCAGACCATGGACATTATGACGCAGACGCATTTGCACTCATGGCGCCATTACAGCCTGCACTCTGGGTCGAGTCTTAAAACGTATTTGCCGAAATGTGTATATTACCATAAAGTGAGAAATACGTTATTTCATAGAATAACTAGATATTTTATGAAATAACTAGAAAAGTCAGTTAAAGTATATAAAAGTATTTAATTCTACAATTTAACTATGTATTCTAAGGAATAATTGTTACTTAATCGTTAAGTAGAAAATACAACACTCGAAAGTTCTTTGAACCGGTTCTAGCTGCTTTTAGTCCGTTTTAAAGCGCTTATAGTTGCTTTTGGGAAGTAATTTTCCGATGAGGAATAATAGATGGCCGAATAAACAATTGTAATCTAGCTCTCGGTTCAGTATATGTGAGCGAGAATTAATTTCCCTTGAGAAGTTCAGAATATTGTCACATCACTTTGAACTGTCGCAACAGCTCAAAGTTGCGACGCTGGACAAGAACTTAAAAAGAGCTCCCGTAAAAAACTGTGGAATAGTAAAAAAGTGTGTTTTTTTTCAAAAACAATACGCAATGTAATTCAAAATGTCATCACAGCAACTCTTGCTCAGATAAATGATGAAAAGAATAATATAAAGGTATTTCATAAAAAATTTAAATCAATATTGTGACATTTTTGTTTGAGAAAGTTTACACAACTTTTTCATGAAGCAACAGTTTTTCTTCCAAGCATGTATTTATTTGTTAATATTTAAATATAACTATTTCTATAACATATTATTTTTCTCCTTTTCTGTCTAACTAATGTTAACAATAGGAGCAATAATAAATTATATCAGCTTCTTTTCCTTATTACTCTTATCTATTAATCATCCGCAATAGGGATGATTAACTTATGATCAATTAATTTATATAATAACTTTGAAATTGTTTATTTTTGACTTTAACTCTCTATCATCAGTTATTTTATAGTATAAGTAGTTATTTCATAGAATAGCTGGGTAAAGTATGAAGTTTTTCATTTATTACAAACTTTAACGGACTTGTCTAGTAATTTCACGAAATACCTAGTTATTTTATGAACTAACTTAATTATACACTTTATCTGGAACATATATATCTTACATAATTTTCCATTCTACCGCCTTTATTTGTACTCTTTTGCTCTCTTTCTAATACCTTATTAATTTTTGATTCAATTATGTTAAGCGTGTAAAGATTTGGGAATAATATTCAAGGATAAAACTTGTAGAAAAAGACATACAGACATATTGTCCATCTTTTTTTTCAATTTAGTGGCAGGTTGTTCATCTTAGTGGTTAAAACTCTAACGAATAGGAGTCAATTATTTTTTGGAGGCCAGTTTTACTCTAGTGTCAATATAAAATTGCTTTTCCATTAAAAGCTGTCGAAATTTCAGAAGAGGTAGTTAGTGGTATGTCTGGTGAGTACGGAAGATAATGAAGAAGTTCTTACTCCAAACCCTGTAGTGTTGCCTCCGCCATTAGTACAGTGTGTGGTCTAGCGTTATCATACAAAACGATAAAGTTAATCTTTTCACCAATCTAGGCTTTATGCTTAAATTTTTTGCTTTATTTTGTACATTTGGTTGCAGTATCTTTCTGCTCCGCTCGATGTGAGCCAGGTTTCATGAAATCATACTAGATCCCACATCAACTAGACCACCAAACACTCACACCATCAACTTCTTTTGATGAATATTAAATACTTGAGTATGTGTGATTGTGTGTGTCTGTGTTGTGTGTTTAGGTAATTCCTTCTTCATTAAGGTATCCGACTACGTTCGGAATCGTGATTTTGAAAAAACGCATCAATGGTTAATTTTCATGATATTTAGTGTCACTTAGATTAGACTATGTATAAAACTGTTTTCAGAGCATTTTGATAAACAAATTATTTAAATACAATATTTCGGCAAAAAAAACCTTAGAATAACCTTTTTTCAAAATGTTCTCCTTTTGGAAAAAATGCTTCTATTATAATAATATTTTGCCTGTATATAGCTCAGCCCTCTTTACAGATGTTCAACTATGATTTTTGAAAAATTCACATTATTTTCAGTTACAACCAATTTTAAAAGTTATCGGTGTTATTTTCTTAAAATTTCTCCCCTCCGTAATCTTAAAACATGGATAAACCCACTTCTAAGCTATATATTTCAAAAATTCTAGTTGAGCATCTGTAGAGAGATCTGAGCTATATACAGGCAAAATATTATCATAATAGAAGCATTCTTTACAAATGAAAAGTATTTTGAAAAAAAAAATATTCTAAGTTAATTTTGTGCCAAAATATTGTATTTAAATAATTATTTTTTGTCAAAATGTCCTTAAAACAATTGTTTACACCTATTTTAATCTAAGTGATACTAAATATCATGAAAAGTATCCATTTATTCGCTTTTGCAAAATTACTGTTCCTAACGTAGTCGAAACTGTGCTTACATTTGACGACTGTGACAACGATACAACGACTGTGCTTAACATTTGTGATTGTAAAAATTGCATTCATTTATGGTCACAAGTGACAATTCGATTATAAAATAAGTAAGATTTGTGAGCAGAAAATTTGTTTCTGTTTTTCATTCAAATCATAAGAAATCAACTTATCCAACTTTTCCATTTACTGGTTTGAGCGAAATGAGTTAATATCGTTTGTTTACTAATAACAAACTTCAACGATAATTCATAGGCATTCTGAGATGAGTTAGACTAAATGTTGCCTTATAGTTCGTCATTATTGATCTTTGATTCTAGGAGAACGTGTGGCTCACTTGTGAGTCATTTGATACTGTAATCTGTGTAGTAAAACTAAAGCCACATACATTATTCATGTTTCATGCCGCCTGTGATGCCGTAGTTCCTCATAATAACTCATACTTCATGTGACGAATAAAGGATTGCGCTAAAATTTGGATTCAAACACACAAATTAATGCACATCAGAAAGTATTAAACTGTAAAAGAAATTACAAAATTAACATCGACTAAAGTTTAAATTAATCGAAGTCAAATAAACCGAGCTAAAAAAAATACGTAGAAAATTAACATGACTGAAGTTAAAAAAAAAAACCATCTGAAGCATTTGTAACATGCTTAACTTTATTCAAACTGATATTAACACTGCAAAGACATTAACTATGAAAAAATTACAATAACATTGACCTATGTTTAAAAAATATTTTAGACATGAATCAAACCAAGATTTAGGTTAGTTCCTGAAAACTTAAAATAAGTTTAGTTTTAATCCAGCTATATTCGAAATACAAAAGCAAAGGTGTAAACAAAAACCACGTTGCCGTTGAGTCGTTGAGAAATAATATTAAGATGATTTATTCTTCAAAAACGTTATTTCTACCAGAAAAAATAAAGAAATAATCATAAATGATTAATAAATAATTATGAAAAAATATAGGATGAACCCTAAGTCTTGAATTGATTATAAATATTTATTGCACTCAAACAATTGTAATTAGACATATGATTGTTTGAACATATTGTAAGGATTTTTAGGAAATTTTTATAAGGTGATTTAGGTCAGTATGTATATTTCAACATGTGTCCCCTTAGGTAATTTTAATCCAGCGTGTGTCTTGGGCTCGGTCTGGGTGGTATTCTAGTTCCACTAAGTGTTCTTTAAAGCAGCGGTCACCAAACCTTTTGACCTCACGGACCGGTTAATTCATAATTTAAATCCCATGGAAAACTAATAGGATTTTTAAAAGTTAGATATATTTATAAAAAAAATTGTGATCTAAGAACACATAAAAAATGTACCTAGTTAATAAAATAAAACCATTAATTGTAACCAAATTATGAAAGCTTTTTTTAATAAAATAAAAAAATAAACAAAAACCGTAACAACAAAACCGTTAAAAAATGGTTCAAGTATGTATATCAAACTTTTAGCATTATACGTTCCTACTGTGATGGAAAAATAATTTGACTTCTTCCCTCAAGGTGAATAGTTGAGTTAATAGTTAGCCCCTCGATAGCCATCTCACCTCAGGATGACGATAACAATAAGTATACTTGGCACCCATTTCCGTAAAGTGCCTCAAACATTTCAGAATTGAGTGCTTTGTGTCAAATTCCCTTTATAATTTCAATGACATTTGATAAAACTTCATGTAGTTCTGGCGACGTTTTTTTCGCTGCAAGTTGTTCTCGTTGTAAAATGCAGTGTCCAGATAAATTGCCAAGGTGGCCAACATTCCTCACATTTGCAGCAATTCCTTTAAGATACCCAGTCATATTTGCAGCACCGTCTGTACATATCCCAATACATTTTTTCCAGTCAATTTCATGTTACCGGAAATAACTATTAAGGTATCCGACTACGTTCGAAACCGTTATTTTGCAAAAGAGCATAAATGGATAATTTCATGATATTTAGTGTCACTCAGATTAGAATACATGCATCAGGGTAGAATTCAGATAGACCCACTTTTATTTAGTTTTACTGAACAAAAAAAAAATTATTTTTAAAATATTTCATACAAAGTCATAAATTCATTCATTAAAATAATATTTTTAAAATTTCGCCTTGTTTTATGGAGAGAAAAACTGTTTGAATTTGGATACAACTAAAATGGAAATGTATAAGTGCTTTTTCAATTGAATTTTATGAATGTGGATTGAAAAAAAACTAATATTTAATTTTAATTTAACATAAAATCCGGCATTTAACGCGCACCTATACTTTCAAGCTACAATTTTTAATTTTTAGGTATGTTCACTGCACAACGCGCTCCCCATTTCTCCCGAAGAAGCCTGGAATGTACGTGTGTAAGGTTCTTATATATCGAAATCATTTATTAGAAGCATTATCCCAAGCTTTTGTAAAAAACTTATTTCTAAAACTACAACCATAAAATGCATAAGCATGTTATTTCTTTTAAATAAACAGTATTTCGATACATATAGAAGTCTTATTTTTACTAGGCACACCTTTTTATTTTTATTTTTAAAGGTATATTAATACACGGTGTATAAGGCGCAGCTGTAAATTTCGATCTTATTTTTTGTGTTAAAAGTTCACGTTGTACGCTGGAGTTTACGTTAATTAAGGATTTCGAAGAGCTAAAAACAAACTTTTTAAATTCGCTTCCCAACCTGGAAAGAAAGCCTCTTTTTACTGAAATAACAGAACCTTACAACATTCTCAGTAATAAATATTTCAAAATGTTTTCAGACTTTATTCATCTAAATTTAAATAAACGTAAATAATTATTCATGTTCATGTTATTTCTTTGTACATATTGGTTTGTCTATAAAAATACTAAATTTATCAGAATGAATCAATTCTGTAATAGTATATTGAATTTTTTTTATAAAAATACAAATATACTGCTGGACACCGTAAATGCAACACCCTGAAGGAAGCATGCAAATAACATGAAATTTACAACATGAATTAGCGGAGGTGAGATATGCAAATGATTAGAATTTCAGCGCAGACACACATCACGCGCTCCTGTGGCGCCACCTCAAAGCGCTATTTAAGGCTTGGAGATTTCGACGATTTCAAGTTGGCAATTGTGTTTTTCTTGTGTTTTTTTTTCAAAAAACGATCAGTTATGTCTCGCAGAAAACAGCTATCAGCTTTTGATCAAGAATCCGATTTCGACAAAGGAAGGATAGTGGCCTACCGAGATTGTGGATTATCTTTCAGGAAAATCGGTAGTCGTGTTAGACGAAACCAAACAATTGTAATGCGGATATGTGACCGTCGGATTCAGGAGTGTACGACGCACCAACGTGGTTAACCACATCCACCGCAGTTCACCACTTCACGTGAGGACAGGCAAATTGTACGCATGGCAGTGACGGATCGCTGAGTCACATCATGAACCATAGCACATCACATTGAGTCTATAACGCATCATTCAGCGTCTGCTTATACCATTCGACACCGTTTACAACTGAGTGGTCAGTCAGCAAGACGTCCATTGCTTGGTCAACCCTTGACGCAGAACCACAGACGTCTCCACTGCCAATGGTGCGATGAAAGAAGGATGTGGGTGGCAGAATGGAATGAAGTTGTCTTTACTGATGAGTCACGCATCTGTCTGCAACTCCACGATGGTCGGAGTCGAGTTTGGAGATACGGTGGTGAGAGGATGCTGAACAGCTGCGTTATGCACCGCCACACTGAGATGCCGCAGGGCGGGGCGACATTTGGGATTTCGCTTAAGCTCTCACTTCCGCTGTTGCGTTTGGCAGGCGCAGGACAGCCGAACTACATCTCTGGGGAACTATTTAGGGTGGGGATTTGTCCTTCCTTGCATTCAGGGCTTGGCCACAGCCGCTATTTCAATAGGATCTGGTGCGACCATACGTGGCACGTATTGTCCGGGTTCTTCGTCAATCAGCAGATTGAATTGCCGCTTCCCTGGTCGGCTCACGTATAGGATAACACCACCCGATGAATGCGTGTGCTCCATGGGGTGGCACCAACGTTGACCCAGATTACACTTTGGCTGCCACACCAGATCCCAGCTTTGGCAACGTGTGGAGCTGCTTGGTCTATAACCCCAGAACACATCTAAAGTCTCTTTGAATCAATGTACGGAGGCGTGTCGCGTGATCCTCCAACAATGGCGGCTATACGGCGCACGTTGCCGGCGAGACCTACGCTGCAAGTCAATAAATTAAATCATCGATACTTGGTCAACATGTTATCACTACAGGTAATTTTTATTTGTGATATCTCTTGTATTTTTGGTGTTGCATTTGGGTGGCCTTTGGTGTATATACAAACTATTTTAAGAGTGTAGAAATTTCCTGTACCCTTATTAATAATTTCATTGAAATTTTTATCCAAGAGAAAACTTCAATAATATTTTGTGAATTTAGTCATTAAATTTGAAATTAAATATTTTATTAAGAAAACTCTAAATGCATCATATTCGTATTTGTTCTGAAAATGCTAATTCAAGTAATGCTGCTACTGAGTTCTAAGGAAAAAAAATTAATCGGTGATCATTTATATTATATTATATAAGTACCATGCATCTGTTAGAGTCCAACTATAGAGGGCGCTGTGAAAGCGCGGCTGTATAAAGATGTAGTGATACGCCCACAGACACTCGAGAGAGGCATGCGATCTGTAGCGAGTTACTGTATTACCAAGTATTAGTGTTTGACGATAGTGTCTTTAAAAGTGTTTAATACCATCTTGTTGTTTTTATAAGGAAGTGTGGAAGTAAATATTTTGAGTGGTGAGTCATTCCATTCTGACCAAAACACAAAATCACTTAGTGTGAGAGCAGGATTTGAAAGAATCCTCATCATTGTATATGTAACTTCTCTGCAACTGGCACACTTAATACACTATATCTATATATATATATATATACCAGTTGATTGATTGCCAAACTGACAAAATTTGTAGAGTGTGCAGGGGACACAGAGATCATTCGGAATCACATAGGAATGCAGGGTCGCAAATGCCGTAGTTGCGAATTATGAAGCAGCGAAACAGTCCGTGGCACAGTGGGCAGTTTTCCAGATCTGGAGCCGAAATTTATTTTATGAAGCTTTAAAAATCGCTGGGTAAAATCTAATTATCAAAAATCACGTGGTAAATGCGGTAAAGATTATTCTTTTCTGTTTTTTACTAACAAATAAATTGAATAGGGTGTAATTTGCGTGCGTCAGTTTGAATTTGATGAAGATTATAAATGATTTGCTAGTGGAACTGTAAGTTTTTAAGCAAAAGGATCTAAGGATAATTAAGCTTAGGAATTGTGTTTGCAACTTGGGAGAACATATGCAAAAATAATGTGAGTAAGAGATTTAAAAATAAAATTTTAACAGATTGAACAGGCCCACAATCAAAAAAATAACATTGTACATATAGAATAAGGATAATAAATTGTAGTGTTTAAAGACTGTACCCTTTGGGTTTTTATTTATGTGTTTAAAGTACATATTTTAGCATTTCATATAATGTTTCTGTTTAAGAAAAGGATAAATTTTTCTACAGAGTATAATACGAGATAAAATTTCCATACTTAAGTAATCGTAATTTTACAAATTTAATTTTTTGTGTTGTTAATTTTTTTGGCTTATGAAATTTTTGTACATTGTTTCTGAGGATACTAGAAACCTTTAGGGATCGTTTACAATACCTTAATTGGTTTTGGAGGAAAAAAATAATAAAATGATATTTATGCTGGAAATTTAATCCAGAAACTTAGTATTTTCCACACATTTCATTTTTTTAAAAAGTAAGTCCATTTACATCCCAAAAATGGATCCCTAATCCCCAGAAAAGTGACTGGTAAATAATAAAAGGTGGAAGAATGCAAAAAAACACAAAATGAGAAAAATCATTTTAAAACATAATTCTGAAAAAATAGTTGTATAAGCTTAAATAAACTATAAATACCACACTAAAATTTTGGCCCATATGTTTTCTTCAAAAAATAATAAAATCTAATAAATGCACTCTGACAACTTCACTCACATCATTCGAGAGCTTGGAGGAAAGACTTTCATTTCCATGGCCTCAATATTCTACAAAAGAAATTTTAACAATTTTTGCAAATTTTAATTGCTGCTGGAGAATATGGAAGCCCTATTCTTTCATTTTGTGAAGAAAGTTTGCAGAACTTAGATGCAGTACAATAGTAACAACATATCTACATTTAAAGAAAAAGAATTCAATATATTTTATAGGTAATTATTTTTACCTATGTTTTAAACTCTGAAATCATATTTTTGTGATGCATGTTTGCTCGGATTTATGAAGAAGTTATGGTACACTTTAGAACCATTCACGCTAATGCTGATCCTCTATCAAAGTTTCAGACGAATTCTAGAAGGGCATGTTGTCGGGTACATATATACATTATAGTTACGTTTCTATAGGACCTAATTAATATTCGTGAGATACCAGCATGATATCACACATGATCTTCAACTCAGTATGATCATATATTATTACTCAGTAAATTGATTATTAACGTCTTACTTAGAAACAGCACTAAAGAGCTGGCCAAGGGAAGACGTGCATGTAATTCAATCATATATATATTTGAGACCATGAATTTCGACAAATTTAACTTGCGTCAGTCCATGATTTTTTTTTGTGGCATAGGACTTCAGCCCTCTATTAATTTGATGCTGTACCGAACATGGGGTTTGCACGACCATGGTCAGCAAATATACGGCCGCATGGGAGAGTGAGAAACCAAACTTTTTAATGGCAAAGCACGTACTTGTGACACGCTTTATCAGCAGTTATCTACAGTTTTAGAAATCAATTCCTAAACTTTATTACACATACAGTTTTAAGCTGTTTTGACTATGAAATTAATTTTACTAGCAACAATTACAGAAAATCCTTAAAATAGTTTCTGGAATGCTTAGAGTAATTATTGTTTCATTGGTAACTAAGAATAAAATATAGAAGTTGAGGGAACTAAATAAATGTATAAGAGAAATAATTGGTATTTTACAGAATTAAAAAATGGCAATTATTTAAACAATTTTGTTTTTTATCAAAATATATCTATATTTTACACGTTCTCTTTTTATGAAGCGAGTATATAAACGAAGAATATTATACATATATATATATATATATATACTGAAGAGTTCTATAACCATATATAGTTTTAGATCTCTTCAAGTTCCCAGTCTTCCAACACAAAACAAAAATACTCATATTGACGGCTTCTACATTATTATTTCATATATATATGAAAAAATATTTTAAGCAATTGAGGATTTACTGCTTGCAAATTAAGCCGTTTGCTTCACGTAGTCGTTTCAAGTTTAATTGTTTAATAGATTATTATATGATTTCAAGGGCTAAAGTTAGGCATATTTTTTTCAGCTTTGGTTTATATTCTAAAAATTTTCGTGCACTAATAGGTTTTAAGTACTGCTAACTGAAGGAGAGAAGAAAGCTTTTGGGGAGCTGCCGTAAAGCAAGTTCAATTCTACTTCACCATCCTAAATCAGCCACAGGTTTAGAAAACAGAATAGTTTTACATTTTGGTGAAAATTATATATATATATATATATCATGCTTATTCGAATCCACGCGCCATCGATTCTTATCCACCCCTTAAATTATCAACAAGTTTTTTGTGAGATAATAAAAAAGTAGCATAAAAAGATTTATCGATATCCTATATTTACGAAATTAAAAAAAATTAACCGGGAAGTGATTCAGAGTAATTTATTTTACCTGTATTAAAATTTTTATAATTTTTCAAAGGATTTTTTAAAATCTTTGGGATCGATTTTACAATATTAATGGTTTTGGAGGAAAAAATAATAAAATGTTTTTTTATGAAAAAATTCAACCCAAAGGTTTATTTTTCCCCACATTTAAATTTTTTTAAAAAAAAATATTAATTTAAATAAAATGGATCCTAATCCCCGAGAAAAGTGGAAGTGATTGGTAAAAATAATGGAAAAATGCAAAAAACACAAAATGAGAAAAATCATTTTAAAAAGTTTATAATTCAAAAAAATGTTATTAAAAAGCTTAAATAAACATAAATACCCACTAAATTTTTTACCATATTTTTTTTAAAAAAAAATCTAATAAAAATCTTACTCCCCCGACAACCACCCATCATTCGACTTGGAGAACTTTTCATTTCCATGGCGCCTCATCTATTTTCCCCCTGCAAAGAAGCAGAAATTTTTAACAATTTTTCTAAATTTTAATTGCTGCTGGAAAATATGGAAGCCTATTCTGTTGTAGAAGGTTTAGAACTTAGATCTAATTTCAATATTAATAACATATCATTTAAAGAAAGAATTCAATATATTTTATAGGTAATTAATTATTTTTACTATGTTTTTTTTCCTCTAAATCATATTTTTGTGATACGTATTTATGGTTATGAAGAAGTTATGAATTGCTTTTAAGAACCATTCACATAATGCTGATCTCTATCAAAGTTTCAGACGAATTCTGAGTATGTTTGTCGATACACATATATACATTATAGTTACGTTTCTATAGGACCTAATTAATATTCGTGAGATACTAGCATGATGTCACACATGATCTTCAACTCAGTATGATCATATATTATTACTCAGTAAATTGATTATTAACGTCTTACTTAGAAACAGCACTAAAGAGCTATTGGGGAAGACCCGTGCATCTATAATTTTGAACTCCAGTTAAGCGATGAGGACGACTGCTGATCTGGTACCCCACTCTCATAATTGTTATACCATATCAATTTGAGACCATGAATTTCGACAAATTTAACTTGCGTCAGCCCATGATTTTTTTTTGTGGCATAGGACTTCAGCCCTCTATTAATTTGATACTGTACCGAACATGAGTTCACGACCATGGTCAATAATCTCTCACAGCCGCATAGGAGAGTGAGAAACCAAACTTTTTATATAAACGATACCCATGTTTCTTTTTTATCAGCAGTTATCTACAGTTTTAGAAATCAATTCCTAAACTTTATTACACATACAGTTTTAAGCTGTTTTGACTATGAAATTAATTTTACTAGCAAAAATTCGAAAAACCTTAAAAAAAGTTTCTGGAAAGCAGAGAATTATTGTTTCATTGGTAACTAAGAATAAAATATAGAAGTTGAGGGGAAATAAATAAATGTATAAGAGAAATAATTGGTATTTTACAGAATTAAAAAATGGCAATTATTCATTTTTAATTTTAATTTTTTATCAAATATCTATATTTTACGTTCTCTTTTATGAAACTAATTATATAAACGAAGAATATTATACATATATATATATATATATATACTGAAAAGAGTTCTATAACCATATATATAGTTTTGATCTCTTCAAGTTCCCGTTTTAACACAAAAAAAAAATACTCCAAATTTACGGGTTCTACTTTTTATTTCCTTTTATATATATGAAAAAATATTTTAGTATGATTGTGAGGATTTTCTTGCAAATTAAGCCATTTATGCAATAGTCATTTTTTCAAGTTTAATTGTTTAATAGATTATTATATGATTTCAAGGGCTAAAATTAGGCACATTTTTTTCAGTTTTGGTTTATATTCTAAAAATTTTCGTGTACTAATAGGTTTAAATTTTCTCGAAGGAAACTTTTTTGGGAGGTGTCAAAGGCAAATTCAATTCTTTACCATCTAAATCACCCCAGGTTTAGAAAACAAAATAAATTTACATTTTGGTGAAAATATTATATATATATCATGCTTATTCGAATCCACGCCGCCATCGATTCTTATCCACCCCTTAATTATCAACAAGTTTTTTGTGAGATAATAAAAAAGTAGCATAAAAAGATTTATTGATATCCTATATTTACGAAATTAAAAAAAAATTAACAGGAGAAGTGATTAATTAATTTTTTTACCTGTATTAAATTTTTTTAAATACAACCATGAACCTTTAACTTCTCTAACACTCAACATCATTTTCAATTTCCCCCAAAATAATATTTTTTCGTCTTCG
>BMAV01002347.1:0-19868 GCA_019973955.1 Trichonephila inaurata madagascariensis
TTTCATTCTTAACTTTTTATTTCACCCAAAAAGTTAGGGGAAAAATTTATTTTATGCATGCACTTTTAACTAAAATTTCATTTTGTATACATAGGTGCGTTATTATTGTTGAAAAATTTGTGCATTTTAGGAGAAAACTTCTGAAAACATCATAAGTTGGTAACAGCGAAGTGCATGAACTGACTAGCCAGAAACACGTGACTACTTTTATCGTGTGATAATGACATCACATGAGCGTTTGAACTGATTGGCTAAAAATACGTGGGTTTCATTACCACGTTACTATGATGTTACATGAAATGAGCCCATTGTTTCATTTGGCACGGTGTGGTTGTTTGGAGACAGGATTCCATTTCAGATGTCGTCTTCGTCGCTTGACAAAAGTTTAAAATTATGAGGTCCGTCGCCAATAGACCTCGTGTTGCCTCATAGTGCCATGTTAATAAAACGTTCCCTCAGGGTAGATATGCTTGACATTCCCTTTCGTAGGATTAAGAGAAAATCTGTGGTCCGAGTTGCCACAGCTGCATTTTAACTGCTCTAAGAATGAAAACTTCTATGATTTTATGCAGGATGTCCGGGCTAAAAGTATTCAAAAGTTATGGCTTATTATTACAGAGCTGTGAATAAGAATGTAATAAACCGTTCATCCGAGGATTGGAAACCCCTCCAAATATTTTGGGTCTCATCCGATCGGCAGCACGTGCGCAATTTATTCGGAAATTGCAGATGATAAACTTGTTACACTGACTTCATTAGTAAAAATGTGGACGTCACAGCATAAGGTGCAGCTCGTACTTTGGCTATCATAGTTTAACTAATTTATGCATGTACAGCGACGTCTTCGAACAGAGTGGAATGTGGATAATCTGACATCAAAATCTATCCACCAATCGAAAGTAACTTTAAAGGAGATAGGAACTTTGGTATCTGAAAATAGGCAAGTATCCTTAAGTTTTCGTAAAAGAAGACTCTGTTGATTGTGTGCTTGATTCGTTTTCTAGGAGTCCTTATAAGTATATTAGGCAAGCCAGTAACGACATTCCATTTTGTTCTAACACGTCGCTGTACACACGTGACTGCTTTAAATTCCGTTAACCGAAAAATGCCCTGCACCTTTGGCTGTGGCGTCCACACCCTTACTAATGTATTCAGTGTATCAAGTTTATCGTCTGCGATTGCCGAAAAATAAGCGCACGTGCGTCTAGACTCAAAAACTCTCGGAAAAATTTCCAATCTCCGTATTAACAGTTTATTACATTCTTATGGGTATAGTTTCGTAATAATGAGTCATAACTTTCGGATACTTTAAGTTCGGACACCCTGTATAATTCCTAGCAATAATGAGCAGAAAATGAATTAATATTTAAGTTTCAACATATAAAATATTTTATATCTGAAAAAGAGAAGCATTCAAGGCATAATGATGCTTAAGTGTGGTTACATGCTATTTTTTTTTTAAATAGTTTGAAAAAAAAAAAACACATAGGGAGACCCAAGATCGAATGTCTTAATTTTCCGTTTCCGTAGTGACAGGATCAACCGAACACTACTGGTCCCCTCCTATTGGGCGTCGTCGCGATCAGACTCGCGTGATTCATTGATTGATTGAATATTAACGTCGTATGTTAGCTCACGAAGGCTTTTCAGACACGTAATTTGAACCATGTAAGTGACGTGGACAACACCTGAGCTGGCACCCCTCTCCCAACTACTGCACCACACCACGGGAGGTCGTTTCAGCCCCGATAGATTTAACGTGCACGCTCCCTACACGGCGGGTTTTAGTGGTACTGGCTCGAACCCCGTGACAAGGTTTTCAAATCCGATACCCATACCACAACGGGTACCGGGACCGATACGTTCGGGACCGTGTTTTTGAAAAAACGCATAAATGGATAATTTTCATGATATTTAGCGTCACTTTCATTAGAATACATGTTAAAAATGGTTTTAAGGCCATTATGACAAAAAAAATTATTTAAATACTATATTTTGGCAAAAAATTAACTTAGAACAATCTTTTTTCAAAATGTTATCCCTAAGTTATATATTTCAAAAATTCTAGTTGAGCCTTTGTAGAAAGTTCTGAGATACATACAGGCCAAATATTATTATAATAGAAGCATTTTTCACAAAATGAGAATATTTTTGAAAAATGGGTCATTTTATGTTCATTTTTTTTCAAAATATTATTAAGTAATTTTTATTAATATTATTCTTAAAACAATTTTATATTCATTTTCTAATCTAAGTGATACTAAATATCATAAATATTTTCCATTTTATACGCTTTTTCAAAATCACGGTTAACGTACGGTCTTAAATAATATAAGAATCTGAAATCACCATTTTTTTGTTAAATTTTGAAGCTCAATCTGTGACGCGCGCCTTAGGGGGGCAGGATAACTCCCTGGGGGCGCGAGCACATTGAAAAGTCTAAAACAAAATATTATTTTTCCTGAACGTAAAAAAATGAAATACATTTTGACATTAAAAAAAATTTTAAAAAATACACATTTATATTTATATAATAATTTTATAAATATATCAGTACTGGGCAATGTATTTCATAATTAACTTAGCGATACTAAGTTAAGAAGAAGTTTAAATATTACTAGTGACCCTATAGGCTTATTATCTATAATATTAAAAACAAAAATTAACACTTATCTCTCTTGATAATATGTACAGTTTATAATTAATCCCTTAAATGCCAATTAAAAGTTACGTGATTTGCTCATCAATGCCACTGTTTAACACGTTGGCGAGATTATGTGGTGTATCGAGGGGTGAGGTGGGGGAGGCATGGATAAAAAACGAATAAATAAGCAAATCTTTTGAAACAAGTGTATCCTCCCAACACTGCCAAGGTCCTTTTACTGCATTCCAAATCCTCCGGAATAATTTTATCGATAGCAGTGCACAGAAAATATCGTACTTCGGAAAGACGTATATATATACGTCTGGGCCAATTAAAACACTGGGTGAGAAAGACGTTTATGTACGCCGGTGACATTTAAAGTCGCACTGTAGGTTTAGCATCAATGTATAGTATTATTGAATTCAATACATTGTTAATGGATGGATGGCGGGCGCGATGAAAATTGTGATTGAATATTGGGTCGCAAATATTGAAAGTTTGAGAAGCACTGCATTAACGTACAGTTTATTATACTTCAAATGTTTAATTGAAAAGGTCAGAAACTATGCATTATGCATATAGTGCCGCCTATTAATTCCTGTTAGAGATATTAGCTATATGTATCATTGTAATCTTTGACATGTAGCTGGTTGCCGAGAAAAAGAGGTAGCACTTATTTGTGAAAAGGAAATTTTAAGATTCAGAGCAAAACCATTAATAAATAATACATTGTTACCAATTCAACAAACAATTTTATAAGAAACCACAGTCAAATCTCAAACACAATATTATTGTCTCTCAATTTGTTTCGATTCAACAACTATTAAGTTCCAGAATGTAAATTACATTTGGAATTGTACGCTTGGTTTTTTCTCCCCATACTTATTCATATTACAATTCAATTCTTCTTTCATATTTCTACTCATCGATCAACGCTAATACCCAATTTTTATGTATTTCTTTTATTTTCAATCAACGGCTATATTCCATTTAACTAAATTTCCATTGTTTCATCGCCGATAATATTCGAAATTTATTCCTTAAATATCTCTTCAATTAATGCTAATATTTGGTTCGTTTAAAATTTCTTTCATTTTAACAATTATTTTTTAATAATACTTCTAAATTTTTCGAAAATAATAGTCCCCCCAACTTCAGACATGAACCAGAAACTTCGGACAAAATGATTCTGCTTGTCTGGGTGTGTTTTTCATCAGATTTTATTTTTAGTTACTGGGACATCGTATTCTTGCCGCCACTTCTTTTACTGTTCTGATGCATTCCAAAATAACAACAATATTCAATGACAGTTATAGGGAGACTTGGATCAAAAGCACACACAAATAGGTCGTCGCACACAGGACAGAAAATTCAAAAAATGAAACATACAACAAATTTAGATATACTAATACAGATCATGTTCAGGAAGAGTTATAACTTTAATTTTGATGAACATATGGCTTTTCTGCAATATCCCTTAATACGAAATACTTCTAACACGAAAAAATATTTTCGTCCCTTCAGTTTCATGTTAAACGGTTTCATGTGCGGCTTTGTAAACGCTGTCAAGGTAATTTATTGCTTTCCAAAAGACTTTGGGAATAATTTTATGGATAGCAATGAAAGAGAAAAATTGTACATCAGGAAGACGTATATATACGTCCGGGGCAATTACGCACTGGCTGAGTAGACATTTATATATACGCCAGCGACACTTAGAACTAAAAGTGTGTGTAGCTTTAGTGTCATAGTATCGTATTATTAATTTAATACATTGTCATTGAATGGAGGGGCATGATAAAGTATGATTGTGTGAATATTGTTTCGCAGAGTATTGAAAGTTTGAAGTACTGATTTAAGTATTAAGATAATTATGATGTCGTTTTATCCCCTTCTAATTTTTAAGTGGAACAGACTACAACAGCATGCAACGTTCATTTATATTTGTTATGTCAAAATGTGTTTTTTCTTGCTTCATTAATAATTTTTTGTAAAATAATTTTTTTATATTTTGACATGCCTGCCCCCCCTAAGTCGGGTTTATCAAGCTCTCCCCTTGGGGAGCATGCTAACAGTTTGATAATTGCTGCATTAGAAGAGAAGGATGCAAATCCACTACATGAAGAACATTACATAAATTCTGTTTGCCAAAACACACAATTCCTGTGTGAGGTTGTTAGTATGGAGTGTATTCTCTCTCTATGGAATAATCCATGTATCAAAGATTTAAATAATTAAGAATATATGCGAAGTTCAAAGCAATTTAAGTCCACCAATGGCTTAAATGCATCAAAGACTAGCAAACTATCAAAATACAGAAATTTGTAATGTATTTTTACAAACATCATAATGGATCAATTCTATTATTGAAATAAAATAAGTCAAAATCTAAATGCAAAGTTACTTGATATAAGGAACTTACACTAAATAAAAGATACTGCATATTTAAAGAACAAAAGAAATGATGATGTAAAATATATAAAGAAAGCTTTTTAAGCACTAAATACTTTTCTAGAAAATGTTAGTGTCATCTAGGGAATTAATATCGGACCAAAAGTTCAATACCGGTATTCGGTATTTTCAGATAATAATAATGGGATACCGGTTTTTAATACCAGTAGTAGAAATTTTTAAAAAAGAAAGAAAACACAGGTGTATCTCTTTGCACTTCATTTGCCAGTTTTATTAGAGTGTAATTTTGCAAAATAATTTTGTAACTTATAAATTAAATGATATATAATAAATCACACAAAAGTGTAAACATCACTATATAGTCCGTGATTCTATTAGAATTTTACAAACCACAGTATTATGAAATGATTTTCAATGTTCTTTAATGTCACACTTATTTATTTTTATGGGTTATTATTTATGAGTAATGAATCTGAAAAATATATTTTGAACATATACGGTATGATATGCAAATACAATGTGAATTATAAAACTCACCAATTTAAGAAAAATATCCAGAAATATTACGCGCTTTCTTCACAACCACAAAAACCTGTTTTCCACGCACGAAATCAGACTACAAATTCTGCGTGTCTGCAGTATCGCTCTTAGCTGTAATAGTTGTTTTAGCCAGCCTCCTTAAGATGATTCACCATATTTTTATCGAATGTACGATGCAACTTTCTATTCACAACCCTAATCTCACCGTTAGGGAGACATAAAACCAAAAACGTATACCTTTTTTACATATTGCTTGATCCCTGAACATATAGTGGAACAAATTAAAAAATCTAGTAATACCAGAAAATAACGGTATTTAAACATGGTGATTACTGAATTTATAAGAGGTAAACAAATGGCTCAAAATACCATTTGATCGCTATACCGGTATATATATATATATATATATCGCAATCCCCAATTATATCCCAATACAAAATAAACCGAAGAAAATGTTATAATGCAATACATCGAACAAATAGAAAGTTACATTAGTTTCAAAAAGTTTGAGACACAAAAATGCAAATATATCATAACTACAAAAGCATTTTTTGCATGATATATATATACAGATGGAAATTGCTTGTACTTAAATCAACAAATGAAGATATATTTACACAACCTTCTCAGCAGAAAGAAAAAACGGGAAAGGAGAAATAAGAAAAGGAAGCAGCACACTATCTTAACACGTGGTAAGACACCCAGAGAGACCAGTCATTCCTTGGAGAAAACAGAAGTTTTCTTCAGAATAGTGCCAATACCATGAGGTTGAGTTCAGGGTGTAGAAATATCTAAATAATATATTTGGCAAAGTCACTAAATTTCTTATGTCTCTTTTTTTTTTTTTTTTTTTGTATCAACATTTTTTCTTCTGTCTGTTGCATTCAGTTGATTTCTTCACCAGATTATTTTTCTTTTTTTAAACTCACGTATTTATGCTGTAATAATTTCTAGATCGCGATGATATTTCAAGATTTTTTTTGTGCAAAAAATTAAAAAAATATTAGTTTTAATAAGATTGAAAGATGGGGGTTGAAAATTATAGACTCAGCAAAAAGAATACAAAGTGTTAGCAAGCTATTAAATCTTAATATATAACCTCAGCTTCTCTCTCTCTCTCTCTATACTAGTATTTTAGGAATTTATAGGAATTCACTTAAGTCATGTTATTTAGTGTGTACGAATTTATGACATAAAGTAATAATATTTTGAATTTTATATTGTGTCTTCTTGAAGTTCGTTATAAATACTTTCCATATATGCTCGTTAGAGTTTAAAAAAATATACGTAAGTTTTAACTCATTTAAGGGGACACAGGTACGATTCAATTGACACAAATCGGTCAAAAATCAAATCTAATTTTTATAGTCTAAATTATTTTTATATACTTTTCTATAACCTCACAAATTTAGAAACCTCTAAACTTTTAAAAACGAAGAAATATGATAGATTTTACGTCGTTTATATTCACATCCCTATATGGCAAATCAATGTTTAAAACTTTACTTATTTCAGAAAGATAAAATAACTATTTTGTTATCATTTAAAATGCTAAGAATTTTTCCTTGTTCCTAATTAAATTTTTTTTTACCAATTGCTGACCCAGTACATGTAACAAAAAGTTCGCATACATTTTGAATCAAAACAAATACTTGTTTTTAAAAATAATTTGTACTATGAATTTATACATTTTAAAATTTTCAGTAGCTTGACATAAGAAGTATTATTACATTACCAATCATGTTATCCCACAAAACCAATACCAACTTTTGGTATACCTAGTTTGATGTACTTGTAAATCAAATTTCATGCGTGTACGTAAATTTGTGTGGAAGATTTCACTTCTCATATTTTAAGTTTTTCCCTTAAAACATTAAATGGCTAACTTTTTATAAATTTTTGAGCATAAGGAAATGGTTTAACCTCGCATGCATTATAGGGAGACAACCCAAAATGTTGAAAATCCTTGTTAAAGATTTTTGTGTAAATCGTTGCCATGCCCTTAAATATTTTCCAAGTTTTCTTTTGCACATTTTTGTGGTTATTAATCTGTCACATTGCATTATATTTCATAAAACAAAATCCATATAGAAAAAGGTATAGATAAATTAGATAAATATTACGTTTACTTACATGAACACGTTTTGTGATGTGTGTTGCGAGGGGCCACGTTGTTTTAATTCAGATTTATTAAAAATTCAATGAACGTGACATAGTTGAATGTAGGCAATAATATTTACCATTCATCAATGGATTGGATGAAAATATCCCCGGTATAAGAGTTATCATGGCTCCAAATACCATGTGAAGTAATTACCTCTCATTCTACTATTTAAATTTTCCCTATCAGATAGGAAGATACACATGTAGCGGTAACTTAGTGTGTGTGGTTATGAACCCAATTTCTTGGTCAGCGTGTCATAAGTTTTGAACTAGTGTCACTAAAGATTAACCATTATTATTAGATCACAGAGACACGTTAAACGTACCACATGGTGTTATGAACCAATGATGACGGTCACGTGATAGAGACAAACACGTATTTATTCCTAATTGAATTCAAAACAGACATCAAACTAATTGTACTTGTTGTTCAATTTGTAAAAACTTAGATAAAATTTCATTTCTTAACATTTTAATTTCATCAAATGTTATAGGGAAAAAACCTTATTTTATGCATGCACTTTTAAATAAAATTTCATTTTGTATACGTAAGTGCATTATTATTGAAAAATTTGTGCATTTTAGGGAGAAAACTTCTGAAAACATCATAAGTTGGTAACAGCGAAGCGCATGAACTGACAACTAGAAACACGTGGCTACTTTTATCGATGTGACTATGACTTACATGAGTGTTAGAACTGATTGGCTAAAATATGGTTACCATTACACCAAGTGACTATGACGTCCATGAATTGAGCCATTGTTTCATTTGGCGCGTGGTGGTAGTTTGGAGACAGGATTCCATTTCAGATGTAGTCTGTTGTTGTTATTACTGTTGTTACTGATGCCACCTGATCGGCAAAGGCCAGATCGAGGCCCACAGAAATTCATCATGGTAAGGGGCAGAGAGTGACGCCTGTTGTTAGCCGTAGCTTTGAGCACCATACGGGTGACAGTGCGATTTGGCTCGTTTCCACTATTTTGAGGAGGGACACCTGGGGTGGTAAGGGACTTCCCCCTCCACCCCTTTCACCAACCACACGAGAGGACTGGCGGCTCGACGGCTGTTTAGAGTACCCCAGCACTTGAAGGCACTATACATTTACAAACGTCCATGTCTTCTCCCGGAGTTCGAACCCAGTCCCTACGGCACCGCAGTCAGCCTCGCTAACCACTACATACGTTGGGCGACCAGTCTTGGCCTTCGTCGCTTGACAAAGTTTAAATTATGAGATCCATCGCCAATCGATCTCTGTTGTCTCATGGTGCCCATGTTAAAAAGAAAACGTTCCTTCGGGGAAGATATGGCAGCATTCCCTTTCTTAAGGGATTAAGGAGAGTCTGTGATTCGAGTTGTCACAACTGCATTATAACTGATGTGCGAGTGAAAATTTCTATGGTTTTATACAGGATATTGAGAGCTAAAAGTTATTTAAAGTTGCGGCTTATTATTATGAAGCTGTACATAAGAATGTAATAAACAATTCATCCGAGTTGGAACCTCTGGAATATTTTTGGGTCTCATCCGATTGGCTGCGCTTGCGCGCTTTATTCGGCAATTGCAGATGATAAACCCCATTTGCACTAACTTCATTAGTGCAAGATGTGGACGCCACAACAAAAGATTGCAATGCATTACATTGGTTAACGGAGTTTAAATCAGTCACATGTCTACAGTGACGTGATCGAACATATAATTGGGGGGTCACATACCTTTTAAAAGTCGAAAAGAAAATGGTTAAAAATGGTAGGCTCTTTCAGCTCTATATAATTTTTATTATTGTTTCCTGGAATGTAAATTTTGGAGAATAAACAAATAGATATTACTTTACTTAAACATATCCAACAAACCATTTTTAATTGGGAGAAATTTTAATTAGATAATTACAAAAATTTTGGTTTTCTTTTCGCGCATTACGCGCAACTTTATAAAAGTTACCAATATTTTTTGATGAAATTTACGCTGGTGTTGGAAGTGTGTTATCTTTAAAATGACGAAACGCCAAACACTGATTTAAAATTTTTGGTAAACTATATAACATTTAAAATTTAACTATAAAATTTTAAAAAATTTCGCTATTTTTATTTGTAATTTTAAATTTTTTCATTAAAAATTCAAACTGGTTCGTTATTTTAGAAATTGTTACAGATATAGTCAGAATCACCAGTAAAAATTTGATCATTTTTCCATGGAATGGTTTTGAAAATATCAATACGCGTAATGAGAAAAAATGACGTTCTGTGAAAATTGACATCAAACATAAAATTTACCACAGTTATATACATATATTATTCTGGTTACTCCAAACAACAACTAAATTTTTAAATTAAAACTAATGTGTGAAGTTTTTATAGTCAATAAACTTCAATTTATTAAAATTATTATAACTAAAAGAAACATATATTTTTACCAATGCAGTAAGCATCGAAACGATATCAAAAGCTGCAAAATAATCAAATACAACAAGTGATTCATTTCTTCAAAATAAATGTAAAATTTATAAATATTACTTAAAAACAATTAATATCTTAATTAACAGTACTTACTACTCAATAAATAATTTGTGATATGAATGCAGTGTATTACTATGATTCTAAAATGTTAAAATTCGCCACATGCATACGATGTTTCCTCTTTTCCAGTTAATTTTTACAAGTAGCTTTAAGTGCATTCTTTTAACCTGTCGCACTTCTTTTGTGCGGAGATTAAAATGTCGCTCTGCAGTCTGAATTCTTTTAAATCTACAAGTGTAACAAAAATTTTGTGTAGAATTACCAAACAGTCAGACCAAGCGATTTATAATTTTTAGTCTGCCTTGATTGCCTCATTAAAAATGACGAATTGCCTCATTTGTAGAAATATCAACAATCTTTCTACCACAACCTAAAGTTTTTTGGGCATAATTTCCATATTAATGAGTTAATGGATTCATTATTATTTTGGGTTTTACCCCCTAGACATTTTTGTAGGAGTTTAGGTTGTGATAGATCATTAAATACAGGTTTTATAGCTCCATTACTGCCTCTGGCAATTTGTTACTGTGTTTAAAAGTTTCCACTACCCTCTAATACTTGATTTTGATATTTTACACCAAGAATTGGGACCTATGGGACAAAAGCATTGCAATGGTTCTTCGTCACTTACTTGAGCAATAGAAATGGAAATATACAGCCCAAGCAACTTTTTCGCATATGCGACAGGCATGTTTTATTTTGTCGGATTGCATTTCCCACTTAGTATGTTGTGATTAAGTCGATCATTCTGTCGGTCAACCTTCCCTTTCCACCAATCGACTTCCCATCACCGAGTTTGGATTTCATTGTTTTAATTTTCGTAAACGAGTTCCCGGCTGTTTTGAACATGTCCAACACATTCAATTTTTGAAACTGTGATATCTTCTCCATACGGATTGGATGCAGTAATAGATGAGAATGTTTGGAATTTGCCATCCCAATGTAAGATGTATATATCTCACAGAACGATGACTTATTGAACGCTGAAACATACGAACCATTCCCACAGTCTCCATCATGCCAGCTGAGCCATTGTGGTTTTCAAACATTCTTTAACGTAAAAATTTTCCACTTTTTGTAAGCAGGTGACCCTTTTTCTTCGTTTCCAAGAATCATCACTTACAGAAAGAGACATCACTTCCGCATCAATACACTTTCCTGTTTTGTCTCTATAACAGCACACACACCAACTTACGAGAAGATAATAGGTTTTCCACGTTCCATCTCCACTAATTATTATGAAGAATTTGTCAAAGTTACCTCTTCCAAAGCTGCACTTTGCATTGAAGCTGCAACTTCTTTACTACACAATTTGCAGTTTGTTTATAAATATTATTATAGGATTTTTTCGCTTAACTGGAGGAGGAAAGTCCATAACACCACAGAAAGTTGTCATTGCTGCGTGACCCTGTCCAATTGTCCTCATTGCGTACACAAAGCGTCTGTTTATTTCTGGAATGATGTTTTTTTTTTTACTTAGCATTTTGAATTTCTAAACGAACATAAGTCTTTACAGTTCTTGCATTCAATCGAAAAAACACTAGACAAACCTCTAACACATTTTTCTGTGAGTTCAATATCTCCACCACATTTTTTTGCAAGAAGCAAAGTTTTGAATGTTTGTAAACATAATAGTTTTATCAAACACTCTATAGCCATCAAAACCGTCATCATGTTCAAAAAAAGATGAATCAATATCTTACCTTCGAATCTTTTTTCCAGATGCACTGTTGTTTAGTGTTTCATCACACTGTGTACAGCTTTGCACCTCGTGTGCATATTACCAATAAACTTCCTTTTCTTGGGACGTTTACCAGATGGTCGTTTGTGAAAAGATTCAATCGAATTCATCATTCAAAAGTTTAAAAGGTATATTTTTCCTAAAACTTATTTTAGAATAAGATACTATGTGAAAATATCGAAAACGAGCAGTATAGGAGTACAAAATCACTTTTCAAAACAAAACAGCGGTTTATAAAAGTAAGTAGAAGTTGTAGTTAATGTTCCAGAACAATAATAATAATATTTGAGCTTAGATTCAAGAATTTGATAATAATTAGAATGAAAATATTAGAAACAGAAACAGCTGTCACCAACGACATGACAGCTGTCACCCTGGAGCCGAAATGTAAACAATATTTAAAATTACCTTTTCGGCTCTTTTTATTCCCTAATAACTTCCGTGATATTGGGAATATCTGCATGCGGTTTCTTTTAAAAAACTCAGAAAGGTTTGCTCTATAAAATAAAATAATAATAAAAAAATCGATTTTCCGGAAATTTTAAAAGGTATATGACCCCTTAATGTCGATCCACCGACATCAAAATCTATCCCCCAAAGGGAAAGAACTATAAAGGAAACGGGAACTTTGTTATCTGAAAATGGTAACTATCCTTAAGTTTTCGTAAAAGAAGACACTGTTGATCATATACTTGATTCTTTTACAAGGAGTCCTGATAAGTGTATCAAGCATGCCAATAAAGATATTAAATTCTGTTCTAACATGTCCTTGTACACTCGTCAATTATTATTTAAATTCCGTTAACCGAAAAATAACCTACACCTTTTCCTGTGGTGTCCACATCTTTACTTATGAATTCAGTGTATGAAGTTTATCGTCTGCGATTGACGAATAATAAGAGGACGTGCGACCGATCGGGCTAGACTCAAAAACTGTCGAAAGAACTTCCAATCCACGTATTAACAGTTTAATGCATTCTTATAGGTAATTTCATAATAAAAAGTCATATCTTTTGGATACTTTAAGCCCGGACACCCTGTACAATTCCTAGCAATAATGAGCAGGAAATGAATTATTATTTAAGGTATACGACTGCGTTCGGAACCATGATTTTAAAAAAGCACATAAATGGATAATTTTCATGATATTTAGTGTCACTTAGATTAGAATACATATATGAAAATGTTTTAAGGACATTATGAAAAAAAAAATTTATTTAAATACCTTGTGTGGGAAAAATTAACTTCAGATAACCTTTTTTCCAAATGACAGCCTCTTTTGTAAAATGCTTCTATTGTATTAATATTTTTACCTGTATATAAGCTCCAGACCTCTGTTCAGAGGCTCAACTATGAGTTTTTGAAAAATCACATTATTTTTTAGGTTACCACCATTTGAAATAATTATTGGTCTTTTTTTACTAGTGCTCCCCTCTGTTGTCGTAAAATATGTATAAAACCCTTCTAAGTTATATATTTCAAAAGAGGCCTAGTTGAGCCTCTGTGAGAAGTCTGATCTATATACAGGATATTATTACAATAGAAGCATTTTCACAGGAAGAGGCTATTTTGAAGAAAAGATTATTCTAAGTTAGTACTACCAAATATTTTTGTCAAAAGTCATAAAAACAAACATACATGTATTTACAATCTAAAACAAACATAAATATCATAAATAATCCACCACATTTATACTATTTTACAAAATCACGGTGTGACATCTCGTTCTTCTTCTAACAATTCCTGCGTTCTTTGGAATACGATTAATGGCAAAACTTTTTCCAGCAATTCAGGGAAAAACGAAGCAACAATGCAAATAAGATAGCCTTTGAAGAATAAAATTTTAGTGAGAAGATGGCAATCTTAGAGAAAGCTTAGTGTGGAACAGTTGGAAGTGTGTTTAGACGGCCTACTCAGGAAACACGGAGACGCCCCACCCTCGCTAATATATACAAGGGCAACTATTACTTTTTAGGTACATCAGTCCACCCGAAATATCAGTATCGTTGAGCCTTCAACCAAAGGTAAGGAGGATTATATTCTGAACGCTAGTAAATTATTGAATTGAGATTAGGTGGAGATAATTAGTTATATTAATAAGTGATCTAATTGCGCGATCTGTCTTAGTTAAACGGCCGTACTTTGGTTTATTCTCACTTAATATAAGTTTGTTCGTTATATAAGCAATTTAAGTTAAAATTTTAATAAAAGTCATATTAAATTATAGAATGTCTCTGTTCTTCCGATAATCCACACCTCCTAACTTGCACTTGGGGCCCCCAAGACATAGCTATCGACAGATGGCTATGTCACAACGGTTCCGAAGGCATTCGGATACCTTAAGTTTCAACTTATAAAATAATTTATATTTGAAAAAGAGAAGCATATTAGGCATAATGATACATATGTGTGTGTGCATGCTATTTTTTTTTCAAAAAGTTTGAAAAAAAAGCATATAGGGGAGACTTTAGTAAGATGAAGGGTGGGGCAAGATAACGAATGTCTTAATTTTTCCATTTTCAGCTAGGTGGCAGGATCAATTGAACACTATTGGCTCCCCAATTGGCAGTTCGTTAAACAATAGTATAGAGAAGCTATAAAAATCGGCCTTTTTGTATTAATTGTGAAGCTTTGATTTCTTACCGCTGCCAAGATATAACTTTTTGGCATGTGTAAATAAGCTCTGCTACAGATACAGGTAAAATATATAATTTTTCTTTAATATTTTTGAGTTAAACTTAGTTTAAATACTACTTATTACCACGAATAAATGTCAATTAATCAACTTCCTTCATGAAAATGGAAACGAATATTCTTAAACAGACAGTCCGGGGCAACATGACGGTGACAAAATGACGAGCTCATCATCTTGCTCCGAGTTTCGGAATTTATTAAACTAACTATGTTGTCTATTCTATTAAATCCTGTAAATACTTGTTTATCTGCATTTGTGTCCGCTCGACCTTGCGCTTCTAACTCTTCTGGGGCTAAGGGGAGCATCAGATCGGAGAATGTGTCGTTCAAAAGGGGGCTACCAGAGGAAGACATTTTTGCCGTTCACTAAGCACCCCATCCTAGCCCCCGAAAGAGAGAGAAACCCTGTAAAGGTAAAAAATTGAAATATATTAATATCTTAGATTCTAACAGCGTGATTCCTTCACGACCGGTACCGTTTGATTGGGTTTTAGCCTTGGCAACACTTTTTGAAGTTGCAGGCTACCCCGCAATGGTTTTGAAATATATTTAAAGTGATATAACTCGGTAAGGGTTTATGCTATTGATTTCCGGTTTGTGTACCATTAAATAGCTAATTATATTTGCTGATGCACACAGGTGATTTATTTTTTCCCTTCCCTCCAAAAAAAAAAAAAACTTCGTTTTCTAGCTTTCCTGTTAGAGATACAGTATTTTGGACCAAATTTTTTGGAGTCCCCCCCCCCATTTTCGTAAAACATTTGTGGGGTAGTAGTCTAGTTATTAATGACCTTTGTTATTATTAATGTGTGTGTGTGTGAATTAATGTTTGAAACTATCTAATTGCTTATTATTGATATATATATATATATATATATATATATATATATATATATATATATATATATATATATAATTGTATTTCAGATATGGTTAGACACTATGAGAAGAAATCCTCAAGAGGAGAATGGAGCAAATAATTTATGGTTCTGTTTAAAAAATTTAAGAAGGACGTAAGACCTTGCGGGGCAAATGCAACTACCTGAACCTACACTTCGTCGTCACTTGCCAAAAATGAAAATGTAAGAATAAGTAATATAATTGTTAAAAACTTTAAGAAAAATATTAATTTGAACCTAGTAATTAATTGACCTAATTCCTTGTTAAAATCCTTTTATTAAATCTGTATTGAAATCCGTAAAATCCGAGTCCTGAAACTTTTTTCACTAGAATGGTATTTTTTATTTCAGGAGATTCCCTTTCAAGGAGGGAGATTTAGAAAAGTCTTCGGTGTTGCACTACAAGAATATTTAAAATCCTACCTCACGGCAATGGACAAAATGTTATTTGGCTTAACAAAGAAACAATGTAGAAGACTGGTTTTTGACTTTGCGTAGAAATGCGGTATTTTGCATCCGTTCAACAAGGATACAAACATAGCGAGAGAAGATTGGCTGGCTAATTTTATAAAGAAACATAAATTTAGTGTACAAAACCGGAAGCAACATCGATTGCCAGAGCAAAGTATTTCAATAAACCAAGTGTAGACAGGTTTTTCGACATTTTAAGGAAGCAATGGGAAACATAAATTATCTGCCTCTTTAAACTATAACGCAGATGAGACAAATCTGTCCACTGTGCCTAATAAGCTACCCATGGTGGTCAGTCCTACAGAATTTAGAAGAGTTTCCAAAATGGTTTCAGCAGAGAGAGGATGGCTTGTAAGAATAATCTGTTGCATTAGCTCTACTGGTTTTTACATGCCACCTTTTCTGATTTTTGCCAGTAAACGAACTTCCTGAACTTGTAGGAACAGTCCCCCCAGGAACTGCAGGCTCCAGTAGTGATAACGGCTGGAGAAATGAGGGCAACTTTTTATCTTTTTTTGAATCAATTTTATCTTCACGTTAAAAAGCAAAGAATCTCCTGCTCTGCTGATTATTGACGATCACAAAACTCACATCACTTTGCAGGCTATTTTATATTGCAGAAGAAAAACATCATCATGGTTTGGGTTTCCACCCCTCACACCACATCGTCTCCAGCCCTTTAATGTGTCATTTTTCGGCCCATTAAAATCTACTACAGTCAAGCATGTGACAACTTTATGGTCGCTCATCCAGGACAAGCTATCACAGACAAAAATATGAGTGAGCTTTTGAGCACCACTAAGTTTAATGCAGCTACAGTTGGAAATGCCCGGGAAAAGGGGTTTTTAAAAATGTGGGATCGAGCCTCATTTAACCTCCTTATGTTTAGCTAACAGGACTTTTGGCGGCCACAAAAACCATGGTCCATGATGTGGAACCTTGAGTGGATTAACTGGAGGATTTAGTTACAGATTTTAATCATTCTGACCCTTTAGTAGGGAAAACCAAACGCCCGTATAAAACCCTCCCAAAGAAGGAACTGAGGAACTTAGTTTTGATGCAACAAAACTAATTTTCGATGCCATTCAAAAAAGAAAGAAACCCGTTAGGTTGTTTTTATTTCAAACAATTGCCTAAAGCAACACAATGAGAGAAAAAATTAAAAATAAAAAAATGAGCTCAAGCATTGTTACAAACACACCCATCAGAGAAATGTTAGAACAAAGGGAAAAGCAGAAGGTAGAACGGGAAACTTTAAGAAAATAGAGTAGAGAAGCTCGTGAAGCTAAAAAGGGAGTATAAAACAACTCAAACTTATATCATGTCCCCTCTAAGTCTAAAAATTCCAGACCAAAACAGTGTAGTTGCATCAACTTCAAAGGATGGTGTTATAAAATGTCCTGCTTGTGAAGAGAAATATTATGACCCTCCAACAGAAGAATGGATCCAGTGCTGTAAATGCCAAGAGTGGGGGGCACATAAGGAATATTCCAATTATGAAAATGACATTTTTAATTGTGGCTGTTGTCAACTGTACACTACTAAACACTTCAACATTACGTAACAATGCATTACGCTTAGTTTAATACTTTGTAAGATGTAAAAACATAGTTATATTATTTGTTAAACCATGTAACATATTCAAAAGATAAAATCTATCGAACCTTTTCCAGTGCTGTCATCTTACCCCAAGGCCAAAGTTACCTTGCCCCAGTACTAGTGCAAGATGAAAATTTGTTAAGGTTCTGAAAAAATAAAATAATTCTTTGTTTATTTTGTTTGAAAAATTAAATAGTAATATATTTAATACTACAAAGGACTACTCTAACAATTCACGCAAAAATAATTTTTTATCGTTAAAAATAAATTAATAAACAACAAAAACTCTTAACATAGTCATCTTACCTCGGTCTCCCCTACTATTTTGTATGAAATAGATTTATACTACCGTTTAAATATTATATATAAATATATAAAAGATTAAATTGGGGATAAAATCTTGAATTTTTTGGCCGAAATTAGATTTTTTAATGTCAATGTTTAAAAGGTAAATTGAACTCATATCCATGTGTATTGGTGTTTCATATTTATCTGAGTTTCTGAATTTCTAACTTGTTACATCTATGTGCTTCCACAACTCTGAGTTTCTCCTTGATTCAATGCCACGATGTATCATTAATAATGAATTTAGGACCTACCCTCACCATTAGGGAATGTTTCCTTAACTCAGGCGAATCGTGAACATAAGTCACAAGCTTTGAAGGACGATCTCTGACTGTATTTATCTCTTGCGAGTTGGCAACAAGAAGATCTAACATTCGTGTTTTAATCAAATTTAGTAAAACGGATTTAAATTCAGGTTGGCGAAATATTTAATGGGAACAGAAAATTGTTCAGATTGTGTTATAACATTTAAGATGTTATTTTCTAAATGATTTTTAATGAGTATGCCATTTATTAGATAATTAATGGACAAGTATTTTCTTAATGTGCTTCGAGATAATTCAAATCTTTACCCATTACCATAGGAAAGCGATCCAGTTCCTATGAAATAATTTTCAATGTCAAATTAGTTCAAATACATACATACATATATATATATATATATATATGTATGTATGTATATATATATATATATATATATATATATATAATATATATATATATATATATATATATTTCATTATTGTGATGTTTAATAAATAGTAATATTATGAAAATGATTGTATCTCGAATAATCTTATATATATACCGTCGGATCTCGAAATAACGAAGTCGCTAAATCCCGGAAAATAGTTCGGTTCGTTATATGGAAAATTCGTTATAGATTCATCTTTTAATATACATTATAAATTCACATAAAACAAATTTTAAATTCATAAACACTATATATTAAAAAAGTAATTATTCACACCTTTTTTTTTAAAATTAATATATGTTTATTTTATATATCTTACCCATCAAAAAAAGAAAAAAAAAAAGAAAGAAAGAAAAGCTGCAAGGAAAACAAGAAAAAATGTCTAAGAATTCACAGTATTTTCAATATGAAAAAAATCATTTTATACTAAAATTAACGAATTTTATATATAAGCACACACATTTTATAATTTAAAGCATACAAGTAATATTAAACATGCATTATTTTGTAATTAGAACATGAGGACATGATATAACTCCACTGAGGGTGAAAGAGGAGATGAAAGATGTTTCTAGTAAACTGGGCAAAGGGGAGGGGAGGGTAAAAGTAGTACTTTGGGATGAAACGTCCAAAACTCCATTGCTCTCGGTGAGTTAGGATCTAATAACACCAGTTCAAGATTTATAACCACCATAAAATTTATTAAGAGATAATAACTTGAAATTTTTTCAGAAACACTTTAAAAAAAGGGAGAGAAAAAATTGAATCACAAAAGAAAAAGTTCGTTGTACAGAAAATGGAATTCGCTATAGAGAGGTTATTTTACGAAGAAAATAGTAAAATGTTCAAGGTTCTAGGAAGAAGTTCGCTATATAGAAAAATTCGCAATATAGAGGTTCATTATATAGAGGTTTGACTGTATATATGTGTAATTTTAATATAGCATACATGATAAGATATATAAAAAAGGAAATATAAATTTTAGTGGAAGAAAGTTTCAAAGACATAGATGTGAGTGGATAAATAAGGTGATTGAGAGAAGTATTCAATATATTACGATTTTAAGTATCTCACAATAATAAAAATAATATATATTATAAAATATCTATATATATGAATATATTTTATTGAAGTCAAAATTGGTGTAAATGA